>WEKW01032579.1:415308-487797 GCA_013389905.1 Sula dactylatra | reverse complement strand
CCCCCCCCCCAAAAAAAGAGGGTAGGGGAGAGAAAAGAGAAAGTGGATTGGACAGACTGACAGAAGGCCCCAACAGCCTTGTCCAGAAAGCGATCTGGTGAGAGGCCGTGAGTGCAGGTGTGAGAGAGGGCATGAAGGACAAGAAAAATGCTTCAAGGGACCCTTTGGGCCAAGTAACGGGAAAAACACACATGTGGGAGTTATTGCACTGATTTGGAAGTACGTCACCTTGGTCTTCCCCATCCCTGGTCTTCCCCAAGACCTGGTCTTACCAGGCTGAGAGCAGAGAACTGGAGACATGGCTCGCAAAAAGCTCCATCTCTCTCTCCTTCTTCACTTGGCAGACTCTCAATTGCTTTACAGGTAAGACTTTATCAGCCAGAAAACTTCCAGGCAGAAGTTTCTGTGGAGAAGCAGAAATGTCATTGAAGGTTTCTCAGTGAAACACTGCCTCCTCTTGGATCCAGGTCTGTGTGCTCAACTGGGAAAACCAAAAATGTTCCTGCTTTGAGTGCTTTGGCTCAGATGAAGAGGCACGTATCTGAAGGTGCCATAGGGTTTGAAATCTCAGCAGCAGGCACAGAAATGGCCTTAGAAGGACTTGTTATTTTACAATGTGTTTTCCAGGCAACAGAAAGGAAGCTCATCTCCTACAACATGCTTTATGAGGTTCCTCAAATGATGGACTCCGGTCCACATCGAGACTGCACTAAATTCCCAAATGTAGTTTCTCCTGTAGTTCGTTTCCCAGTCTCTTGGCAATGCGCTGCCACTAATCCTGGCCATGGAGGTGGCACTCCCTGCCCGGCTGGCCAAGCAGACCCGGGGCTAGTGCTCCTCCAGCTAGCCGGCTTCAGTAAAATTACTTGGAGAATTTAAGTATCCTAGTCATGGACTAGGATATCCCCTGAGAAAATAAAGGGAACCGCCATGTATTTACCAGTTCATGCTTCGTTGTAAACATGTTTTGCATTCAGCAGCACTAGACCATATGTATCGAAGGTCCGATTGCTAAGTCACTTGGCCAAGATCAAGAAAGATTTTGCTTAGGAAAGCAGGGAATTAAATCCAGATTTCCCAGAGCCATATGCTAACTCCATCCTGCCAGTCTGGACTCATCCACACTGAATATAAGTCAACGTTTAACAAGGGACAAGATCACTTTTAGCCATAGTTATCGAGAGGTACAAACGGCTATTCCACTTTCACCTATCTTATCTAGCTCTTTATAACTACACAGTCCTTCATCAAAAATAGCATGGGGAAATATCGAATGTGACTCCTTTGTGAACTAACTGTTCTGTCTGTGTCAGCTCCTGCAGAGCCATTCATTTAAATAAGAAGCTACGATTATTTTTTTTCTATCCCTTTCTCTGCCTAGACAGATACTTAACACAGTTTTGTCTCCGTCCTCTGCTAGTTGGCTGATGTATTTAGATGTTACGGGAGAGATTTCGTACACGTTGAATGCTTGCAAGGGCCAAAGTCTGAGGTTGGTAACCAGTGAGGTATCTGGAGTACAGAAGTCAGTCTGTCTAATTCAGTCCCACTCATGTGTTACTGGAAGCCTTTCTGCTAAATTCAGGCTTACGATCAGCCTGTTAATGTTTACAATGTGGCTCTTTTGGAATAGATGGGAAGGATTTGCAAAGTGAATGTGCCTATAAAATCTCTTATTTACATGCATCATTTGAGTGATTGTGTGTGCAGAAGGACAATGACGTGAGTTGTTTCCTATGCAGTGTATTCAGCAGTCTTTTTCATGCAGCAGCGTGGGCACAATGGGTTTTTAGGGGCATTCATCAGTGCCCTCCTCTGTAACCTGCCTCACAGAGTTTACAGCAACTTGATTTCAGAGAGTGTTAGATTTCCAGAAGAAAAGAAAAAAAATGCATCAAGCAAGGCTTGGAAATCTGGCCAGGTAGGGGATTGCTGTAGAACCTGGGCAGCTGCTCGGCCTGGCAAAGAGTCTTTGGAGCAGCAGGGAGTCCCATCCTCTGCCCTCTGTCTGATGTTGGCTCTTCTTCTGGGTCCCGGGGTATTTTTTGCCCAGGTCCTTTAGGCATTTAAAAACCTGTTTCTAGAAACAAAGGCCACGCTTGGGAAGGGACTGTCCTTTCTATGGTTATGAACAGGGAAATACCTGCTGGGTGAGAGCCAGATTCAGCTACAACTAAGTAGGAGCCACATTGTGAAAAGTCTAACGGTGAAGCAGAAGGAGGACCCCGCCGATGTGGGTTTTATCCACGACTGTTTACCAAAACACATCACAGCTTAGGTACTGACTTGTGCCCTCCTCCTCTCCCAGCCTTCGCCTGTCTTGTCCTTCCACAAGGACATGAGGTCTGGGGCTTTTTCTCATTTACTTAGGCTGAACAGGGCCCAGCACACAGAGGCTGATCTGAAAACTCTGGACGCTACTGCAGTACAGATAATGTATTCACATTACTGGTTGAATGCATCCTTTAATAAAGCCTTTAGGCTAAAGAACACCTAGCAGCGGAAACATGTAAATGTTGCTCACAAAACTCCATATGTGATTTATTTCTTGATTCAATAATAATATTGCTTCATAGGGCTACGGTATCTTTTTATCCAAGTGTTCCAAACTGCTTTCAAAATATTAGTTCCTAAGGTTTCACAACAGCCCTGAACGGTAGACACCCATCTTGTTCACTTACGTTAATTGAACTACTCTATTAAAAAAAAAAAAAAAAAAAGGCAAACAAATCTGCATTCAGTTTTAATCGGTGATGAAATCCGCTTTTCACTGCAACAGAAATTAACCTTTTGTCAACAACTGTTAACAGGAGGGTTGCAAAGACCCTGACTTCCTAAACTGCGGAAATAGCTAAGGAGCAGCAGTACTCTGACATTTGAATTTTAATACACTAACCCCTTAGGAAGGTTATCAGAAGGGTAGGGGGAAGTATTTGTGCAAAATGCTTTTATTTGACTGTTTTCTCTCCATTCAGGAAGAGTAGTTGCCCTAACAATGGCATGAATCTAGTGTATCGGTGAGTTGTATCCCTTGAACTCCAACTTACAGAACAAAAGACTTCTAAGAAGCATCCATGCAGCAGATGTTTAGTTATCTGAAGTGTCAGAATGCCAATTAGATATTGAACATGGCAGGAGGAGGGTGGAGTTTCCAAAACAAATGAATGATGAATAGGAACAGTTCCCGAGTTTGGTCTAAAGTCCTGCTGTTCTTTTGTAAAATGATTTGTGGCAAATTTGTTTTGTCACTGAGGCATAGTTCCCCTTCAGGATTTAAGTGATTTTTATAATCGCTCCAAGGAAACTTTAAAAAAAAAAAAAAGAAAAGGGGAAAAAAAAAAAGAGAAAGAATATGAGGATAAAATGCCCTATTTGTTATGAAGAACAGGCTCTAAAAATGAACATGATTTAAAGTGTAACCAAATAATCCTGTCTTCCATGTGGTTCATACATAGGGGCTACTCCCCCACAGTGAAATCCCAGCCTTGCATTGAAATAGAAAGGGGGTTCTTTTTCCGGGGGGGAGTGGGGGTCAAAACACGAATGAATTTAGTGAAAATTTTTTCTTTCAGAGATGAAAATTTAAATTTTGTTGCTACTCAGTGCCAGGGTAATCTTGTACATGGCAGCATGAAGGGGGTTAAAAAAAAAATCAGCTAGGTTACAAAATGCCTCCATAGCTGACTTGCATTTTTATTGTCATTGACCTCAGTAAATCATTGTTAGAAATTAATATAACGTGGACATTTTTAGTTCAGCATTTTACGTGGCGTTATGTTTAAAACAGTCATCTTTGACTTGCAAAATGCTCTAGATTATTCTTGCTTAATAGTTGCACACAACTTGTAAATGTTCTTGGGACAACTGATTCTGTCTGTGTGTCTGTCACATAAGAATAATACTGGACAGTATAAAATCCCAGGCAAAACAGCAGAGAGGAAATTGGACTTGCATTGACTTAAATAAGCAAGTGCTGTGACAAAATTGTTTAGTTCTCTTTTGACCTTTTGAGGTCACGTTTGACTATTTATGCTATCTCCTAATGCTCTGCTTCTCCCTGCCTGGTAACAATTATGTGTTTATGCTGTTCTTTGCCTTCCCAGTTGGTATATTAAACAATCACTAATTACTGCATAAAAATATACATTCCTATTTTGGAGCTTCCTGTAAAAACACCCATCTACTTCCAAATACTCTGTTTGAACAGCTGAATGAAAACCTGCATGTGTTTTAGCCATGCTGGTTGATTTGTTTAAAACAAAGGCATAGAAACCAAAATATTAAAAATTGGCATAAATTGTTTTTCCGTCCAGACATGGGAAATATGGAATAAATAACAAAAACTGTGTTGGGGAGGAGGGAGTTGAATGATGTAGGTAGACTGAGATTTTGTTTACAGTGGTGTTAACAGAGGAAAAGGTCAGCTGAACACAGCATTAATAGACATTTTGCAATCATCTTTAAGGGTAGTATTTGGCCATTTTCTCTCAGGTGGGGTTTTGCTAAGCAAACTGAGTATAGGACCTCTCTTACTGCCCTATGTATGGCAGTTCTTGTCAAGTTCGGTGGAAAAGGCAATAAGAATTAGGGGTCTCAGGGCTGTCTTTAAGAACTTGATGTTATAAAGTGCTGAGTGAGTTCTGCTGCTTTCAGAGCTTTCCCCGTCCCCACTGAGTTCTACAGACGTTACTTAATTCAAAAGGCCACCAAGCCAAAGTGTAGCTAATTTAAAGTTGGGTCCTGATGCTCATAGTTAAGTACTTGAGTGAAAGAGATTTGATATTTCAGATATTTGGAGATTCCATCTTCTACTGACCAGCAGTTACCAAATACTTTTAGAAAATGCCGATGATGAGTTTTCATGGAAAATATCCAGCCACTGTAAAACCTGTTTGATTTCTTTTTTTTTTCTTTTATGTCCTTTAGTTCAATGCAGCAATTTGCAAATAATTCAGGCAATTTATTGCTGCTACCATTGAGAGCCAGATTAAGCAATTCCACCCAACTCAGTATTTCAATGCATTTCAATAAGGCTGTTAAGCACCAAATAGGTCGTGCACTTTGCCCACCTGGTTCTTTGTTGTAGTGCTTAAAAGCATTGAAGTCTTAAGGAAAATTGTTTATGAAACACAAATTCTTTTCTTACACTCTTCGTTCATGAACTCTGCTTCCAAACTGAACATTCCTTTAGAGATATTAGTTTGTGAAAATGGAAATGCTAGATGAATCCTCTGCTTCCTGGGTAGACTTGATCTTTCTGCTTTTACTTTTAAAAATGTATGCAAGGGCAGATGGTTCAAAGTGAGTGTTAATTGCATCTAACTAGCTCAAACATGTCTAGTTTTCCAGTTAACCACGTAAACAAATCACTGTTGAAATCTGAATATGTCTCTTGCTGTCTTGTACCAAAATTATATCAACACTGTATCCTTTAATAGATCCTCTTGGTACTCCAGAAGCAGGGAACAAAGCGATACGACATGCACACCCCAAATTAAGGACGCCAACATAAACTGACAGAATCTCTGCACTCGATGACGTTACAGTACGTAAAGCAGTGAAACGGGACAGGAAAGCCATTTCCCATGCTATTTCCTGATTTCCTGCTCTCTGCATTCCTGCACATAAACCTTTAATTCATTTCAGAATGCAGAGGTCATGACAAAAAGTCAGAGGATAAATATACCCTTTTGACAAACAGAAGGTTGACAGCGATTTTTCCCCAAATGTTTCTGAGGCCAGGTGTTTCCCATATACTGTATTGAAATGTGTACCTCTAAATGTTTTGTTAGTATTTGAACTGTAAACACTCTTAAGCGTTATGCTCGAAAATAATTTCTTGGTGGCAAGGCAGAAACGTTCACCTCTGTATTTGTGCAAGACCAACGGTCTGTCTAGCCAAAGAGATTCGGGGTTCCAGGGACCCAGGGACTGCATGGGGTACCACAGACGTCCCATTCGAACACACTGAATGGCAACTAACGCAGAAATTATGTACTTAATGTTCTCTTACGATCGAGCAATGCAAATATTTGCTTTTGAGTAACAGAGCAGCCAAAGATTTAACTGGGAAAACACAAAGGAGAAACTAGTGTTGAAAAAGAAAACGCCCCGCTCCCCCCCAGCATCCTGCCGTCCCGGGGATCCGCAGGAGACACCGCAGGCTCTCGAGCAGAGTCCCACAGGAGTGGGCTCCCTATGCCCTTTGCAGCCTGACAAGCCTTCTGGAAATGCACAGAGAATAAGCTTTTAGATGTGGCGGCTGTAGTGGCTACAAGACTTCCCCGGATGAGTTTGGGAGGCCAAGGCTGAGAGCCACGGGGAGAGCGTGCCGGAGCGCGAAGGCAGCGCGGGGCTCCGCAGGGCGTCCTGCTCCACAGCCAGCTTGTTCAGCCCCAGCCTGGACCTCCGCCCGTTACATCTTCCTCCTGGGTACGAAATTTTGGCAGCCTTTGCCCTTGTGTCCTCCATAGCTTGATATCTCACCAGTGCTGCAGATAACTGGTCATCACAAAACCACATATTCCCCCCTGGGAGAATATGGCAGGGTGAGAAAACGTTCATTTTGTCAGGGCTGGGGGGTGTATAGGACGGTGAGTTCGCAGGTGTCAGCAGAGACTTGCTAAAATGTTTTCTCTGAAAAGCAAAGCCAACCCTGCCTGTTCCGCAGATGAAGAGGAATTACACACCGTATGAATTTCAGTGCCTGTATGCTCGTGTTTCTGAAGGTCCGTTCAGAATGAAATCTTCAAAACAGAGGAATGATCAATCTGTGTGTGCAGGAGTGGCCAGAAAGCAGGTGTGATTTCATTTGTACGTAGCCAACTTTTCTCTGGAAAAATTCTTAACTCTTCAACCTTTGTTCTGTTTGCAGAATGGATTTAATTACACTTTCTTCAATTAATTTTTTGTGGGCAATTCCTAGAACTGGAGCCAGTGGGTTTACTGGAAATACTTTCTTTCCCTGATATCCATATTTAATTCCACTAAAAGCAACTGCAAGATATGCTCTCCTCAGTCTTTATTTTTCTCCCTGTTTACAAGCCCTGTTACTGTCTACACCTGCAAAGTATGAATGAAAAATGGGGTAAAATAACACCAAATCCAAACGCAGGAAAGGGAGCAGGTGAAAGTCTGCTGAGATTGCTTCACATGGCAAAGAGCTACCAAAGTCCTGTAGAATACTGAGCTGCTTCTGAGATTGAGCATAGTGAAACAGATTTAAAGAATATAATGTGGGATCACGGAATCATTATATTGCAATTTTTATTCTTTTTTTGTCATTTCTTATTATGAGAACAGACTTGTTCTCATAGTAGAAGAATCCATAGGTGCACCATCGTGGTCCCTCTCAGTAGCATCGTCCCTATTGTGAAACAGCTGAACAGCCACGTATGCGATGATTCCTCCTTCCCCACCGTCCCCTATCTGCCCGAGCCCCGTGTGTCTCATATACACACGCTCGCTCTTACATAAATAAGTGAGTGATTAAAGTTTACAGACGACACATGGCTTGACGGAGCACTGCAAAATAAAAAGAACAGATGACCGCTTCAGAGCACCGTGAATCGTAAGATGAGCACAGGCAAGCATCTATTACCACAGTATAATTAATACTTGCTGTTATTAATATATCGGCCATGCTGCAGGACAGGCACCTATACGCTGCACCTCTGAGGTCTGGAAAACAAATTAGGGAAATGAGCTGACCTTCTGCCTTCTCTGAGATGGCACGGACAAAACTGGTGGTTTGATTCTTGGTTGCATGAAGTGGAAGGCATCAAGCGAGGGGAGAGGAGTTTTGTCGCCTGTTATGCAAAAGGGAATCGGCGACTTTTAAATGAAGGTAGAAAATGTAATGGCTGGAAGCTGGCTGGTTGAGCCAGGAATAAGGCAGTTCATTGCCCAGATAATCTACCAGGGCTAAATACTGCATCGTTCCTTACAGATACTTTAAAAATAAAGATCTGAACTGTTGAAACGATGAAACAGAAGGACGAAGCGCGGCGCGCACTGTGGCGTGCTGGGAGTGACGCAGTGAACCTCCCAGGATGCAATGGAGAGCGGCAACAAAAGTTCTGCAGTGAAAATGCAGAACACACACAGTTTAGTAACCGCCCAGGTGCATTGCACCTCTAGGTAATAAGTGCTGCGTTCCCCAAGGGCATGGTGGCGGTCCACGAGTCCCAGCTCGGACTAGTGGTTACATGCCACAGTCCAAGTCAATAAAGTGCATGAGTTTTGTTTAGCTAAAAAATCTTCGGGATTAGATGGCTCAACTTCAGATGATCCCCTGATAAGCAGAGAGAAAATACACACCATCGATTTGCTATTATTTTGAAAAGAAGAGCCTGAAGAGAAAAGGGAGAACTGCGAGTGACTGGGAGCAGTTGAGGCTCAGGGGTATTACAGACGGTCCTTATAACCGTAACAGCCTACAGGGCTTCCCTGCTGAGGTACTCCGGCTTAAAATTACTTAAAAGTTATCTCCGTACCTTCACCTTTTGGCTTTTTTCCCCAGAGCAAGAGGAGGATTTGATCATTCAAATAAAGATAGAAAAGGGTCTGCCTTTAAAAAAAATCATGAAAAGACGAGGATAGACGGTCAGCCTCCCTTCTGCAAGTGCAAGATTTTGTGTTGTGCTTTCACTTGCGTGAGGTGTGGGACTTGGCAATGATCTGTTGGACCAAAAAAAAATCTGGACTGCTCAGTGGGGATAGGGAATAGCAAAAAATTGGAGAGAAGATGGATGGGGAAAGAAAAATCAGTTTATCTCTTTCTGTTCTCTTTAGCTCCCTTTTCAACCTCCTCAAGAGTGTACATTTGTAATGCTATCCCCATGCCGAGGATTTACAGTAATACACAGGACACAACTGAGAAACACACAAAAAGGGAGGAGTGGATGGCACTGAGGAGCTGTTACGGCCCAGATCAATGTTTCCTGCAATCCAAACCGCTGTACTTTTCTCGAAATGAATTGATTGCAGTTGTCCAGATGTCATTGGCGCCCTGGCATTAGCCCTCCTAGCATCTTCCAAAGTGACTTCTCCTCTTGAAAAATTAAAGGCTATTAAGTACTTAGCCTCGTACATTAGGTCTCCCAAGGGACATCTGTGCATTACTATGCCTTATTTTGGCAAGGGTGCTTGTAACGGCTGACCTACGCAAACGCACCCTGCAGAAGGTAAATCCTACGTGTAACTGCAGCCTGTTTCAAAAATTGTTTGATAAAACCTGGAAAATACTACTGAAAAATAAAACAATCCTTTTTGCACACACCAATTATTATTTGCTTTAGAAGTCAGCTTGGTTTCATTAGATACCAAAGTTTGAAAGCAACCTTCAGAGACAACCCTCCTTGCCCCCGTCCCCCAAATAAAATGTGAAGGCGATAAATAGATTAGGGTCCTGTTTGTATATCGATAAGAACAAGTACATTACATCAATGTAACCAAATATCTTATCACAGCCATTACAGACTTCAAGGTCTTTATTAATATGAGGGCAGGGAAAAACTTTAGTGGTGAAATCAGTTGATTAACAGGGTGGGTTTGGTCCCCTTCAGTTTTTATGATGTGATGTGAATTACTGTGCATCACGGATTTAACGACGTCATGGCAACCTCTCAGATGATTCAGCTGAACTAAGGCTCCTTAAGTTCCTCCTGTGTTTTAGACTTACTCACGTACAGGAACGTTTCCCCTGAATCATAGCAAGAACGCTCTGATCTCTGCGAGGCTGGCCCCGGTGTTTTGTGTGTCCTGTAAGGAAGGCCTCACAGCATGTTCCCACAGTGGTGGGCTTTGATTTTTAAAAGATACTCAGCTAGTAGGTGACTGGAGATATACAGAGGAAACACATAGGATAAACTCCACAGGGTAATGAGAAACTATATGAAGTTCTGGCAATTTTTAATGGACTCAAGTGACTGTAAAGCAGGATGTGTGGTGTTATTTAGGTTTTGTTTCCTGTCTTGTCTTACAGTTTAAATCCAGAACACTGAATCACGATGTGATGGCTTGAAACGTACTTTTCAAGTGTTGCATCAACTTCCATGAAACTGGAAAAATTAGAGAGGGAGAAGACCTCCTAGGTAAAGAATTACCCTTTCCTTTCAACACCACCTCCCGTGACCTGGCTAAAGAGGTTTGAGGGGATACGAGGAAGAGGACTTCTCCAGGTGGTACTCTGCAGCCTCCCTGCTGAGGGCTAGGGAATATTTTGTTTTCTTCAGAATATCTTCCCAGCTACTTAGACCCAAGTCCTCCAGGTTGCTCAGACTCACCAGGACTGCAGTGTCCTGGCCAGTGGTGGAGACACTGCCCAGAGGTGGCCCCTGGGCTCCTTCTCGCACAGTGCAGAACTGCTGCGAGATGTTTTTCCTTCGCAGGCTCTGCAGAAACCAGCACACTGGGCACAGATGTCCAGGTTAGTCGCTAAGAAAAGCCACCTTCCTCTAGGGACCGGGTGCCTCCCTAAGCACTGTTTGCGTCTTGCAAAACGAAGAAATTGCTGTAACCTCTTTCCTAAAATATGACACTTATCGAGGAATAACTCCAGAAGGGACCTTCCTGGTATTATTAGGTCTCTAATGTGAGTTTGCTCTGGGCATGCAGCAATCCCTGACAGCCATTCTCATTTGCTTACTGTTTGACGGTCTAGTCCAAGGCATTGGTAGTCTCACTCTAACTACTGTGTACTGTATTTTTATTATTATTGTTGTTATCGTCAATGTTATTAAGGAGTTTCTAGAGTATTAAACAGCTTGCTTCCCAGTGCAGACCTCCCTGGGACAGGACAACTCAGACTGACCCCAGGGACCCTTGTTATTTCTAGGTACATAGTGCATGTTCCGTCTTTAAGCTGGCAGCTTAGCATCACCATCAGTTACCAGCCTTTTTTTTTTTTTTTTTCCTTTTTTTTCCGCTTTGAAACGTCTGTAAAACAAAATGCAGTTACTATCTGACCCCAAGCACCTCTGGAGTAATATGTAATTCAAAGATAGTTACCGGCTGTGAAACAGGTCTGCTGATGCACACTGAAATAATAACAGTGACACTGGGAATGCAAGTCTGAGATTTTTTTTTTTAGGTACTACCTGTAAAACTGGCACGACAAGGTGGCGTTTTTCATAACTGGAATTTGACGGCTTGAACGTACCAGTGCAACAACACTGTCGTGCAAATCGTGCTAAGGGCCCGCTTGCTGCAGAGCAGTTGTTCAGCTCCCAAACTGGCTGTAACTGTGAATAAAGCCCAGTGTTTGCCCCTGGCAAACAGCAGTTTATGCCGTTGACATAAACCATGAAGCCCTATCTGCTACAAAGAAAGGCAAAATAGAATTTCTTCCCTCCTTCTGTAGACTGAATTTGGGGATCTGCTTTCTTCTCCGTCTAGCCTTCAAAACGGAGGTGTTGGCCGAGTGCTGTAACTTCATGAACTATTCTAGTGCTGAGGAAAGTCGTCCTCATACGTCCTGCAAGGCTAAAGGAGTCAAATTGTATCTTAGCCACTGGAGTAATCAGGTGGGACTTTAAACATCTCCCAAAAGACGGATCTTGTCCTGGGCCCCCGTTTATCAGGAATAATTGTGCTGCCCCCCATGGAAACCAGCCGAAACGAGAACAGCCCTTGTGTGTGTGAATCGGCCCCAGGAAGCAGACCTGCATGGCACAGCAATGCCTTTCGCGTGGTCGCTTCTCAGGGTAGAAACCCTGTAAAGGAAGTTCTTCTGTCAATTTGTGCAATGCTATAAAGTAATGCCTGGTACTGGATAAGTTCCCAATACTGTGATTTAATTTCAAACTGCATTTAGTTTCTTTCTCTGTAGGAACAGTATCAGCCGTGCACAGCTCTGATCCCACTGTCGCTAAGGCTAAATGCAACAGATTACCTTCTGAAGGAATAGATTTAGATTTGCTTTACATAGTAGTGTATTTCAGAAGATTATCAGGTCAATAAAACTTCATTTTGCTGCACAACTTGTGTAGCTTCTGTTGGCTCCGAAAAAAGTCATTGGGGTACTGTCTCCTTCACAACCTCTTTACAGGAAATACTGTGTAATTCAAAAACAAAAATGCATGGGAACTGGCAATACACGACTCTTCACAAGCTTAGGGCTTGTATTCACTGTAGATAAGTGTGTTTTTCCCAAATCTCTCAACCTCCTGAGTTTGCAGAATTGGGACAGAAAATCTCATTTGAAAATAAAAACCTGCGACGTTTGGATTTGTTGTTTTGTTTAAGTTTAAGAACGTGTTTTAGATCCAGGCCAAGGAGCTTTCTCCCATCAAGTGTCAGAGCACACGCAAATGTGAAAGCAGCTTTTCCGCGGGCTAAACCCGAGCTCCCTGAATTGGTGAAAGCACGACAGCAAAGACAGAGTGTCTTCAGAGGGCTGCGGGACGGCGCTCGGAGTCTTCAGGCCTCCAGGGCAGGTTGGCAGTTTCGCTCCCAAACCACGCAGACATTTACCAGACCAGTAAATGGGGAGGGAGAAGGGGAGCGCAAATGTTGTTCTAGTTCAAACTACAGAAAGCCAAAAGGGGGACAGGGAGAGAAATCTGCCGTTCGCTTCTATTTCCCTTTCCCTGCTGGGCTCTGTTATTTTTGGACAACCACTCTGTGAGTCTTGGCATCCGTCGTGTGTTGCTCCAGGGCAGACCCGCGAGGCGGGCTGTTCCAGGACCAGGGCGACCCGGACTCCCAGCTCCTTCCCAAGCGGCAGGGAGCCGGGATGAGCAAAGCTCCCCAGATCAGAGCAGTTGTCTCCCAATCCTTTCTCCCTTCCTAGAAACCAGGAGTGTTGCTTCCACCTGAAAGGTGGCCAGCAAAGGAGCGCCTCTCATCCAGCAGCTACTGGGGGCTCAGGGGGCATATTGACCCTTTCAGGATTCCTTTTTTCGGAAGCTGAAGGAAATTATATTGCTTTGAGAAAGGAATTGCTAAATCCAGGATGTCAGTGTTGCAAATTAGGATGTTGCGAGTTTGTTCAGCTCTTCATCTGACTCGGTTTTCCTGTCCGGCCGCCTCAAAGGCTTCTGGGTTTGTTCCTTTCTCTGGACAGCAGCAGATTTTGGTGTCCTTTTTGTGCATTATCTTAGCTCCAGTGGTGCAAACTGAGCACAGCATTTCGATGCGGGTACTGTTTTGTAATGTCAGTGATGATTTCTTTTAGTGTTGATTGTCATCTGCCTGGACCAGGCACTGGGATCTGAACAACGGCAGGTTTTGTGGTGTGATATTCAACACACAGGCTGTAAAGGAACTGCTATCTGAGAACCTGTCAGACACAAACGCATGCTTTGTGACCTTCCTTCTTCCTCTCCTCTTCACAAATTGGGTAACACAATGAAATTCAACTTGGGGCTTCCACTTTATCCGTTTGTGATGGGCTTTCCATCTCCAGATTTCCCCTGAAAAATAACAGAGAAAGTGTAGGAGTGCTGTGGGATCTGACACAAAGAAAACCTGCAAAATTGCACTCAGATAAAGGACAGAAAAATAGGTAAAAGAGAAACTTGTCTACGTTTAACAAGGCTCTAGCTGAAAATGTAGAGAACTAAAAAAACCAAACCCCATGCATCAACTGTGAGGCACTGCCAGCCTGTCCTTCCCAAAATACATATGAGTGAGGAGCTGTCCTGGGGAACAGCAAGGCAATGTTTTCAAAGTTTCTTTTTTCTTTCCTGCCTCAGAAAATCCGGGACTCCAACCTGAATGATTGTTTCATGCTAAATAATATTAGCATTTAAATAGCCCAGCATTGTACTTAACAACTGGGTGAGAGTAATGGGAGGATGGCAGTGCTGGGTTCACACCTCTGGCCCTGGCCCTTTTTCGGCTGGGGACCGCTGCCGCCTCCTACCCTCAGCTGTGTTAAGAGGAGGCAGCCCTGCTCCCCGCTTTGTTTAAGATCTTTGCAGGGATAATGAAGACCTAGCAGCAGCTATAAAAAGCTAAAAACCTAGGCCTGTCTTTCAGGGTTTGCCTGCGACCGTATGTAAGCCCATGTCTTCTGCTTGAAATATTACCCTGATCAAGTAACTCTCAACAAACTGCTTGAAACACATTTAAAAATTCCCTTTTTGTTTCATTTAATAAGCTTGACATGCTTTTGCCTGTAAGGAGACTGCACAGAATATGTGTATACTCAGGTGTCCTTATTGTCACAGTTGATACGTTGCCATGGAGGAAGGCTATTAATGAGAGGAAATTAAATTAGATCACCTCTGTGCGCATTTATCTGCACACAGCACAGCTTCAGTCTTAAGGAGAAGGAGTTCTTGTGGGAAAGCAATTAATAGATGCAGGTGCACAGAAAAAAAAATGCATTTCTTATAGACCTCTGAAAGATGCAGCTGGTATTCAGGCCTATGTTGCTCTTTGGCATGCTAATCACCAAATTTCACAGCTACGAGGTGATTTATTTCGCACAAATTTCATAATTAGCAGAATTTAGTGTTTTTTTCCAGAGCTCCTTTCAAAAGATAACAGAGATGCAGTTGTGCAAGGTAGGGGTTGTAAATCATTAGTAGCTCGTGTAGAAATCTGTTAAAGGTATCATGGTCTTGCCTGATGCAGTGTCCCGTAGCAGTTTGTTGGAGAAAAAGGAGGCGTCCTAATGCCAGAGAATCCTGGGGTCTTGCTGCAGCTAAGAGTGATGAGAGGCAACCTAGGTAAGACGAATGTGTGTGATTAGCGGGAGAAGGCTGTATTTAAAAAGAAAATGGATCTTCTAAAAGAAGGACAGGAGGCCATGGGAAGAAGGGCCTTTGTGTCAACAGCAACTTTCTGCCCCAGATCCATGGAAATGAAGATGATGAGACAGGGATAAAATCTAAACCACATCCTCAGTACTGGTACATTTGCTGGTGGGCTGGGTTTTTTTTTCCTTCCGTCGCATCTTTAGCAGCATCTCAGCCCATAATGCATAAGTGTAAAGCACTGGAAGAAGAATTAATCCTGGAAATGTACCAGTTAATGGGCTAAAGCAAAAGAGGGCCATCCTGGTGCCTGTAAGCAGAAGCCAGGAGCAGATGTGTGGCCACAGCTGGGCGAGAAGTGCGGGACAGTGACTGAGCACAGAGCTGTGCCGTCAGGATTTTTAGACAGCCTGGATACAGTAATCCCTGGCACAGAGATTAAAATATCAAAGATTATGGCAGTGGTTTCTTTAATTACATATTTTTTAGTTACCGGGCCCTGATTAGAGTCCGGTTTCAGATGGCAGCTCGGCTGGCCAGACACTGGTGGCCGTGGGACCGCTCCGGTGGGCGCTGGGAGAGCCGGCAGCACATCACGCTCCCTCCTTTGGGAGGAGGCGACTGCGGGGTGTCCAGACTACAAACTGGATTGGGAATTGGCCCACATAAAACTAACCTGACATTAATAAGAGTTTTAATATTATTTTTTTTGCTGTCAAACTGTAATTGCAGGTGCCGAGGTCTGGGCTTTCGCCGCGCAGACTTGCCGATGAGGTCTCCGCGTTGCTCCCCCGGGTTTTACTGGAGTTGGTTTTTATGTCAGCTTGAAGGAGTTAAATTTGCCCCCGGAGGGGTCCAAGCCAGGGCAGGGTAGGTGGGCAGGAGCCGGCCCCGGGGAGCGGGACCCTCCCCTCCCGCAGCCCCTCATGAGCACAGCATCACAGCCTATGGATTTCACTCGTTTTGATTCGGTTAATGAAGAAGGGAGGGTAATTATAAGCCTTTTGAATCTCTGACCAATCAATTCGGACTCTGTGACAATACTTAGCATTTAATTTGCTTCACGGGGCAACAGATGAAATATTTTATAACTCTAGGTAATTTTCCTTCCTTTAAAAACAGGAAAATTAAGCCCCAAGGTCACCAGAACCACAAAGTCAGGTACAACACGAGGTATTATCTATACGTGGTAAAAATCCGCGTTACGAACCACGAGCTCAGTAGGAAACGGCACAAACTGCTTACTCTGGAAGTAAACTCGGCAGATTACGACAAAACTGTAATTCACATCACATACATAAATTACACATTAAAAACGTTTTAACAATAAACAAATATAATGTTTCTAGTTGATTTAGGTACTTGTATCACCCTAAAAATTGATGGGATTTTTTAAATAGATCTTGGACTTTTAAATTGGAGAGGTGTACTTACATTAAGTTGGTTTAAAAAAATGTACAGTATATTTTCTGAGGTTTTGGCGCAAAGGAGCATTAATTAGTGGCAACTTTTCTTTTTCGTCTCTGCTCAGCCATAACCCAGACAAAATCTGTACAATACATTTCGCTTCTGGGCTGAAATCCTGTATGACAGGTTGCAGCCCGGAGCGAAAATTCAGAGATGAGCCACGTAAGCCCTGAAAATAGGAGCTGATAGTGATAACAATCACTGACAAACCCTTAACTATGCCTGTGCTAGTGTGTGTCACTATAATACAATTTTGTATGTTAAACAACAGATGTCAAACAGAAGAAAGGAAAGAGGCCTTTGCTTTTCTTCTGTTGTGGACCTTGTTCTTCCAAAGCAGCCATTTTTTCAGTTGCCATGACAGTGTTAATAGGAGTTTATCATTTTCCCATGCCTGCTGCATACTAATGAGGGATCAATTCATGAACGTTATCTGTACGGCTAAGAAGGGTCCAGCACCAGTGTCTCGGGTGCATTCAGTACTTGGAACGGCACCGCCGTGCGCAGCCCTGCCGGCGCAGCGCAGAGTTTTATGAGGAGCAGAGTTTCTGCTGTTCACCTTTTATTCATCGCTGCATGGGGATGCGCAGCAGACCAAAAAGTTTGGTTCGCTGTTTCCTGATTTGTCCCAGGGAAAAGCAGCTGTGAAATATTCACAGAGATAAGGGAATTGCTTGAGCTGCCTGTCGTGGGGGAAGTGGAGATTTCTGTGAATTTGGCTTAACTTT
Source organism: Sula dactylatra (assembly GCA_013389905.1). Classification (NCBI taxonomy): domain Eukaryota; kingdom Metazoa; phylum Chordata; class Aves; order Suliformes; family Sulidae; genus Sula; species Sula dactylatra. Next base: position 470,897 of record WEKW01032579.1, on the reverse strand, counting down.
GGGACCTGGAAACGATTTATTTGGAGCACTTGGTTTTAGGCAGTTAGTGAAAAGGCAAATCTCACCTTGTGCAGGAAAGCGCTGGGGCCTCAGATCATGCATCTCGGCAGCGTATTGCGTGCGGTGGGATTGATCCTGCCCCTGCCAACCGTTTTCCTCAGCTCCCGGTGGTGAAAATAGATGAAGAAAATGAGATGAGGAACTAATTGGAGAACTGGTGGAGGTGTGATTAACGTGATGCTAAGCAGTTCTACTCTAAAAGTTAAGGAAAATTTCGCTGATTCCGTGATACAAAATACAGCACATCATCATACGTTGGAAGAACTCGGTCCCAGACAGACGTAGAGGCTTTTCCTCATCAGTTCATCTGCCGCACTGGGAAATATGTTTTTGAATCGGTGTTTATTCACATTTATGTTATGATTTATTACAGGTAGCAAATTGAGAGCCAAACGAGCTATACAGGATGTTTCAAAGGCATTATATATCATCACACTTACAATGCCATTGATTCCTATATGTAAACCTTTCAGCTGTTTTCTTTGTTCTGCTTTTTGGGTTTGTTTGTTTAGCTACTATAAAAGGCCAAAGAAATGAGGAGAGAGAGAGGTTTCCCCTTTTCTCCACCCCGAAAAATTTTTTAGAAGAAATCTGAAGGCATTTGGGGCTTTTTTTTTTTTTTTGGTTATTTGCAGTTGTTCTTTTATCATTATCTTCAGGAAGCAGCATTACCATGTTGCAGATAAGAGGCACATCCAGATGTGCATATCAAAGGATGAACAACTACTTATTAAGAAAAACTTTTACGCCGAGCAAGGTTCAAAGGAACAGTAAAGTCTATGGCATAAGCGACAAAACTGTCTGGCAATTCTGTGCATTGTCAACCTAATGCACAGAACCCGCGGGAGAAAACACTTTCATCAAAAAGAAATGGTGGCGAAATGCATGTAGAAAGAGGAAAAGGCACTCGGCTTAAAGGGCAAACACCCTTCTAAGCAGTGACAAGATCACCCATTCCTTTAATTCTTGTGCAATGAAAAAATTAAAAAAAAAAAAAAAAGTTGTTGAAATATGGTTTTGGGTTTTTTTTTTTGGTAACCTATTTTCAACAAGAAGTTCCCAAAGTATTTGAAATGTGTCCTAGCTATATTAAAAGGTTTTTGTTGCACCCACTTTGCCTATTCAGAATATGTATTCGTTTGGGGGGAAGGCAGATTAAGACCCTCGTGTTCCCATTTGTGTAATGCTGGGAATTGTGTGAGCGTGCAATGAATGTATAGATATATTCCTGTATTACTCATCGTCTTCAAAACAAATTCTGCTTGCTCTTTAAAATTAAAGGAAAAGTGGGGTTAGTTTGCTGTATAACTGTGAAGCTCTGTAATCAAGGTATAATTCAGGGTTTGCATCTGGACTTGCAGTGATCTTAAGCAGGACGATTCCTTCTCTAGCTGAGTACGAGCAATGCCTCGGACGTCCCCGACTCTGCCTTGCTGAACAAATACAGCAGAGAGACAAGCTGTTATTAAACGGTTTTACTGATAAATTGGCTGCAAACACAAGTTTTCCTTTTTTTTTACCTTCTTTTATAAAGCCACAGACAGCGCAACCTCTTTTTATGTGGATGCCTATCACAGAACATTAGGCGGCCAGAAGAAAATTTCATGCAGTAAATGCCGTTCCTTCCGATTCAGTCCCAGGATTTGACCACTAACATGGTGCTTTATTTAGCACGCTCCAAGCTAGCCTGGAGCAAAAGTACCAAATTAATCTCTGTTGCATGTTTGGTGGTAGAGCCATGGGTTTAGGTCTGCTGAAGTGGGTGAAAATCAGCTTTTTTTTCCTCTCTGTTTCACTGTACTCTCCTACCAGAGGTTGGGAAGATGTCTGCAAGGAGGGGCTGTATTCTCTCAGGCGGAATCACTGCTTTCTGATAGTCCTGCTATGTTGGTGCAACAGCTGGACTCTGAACATCTGAAATTATATGTCACTTTTAGGACCTGATGCACATAAAAGTGCTGCTGAGGTTCAGGAGCCCAAGACTTGCTTTTCGGGTGGAAATGAGTGTTGGGGCGAGCGGGATGCACTCAGGACTGATCTTGCAAACTGCTGGGTGAAATTTAGTTGCAAGCAGCAATATTTTTCACAGTTATTTGAAAGGCCCTTTGGTACATTGATTGTTCATAATCAGTCTTCCGCTGTGAGTAAATTGAAATAAAACCATACGGAGGCTCACATCCTGGGAACAACAGCAAACATGATAGTTTAGCTGCTGGCATAATCATGCCAAGTTTCTGAGCTCTCTTCATTTTTAGCTCCGTTGAAAATATGAGATTGCATAATGCACTGTGGTTTATATAACAGCCTCACATGGCTTTACGTTATAATTTCACATCAGTTTTACCTCAGAGTTTCTAACAGGTCAAGTAACCTTCTGATTTCATTTAAAGTTTCCATTATTCTCTCCTGAAAGGGAAAAATCTAGCTCTTGTTTGGACAGCTTTGGTAACTCCAAAGGAAAAATTGGGCATTATAGTGAATACAAAAGATTCACTTTCCGTGCATTAGGCTTTTCAATTGCTTTCTTAATGCAAAGTTGGACAGGAGAGTATAGGCAAGGAAAAAAGATCATTTTGTGTCCATGGTCAGATGTCAATATTGACAAAAATAAATGGAATGTAACAATAGATCCTTGCAAAGATGAAGGTCATATGACTAAAATGTCTAACTAGACCTTGCACTACAGCTGTATCTTATTGCTGTTTGTGATAAATTGTTGGGGGGGGGGTTGCCCCTAGTTTAAAACATGCAAAAAGAGAGTAAGTCTGGAATTTTTAAAACTAGCCAATTTTAGGCGATACTATTGAAGGTGAATCAGAAGTGAAGTGCTTAGAGAATTAAGAAAAAAAAAAAAGAAAAGAAAAAAAGAAAAAAAAAAAAACAGAGAAAGCAAGAAAAAAGCCTGAGGAGGTCAAGAGTGTTGGTCTCACCGAGGTCTGAGGTCTGTGCACATCACTCCCTACCGCATTTTTCAAAATATCTTTCTTCAAAACTTAGATGATGCAAACGGCTCCCTCTGCCCAAGGCAGTGGGCTGAATTCCAGTTTGTAAATTGGGTTAATTAGTGATAGTCTGTAAACTCATTGTGTCTTAAACTGCTGAGTTTTTTTCTGTAAGTCTGTGCAGATAACTTCTGGCCACAGGGGTGGTGTCGCTGAGAGGAGGGACCAAAGACTAAACGTCAGGCAAAACCTGCTTTTGTTTGCAGAGGTAATAGAAAACTTCGTTTGTGTTTGAGACCTTTGGCTCAGAGACGCTTGTGAATTTTGAAGTGCGTCATTTATATAGTCTCCCTGCTCACTTTCTCTGCTTACCGCAGCATCTCACGTCACTGATGTTCCTCCCTCCTTCTGTTTTATTTTATGGAGGTCTATAATACAGGCATTACTGGTTATCTGAATGCCTGGATCTCTCTGGTGTGACTAAAAGACAAACTCTTAGGTTCCCCTTGTTCCCTGTTCAGAAATATGGACAGATACCCACTGTAAGCTAATTTAAAAAAAAAAAAAAAAAAAAAAAAAAGAAGAAAGAAAACAACCACCCAAACAAAAAAACCCTCCAAGTACTTTAATTTGTAGCTGATTTGTAGACCTGATGAAAGCTATTTTCTGGACATGAAATATTTTTTTTTAAACAAATGACTCATTTTTTTATTACCACTACAGTCTGAAAACTTCCTTGTGTCTTGTCTTGTATGTGGAAAAATCAACCATTAACTCCAGAAGACAATGCACTGGACAAAGGTTCCCTAACCACAGCATCGTCCTTCCAGCGTGCTGCAGCCTCACCACGTGTGTTTCAATTACGCTGCCGTTTCCTAACTGAATCCAAAATATTTCTTCAGAAGGCTCATCTGGTTTAGGGTCACGATCATAGGTGGAAGGTCACTTAGGCATTTGCTGGGACATTCATTTCTCACTCAAAAAATCTTTCGTAAATCTTAAAGGAATGCAACAGTTTATGTCAGAAGCAGCAGGGGAGGTGGGTGGCAAGAGGAGGTAAAAGGTATTTGTACAAAATGCGTTTCTTCAAATACAATGTACGTGTTCATTTTTCCTCTTTGGACCTGTGAAAAATGAGGTGGTTCGCCCACGTCCAAAGCTGAGGAGCTACATCGCGCCCAAGCACAAGGGGCTTCTATCAAACCTTGGTGCAGGGTGTGCCAGGAGACCTCGGTCAACGTGCCCACATTCACGGGTGGTAGGCGCATACGTGTGCGTGTAATAACGCCGGGTTTGGCCACCCTTGCTTCTATTTGCCAGCACAGCCGTTGTGGGGACATGCAGCAAAAAAGACTGGGAAAGATCCTTCTGAAATTTCAACCAAAAACCCACCATGTCAAGGTTGTTACGTTTTCCGATTGGCTCGGTTCGAGACGTGGATGTTGTGGCCGTGTGAAGGCACCTCTGGACAACCCCTGGGATCTCCAGATGGCCCTGGCAGACGTGGCACAGTGTGCCTCCTCAACTGGTGTCCTTAGCGGCCACCTCCGTCTGCCTACGAGGGGATGCTCTGAACAGCCATCGCCTCTCCACCGGCAACTGGACCCGAGATGCTGCTTTAGCCCTGCTGCCGATAACTCTCCTGGGGAGGACGGGCGGTCTGGTCTCATCCCTGATGGGAAACTGTCAAGTACTGCCAAGTTTAGTGCAATGCCAACAGGCTTTTGTAGAGATTAGACAGATTCATTTCTCTGATTCTGAATATGAATAGTAACACTATGGGAAATTCTTATTCTAAATGCGGTCAGTCTGGCTCCTAGACTGCAGTAAGGGAGCCCGGGGCTTATCTGATCCTGGTGTAAATACAGCGTGCCTGTCCCAGAAAGCCAACAGCGCTGCCACTGAATGGCAAAAGGATATTAAATAGATGGTAGAATAAACTATTCGTCAGATGCAAAGAGTAGAGGAAGAATTCCCTGTGAACTGTTGTGCTGGAAATTGCACAGAAACTGTCTCAGGGTTTCAGTTTTCTCGTGTAGCCAGGTTTAATTATTCTCGTGCCACAAGAGTGTTTTTCCTCACAAACAATGGCTTGTGAAGTTTGTTAGATGAAAACTGCTAGAAAAGATGTCAAGTATTAGTACCAATATATCAGTATTGGTTTTGTTTGGAAAAAAATACTGACTTCATAAATCTATACTATAGATTTATCCAGTGAAAGCAGAATTTTTAGTGCCTCTAATAAAAAATATATGGGCTGATTCTCCCCTCATGATTATTGGTAGAGCACAACAAAAGAGTTCTCCACAGCTTTTCTGAACATGGGTTTGATGATGAGGTGTGAAATGTGTCAGTGATTTGTTTTGTGTTTGTTCCTTTCATTTCTAGATCACTCATGACAAACAGCAATGTATCAGCAGGACGAGACAATTTACCACTGCATGAGCTAAAAGGTGAAAAAAGTTCCATACATTTTATTTCCCTTTTGTAGTCACTGTACTGCACTAAAGATGCCTGTGGGTCACAGCGCTTGTACTCAGCATAGCTGATGTGTTAATAACTTCTTCAGATGATCTCACGCTATTTATTTTAGGGTCCTTAGGTATGGATGACTCTTGCCTGGGCTTTCTTCCATAACAACCCCTTTCCTCATGTGATTCAAATAACTACTTTCTTATTAAAAATTTAAAAAAAAAAAAAACCAAAAAAAAAAACCAACAAAAAACCCCAACCTTATCTGAAGCTTTTCCCCCTTCTCAACTGAATGGATTTTTCCTTTGTTTGTACATGACAATTTGGGGGGGGGAGAATTTTGTACTTGAACTACTCATGTGACTGAGTCACATGCATATCAGCTACAAAAGGAGCTTTGGCATGTTATGTATAAATCTCCATTAAGAGAGAAAATAGAAAAGTTTTACGTGACTGGTATCTCATTCACAATAATTAACTCATTAGCCATCTCAAACTACTGTACGAGCAAGGTCAAAACAACCAGGCTAAAGAAACGTTTTGGTCACATTGTGGTACCTACAGGAATAGTCGGTATTAGTATTCTCTGGCTCTAGTTCTCATGGTATACAGTAAGTCTTTAGAAATTTAAAGCCTTTTGTCCTGATTTATGCAGGAAAGGAGACCCATGTGATAACGTGGTGTCTGTCTCTTTCTGTAGACAATTTCTCCTCAGGCAACTCTAGAATTTGTTGCCTGGTCTGACCTAAATTTGATGGGGAGGCAGAAGTCTCAAAGCTCCCGATGCATTTCATGAAAATAGCCGGATATCAGAAAAAGACATCTGTATTTCCAGACTGCAGAAGGGCCTGTAATGTATTCAGTCTTTACTGGACTGTGGAGTATCCAGCTGCATAATATGCAGGAAACCTTCATTAATTTCATTGCTCGTGCAACAGAAAAGACTAGAAAGACACAAAGTTGGGTGAAATGCTGTGGATACATGTCCTTTTCCAGTTTTGGGCTTACTACCGAGGCTGCAGCTCATGGCAGCTTGTCTCAGAGGTCCTCTGGTGGAGCTCACTGCTAATCCATCCTGCCCCATGAGACGCCTTGGCGTGAGCTGTGATGGCTCGCAGTGACCTGCTTCGTCCCACGCTCACCTAGCTACGAGTGCTGTACAACATCGCTACTCTTCTTCCCAAGAGGAGGAAGACTTCTTCATACCGGAGCTCACAGAGGGCCTGTGTAAATCGCCTCCGCGATGAGCGTGGGACCGAGAGCAGCGTGAGCGCTTGGCGCCCGCAGAGCAGCCCGGCAGCAACGCCCTGGCCTTTTTTAACTCTCTGGAACGTGCAGGGCTGGTTGGATGTTAACTGTTAGCTGATGGAATCCAGCCCTTAGGGAACCTCCAGTTAGGTGTTAGCTCACCTCCGCTAATCCCAGCGCAGGAAGGCCCTCGTGCTGCGTCTTCCTTGACAACATTTTATGTTCCGTGGGGCAGAGCAGGAGCTGCGCTGCTGTAAAACCCCAGAGGAGACGGCGCTGCCGTGGCGCGTGGTGAGCAGGTGAGGTCAGCGGCGGCGGCGATGACCTCACCTCTCACCATAAACACCAAAGTGCCTTTTCTCTGCTTCGTTATCTGGCTGTAGAATCCCCACCGCAGGCTCGTCGGCTGGCTGTAAAAAGACACCTTTGTGTCGGTGAAGACAAAGCCTTAAAGGTCCTGATTCAGAAGTTCTGAAACCTGCACAGCTCCAGAGATGTGTAAGTCCGACGATGTCAGAGATTGAGTGTTCTTCCCAAATCAGACCACAATCATGTTTCCAACGCAAATTATTAATTTTAAAGTTGCTTTGCCTAAACATTCCCCTTTATATCAACAGCTGCTCTTTCTGTAAGATTTCCCCCAGCAAGCAAATCTCTTCCAGGGGGCAAAAACACGAGGACTTGGGGACAAACAAGTAAAATTTCTATTTCTTTTTTTTTTTTTTTTTTTTGTTTAGAAACAATTATTGAGGTTCGTTCCCAGCCCTCCGTCTGCCAAAGATACACAAGCTCTTTCATCTCCTGCCGTATAAAACCAAAAAGCAGAAAGTTACTGAAACACCCTGGCAATCTTTATATCATCCGTTTGCATTTTACATTAATTTTGAGTTAAAACTCTGCTGAAGGCAAGTTCCATTCTCTGAGAGAGCATATCTACCTCCCTGGCAGTGTACAGGTGACCTCATTTTCAGTAACCCGGTGTAACTCTACTGTAGAACATTGAGTGCTATGGCAAGATTCCTGCTTTAATATGGGAACCTTCCGAAATTTTCTGTGCTCAGTCAGGGCTGAAGAACTGCTCTGGCATTTTAGACTTATCAGGTTTGCTCCCTCTGATTCAGCCAAGCGTTTACTTTAGCGTGTGCTCACATCTCTGGGGCGGGGGGGGAGAGAGGTCTGAGAGATGTTACTCTCCCAGATGAAGAGAGAAGAAGGACGGTCTCAGTCAGGTACCCTGATTTGCTTTCTCTTCCCTTTGCGGCAGAGACGCTGGAGCTAAACGGTTGCTGTCATTAAGCTGTAAAAGCAGGAGCCCACATGAGAAGGAAATGGGCACATAAAGCCATCCCTCTACAAAAGGCGACATCCCCGAGATTATTCTGGTTTTAAGAGGATTTTTGATTTGTCGATCGGTGAAAGGAAACGCAGCTTTTGTGCAAAGGTTCTGACAGATCTTTTTATGACAAGCGGCGCTGGACATGTGGCAGGGCAGGTTCTGCGGTGTGAAAAGGCTCTGCCGCCAACCGAGCCGCAGTGAGCTGTGTCAGCTGAGGGTATGATCTCTGCTGGAGAGATGAGCAAAGCGTAGCTTGGCCTCCAAATAGCTTTGACAAAACAGGTCTTTCTTCATGGCCTATCTCAGAGATAGGCTTTTCTTTTCATGACATGTTAATAATGTCGGAGCAAGGTGGAATCAGGAGGTGAAGGTGAAAAATAACGAGTAGGTGTTATCCCAAGGAGCCTGTGTCAGTGTCTGCACAATTTCCACTTGCGATGAGTTTGCTCTAACACTTAGGGCTGTAATTCATTGCCAGTGGTATGACATGGGCTGGCTGTGCATCATCCCCAGCGGGAGCTGTAGGAGACAGCACACCCTTTGGGAGCCGTCATGTTCCCTAAAGACTTGGGGGACTGTGTCCACCCTCCTAGCCTTTGAAAGGGGAGCTAAAGTGTGCTCCTTCGTGGGGGGAGGGAATCCAACGGGCCAGTACAGGCTGTGCATAACCCCCTCGGCATTCCCACTCATTGCCAAGCGCCAGCGAGCCTCCGATTTACAAGGTCAGTCTGAGCTGCGAATCGATCTAGACCTGCTTTATGCACCTTTTGAATCTCTTGACTTCACAGTTCTGGTCCTTAGGCTTCACTGCATGGAGTCCTTTCTTTTTGGGACAGTACGAAACTCCCGCTTGCATTTAATGTATCAGCAAGAAACAGCTTGACTTTGCGTCCCGGGCAGTGTATAAAGGAAGTCTTACTGAAATTGTTGTTTATAGTCATAACCGAAAGGCACTTCCTTCCACGCTGTATTTTAAATGCAGCTTTTATGCTTGCTAATCATAAAAAAAAAGCTAGTAAAGCACATAAGCGGTTCTGTGATTTTCTTGTTTCCATTAAAAATGCCCAGTGTCCTGTTATTTCCACGGTTGCTAACATGATTTAGGTCTGGCCTGCTAAGCTCTTTTCAGTATACTGTAGGTCTAATTGTACAATTTCTCCAACGAGGAACACCAGCGTTTCCCCTTTCTATGGCACAGAAACGCTCCTGCTGTGAACCTGCAGCCGGGCTCAGCGTCCCAGCGGGGCACGGGGGGGCACTTCCAGCCCCACTTCCTTCGCCAGGCAGGGAGCGGGGGTCCCCCGGGCTTCCCTGGCTCACCTCGGGGCACTACCTCTTTGGCGTTGTCCAGCTTGCAGCCACACCTGCTCAAGGCCACTGAACTCTTTTATGAGAAAAATGCCTTAATACCTTCCAGTAAAAATCCTTGCCGAGGTTCCCACCCCCTGTGCCTCCCTTTCCGTCCGCCTCTGCATCTCCACGCCGAACCCAGTTCCCTCCTAGCACGAACAAACCCATCTCTGGTTTTTATACATTTGGTATAAACATTTCCTGAAGCTCATAAACACCTTTGTCATTTATCAGTGCACTGAAAGACGTTTATTGCCTAAAGACGAGAACTATGATGGGATTAGTGCTCCGGGAGGCTCGCCGCCTGATCCCGTGTAGGGACGTTCGCCAAAGGAGGGCCAGGTTTGGGGCCAGGTTTTCATTCTGAATACAGAGGACGCTGCTTTGTAATTACTGGTAGCGATGATTGCAACTTCCAGCATTAAACGGTGAGCGCTGTCTGACCAAAGCTCATTTTATAGCAGTTCTGGTATGTACCAAATTGAAGGAGGTAAAAGAAAAGGGCCGGGGCGGTGGGGGAGGAAGAGGAGATCTATAACTGGCATGTTAATAAAACTCCAGTTTGTCACTTCAGCAGCACACCCTGAGTGTAATAACTAAGCTTCCTTTCTATACCCCCTATGAGTTCCTTTGTATTGACAGATGCCATTTGTTCATTTACGACGTGATAATAAAAACCTTCAGTCTTACTGAATGTTGTTCTTTTCCTCCCCTGACACTGGGGCACCAAATGGTTTGTACTGCACTCAGCAGGCACTTTTCATTAAAGATCATGGCATGAAAATGAATTGCATTTGAAGACCATTTAGTAGCAAAAGTTCTGGTATTGAATAGGCTGCGTGTAAACCTTCCCTAGCTAGGAAGCGGCTTCCCGGGTGCCTCCGCACACCCTAGCACACATTTACACTTGCCTGCTGAAATAAGGGGTGTCTTTATGTTCAGACAGGGCTGCTGCTTTTGAGAGCCCAAGTGCTCAGATTCCTGTAGCAATGATTGTGTGTTGGTATCGGTTTTCTGTGATTTTTTTTTTTTTTATTTCAAGTGGCTAAAAAATATTCCTTTTGGCGTAGCTATGTTGCTCTAAACTTGTGATTCCAAGTGTTTCCAGAAGTTTTCACGCACACACACACACAAATTAAGCCAAAAGTGTAAATTGGGATGGCTGGAAACTAACATTTGAATTGATAATTAAGCCCTTATTCAGGAATGCTTGTAAACATCAGCTTACGCTATGTTTTTCAGCACTAGTCAAAATTCAGGCTTACAGCACCTAAAAACGTGACTTGATTTTCCAAGACACCAAATGCTTAGAATTCCCATTGACCTGATAAAAATATAAATGCATTGCGTTGGGTTAGACCCACCTTTGAAAATGACGCCCGTAAGTTTGTCTGAAATGTAACACTACAAAATGAGTGAAAAAATACAACAGATGAGCAAAGGAATGAGCATAATTTGTTCAACACATTTCATTTATTTATTTTTACCCTGGGGGATAAATAGTATTTCTCTCTCACTTCGCAGAGGAGTCAGTTATAAGTTTAGCAGCTAGCTGTACGTTTTGCTGCGAGTAGTAAATTTAGGTTTATGATAGTTAGTAATACGTAGCAATAATCTGTATTAATTAGTCATAATTAAGCCCACAAAGCGATGATTAAAGCAAAAGTAATTTGGTCGAAGTGGAACACAGCCACATACTGTACTCTTTAAGTACTAACAGAGCGCGCTCTGCGTTCTTCCCAAGGCAAAACTAGCAACACATCACAAGCTTCTGCAGCGCTGCAATATGACAATGTTAGTCTCTTTTTTATTGTTATTATTTTAATCCCTCATATTTCATTGTATTTGGCAAAATATCCGTAAAATAAGTGTTTGCTAACCGCAAAAAAAAGGTAATAATAACTGTTATCATCCTTCCCTGATCATCCAGGAGAGACTTTTATCACTAACGTTATCACTTGTTGCGGAACAAGTACAGAGATGTTAGCCTGGAGGATGAAATAGTTTAATCATGGGGAAACAATTTGCAGTGCACAGATCTCAGCTGGTTCCCCTTTCATCTGCTCTCAGTTACTAAGCGACTTCTGAAAATCTGTTTTGTAGCTGTAATAAAATTCATTCTGTGGTCTCGCACACACACACCAAATGGTTTGCCTAATTCAGAAGTGTTACAATCATCTGGAACAAAGAGAGAATTCATAAGTTGGGGGGGAGGTTTGGTTTTTTAAATCACGTAAACATAATATTTGTCTTCTAAAAAGAAAAAAAAAGAGCTTCTTGTTTCTGATTCCTTCTGAATATAAATGAAAAAACCGTTGTGGTCAAGTTAGAGAAATGGTTGCAAAGATAAATCCGCTTCAAATTTAAAGTGGCATCAAAATCTCAATATTCAAAAATGCATAAACTGTCATAGTAACCCAATATTTTTAAGTCTGTATCCACACGTGCCTCCTGGTGTGTATTCTCCATAGTAAATAAATACAATTTTTAATCTACAGAAATTTTGAGTAGTCACATTCCTAGAACTGCAGGAAGAGAAGGCATCTCTGGTAGTAGCACAGGTAAAAGCCTCCGTGAAATCTCTTGCCAATCTGAAGTCCGTGGGATTCTTCACAATTATTTTGAGTCTGTATTTTTGTCCTCGTGCTCTAGGAGCAATTCCAGTGCCAAGACATCTTCTGGCTCAAAGGGACAAAACATTCTATTATAGCATTTGGACTTCAGATCAAAGTTCTTTGTTTGAAGCATGTAAGTAATTTCCTTGCTTAAGCACCTTGCTGAATTAGTAATAACCCAAGCACATCCCACTGACTTCAAATGACCAGAAACTGCTTCTGTTGCATTGGAAGCGAAGCCTCCCTTGGACTTGACGTGCTTGCAGTCCTGAAGTTAGCACAGTTACACCCGTTCAGTGTGCGGTGTTGAGCTCTGTTTCTGTCTTCTCATGTCTTCCCATTGAGAGAAAAATGCCATAAAATTATTTTTATGTAATTTTTCCTCTATGTTATGTATCATTCAGATCCCAACTTGTAGCTCAACAGCCTGTGCGTGAACTTCAGGCTTGGTACACGGCTTGCAACCCATGGAGTTTTGCGAAGTACGTTGGAGGTGTCGGGAAAAGTGCAGGTGAAATGAGGAAGTGGAGGACGTGCTCGTGGACTGTGTATCAGCAGGTAGATTTGGGGCTGGTTTCCTTGTTTCAGAACGGTCTTTACCGAAAGCCACCAACGCCAATTAGCTGCATCGAAACAGCTGAACGGTGGGCTCTGGTACCCTTACTCACACTGAATACAACTTCGTGTCAGAAGCAACCCTGTTGAATTGAAAACCTTTTTTGTTTGTTTATTTACAGAGAGGGTACATGGGGATTGTTTATCTTTTCATTTTTTGGGACAGTTTATGAAACCTGTGTTCGGCTGGTTATAATCTGCTTCCAAACTCGATTCAGGAGATTACAGATGTAGGGTCCAGATTTATCTCTAGATTTACAAAAGCCATATGATCATATAACCCACATTACATGTGTTCTCACCCTCTGTATAGTTATGGTTTTGACTGTTAGAAGATGGCAGGTATATTTATTCAACAACCCCTTTTTTGTAGTACGCCCACAAACAAACAATTACTTATGGGCATGTTTTTTTGCTAGAATATAAATCATTTCAACCTAGTTGGAAGTGTCTATCACTTCTAATTTGCTGCCTGAGTATGTCTGTTCCTTAGACTTCGATTAGACTGGCAATATAAAAAAAAAGTATTTTGCAACACATCTTAAGAAAGTGCTCTATAACGCTTTTTCAACCCCTGTACATCCGAATAGAAGAAATGGAAATAAATGTCTAATGTTTTTCATATTATCTTACCTCTTCCTCTTGCACAAAAATTACTTTTCTGAGCGACAGATAGCATCTTTCTCTAAGCACAAAGCACTGGGGTTAATTCAAAGCGTTCCTCACTCTTCTCAGGCTCAACTGCTCGTCAGTGTAATGTAAGCCGTTATTGTGGTCATGCAATAACCAAAAAGTGAAAGTGCTTGGTTCGCCCTGAAAAAGGAACTGGTAGAAGAATCCTGTCTACAGCAAATCACAGATGCAGCAGTGCAGGTAGAGCTGATGTACAAGGGTAAGCAAAGGGAACCTTCTAATTCCTGCGAGCAAAAGCAAGGAAGTTCGGCTAGCTCAGGATCTCTCTCCATCATTAGCATGTCAGATTGTGTTTATGAGTTCCATCAGTCCTGAGGGAGATTTTATTGTTTACTGCTTTACAAAGGACACGTCAGATTCAAACGCTCAACGTCCAGCCAGCGATGGGTAGAAGTTAGTCCCAATGCGGGGTGAGTTAGGCGAGGGCAGAAGGTAGGAGGTTAGCCTGGTGATGGTCAACGGCTGGCTGGTTTCTAGGAGCATTGTTTTCTATCAGTTACCACAGTATGGCTGCTTTTACCGCCCACCCCGTGCCTCTCGTCTCTCTGTTCACTCTACTTGCACTTTTGATATCCTGCACTGTCAACCTCCCGGTGTGATGGTTTGGATGCTTCACAGCGTGACGCGGGGCAGCTCCAGTCCATGATTCACTCTTGCAGCTATACCAAACACAAACAGCTGAGTAATGAGAGCTCAGCAAGAGGGTAGGATCTAGCTACCAGTCTACATGAGGTGCCGTTAAAATCCGCGATTTGTTCACCACGGCATGGGAGTCAGTCGGCACAGGTTCTGTACAAACGGGGTGCGTAAGACAAGGCGGGGGCCTCTTACCGACTTCTGGCAACAATTTGTCCATGGGGTGTAGCATCTCCATGTAGTTCACGCAGCTCGCTAGGCACCATCATTAACGAAAATCTCACAAATCCTAACTTGGACAGGAAGAGCTGTGCAGAGGGCAGTGTGCTGGCCGAGGACCCTGACAGCGTGTTCAGGTCCTCCCTCGACTGCAAACGTCCTGGGCGACACCGAGCAACTTTGCTGCTCTCTCTTTGCCTCAGTTTCACCCTTTATACAGGGAAATGCGCAGATTAAAACGTTTCCCAATGTCAGCATGATGTTGTGACATATCATATCATATTCAGATACTCGGTAATGGGGCCCATATAAATTCCATAGCTACTTTATCTGATCCAGCAGTCATGAGTCTGCCTGTCTGAAAGTTGCTGCTCTTGATAAGAAAACATTCCTGTTCTTGAAATTCCTTTTTGAGAAAGGAGTAAGGAAGGTCTCAGTCATGTTCCGGTGAGCAGGTGCCTGGGCTGTAGCAGATTAATGGTCACACGCTGGGTCCTGTCCCAGGGCGGGCACTGTGCTGGGCCAGAGCCTCTGCAAATGTGCGCGCCGGACCCTGGAGAAGGGGGCAGTTGTTTGGCAGGCACCTTCTGCCACCTTTCTGCAATGCTAAGGTGGCCCTGGAGCCCGACCCATTGTGTCATTTCTTTTCAACAAAACATGCAGGAATTTTAAGTTCCTGTTCTCCTGGGTTTGCTTTGTTGTATTTTTTTTAAATGGCAGAATAATGGAAATTTAATTATTATCATCCCATTTGAAAATTCAGCTTTTTTTGTATTTAAATATGCATAAAAGGTCTTGATTTTACCTACTTAGGAATGAAGCCAGTTTGATTAAATTTTATCTATCTGTAGCCGTTTTGCACCAAATACCCCCTGAATATCTTTGCTCATCATGGGGTCACAACTGACTCTTAACTCTCATACGGTGCTGGATTATTTATCTTCTGGTGCCAACCTAGCCAAAAGAACTCCAGGACACGCACATATATTAGTCCATGTGCAAACAAAAAGAGGTTTCCAGGTTACAAATACCGATGGCAACGTTGGAAGCGTCTCAGCTGGGCAGGCGTCGTGACAGAGTCCATGCAAATCCTTGGAGAAATGCCATTAGTGCTACTTCTGTGAGCTCAAAGACTCAGCAGCTCTAATACTGTCTGTACACGTGAGCTTCTGATCCCATGGCAGCAAAGTCAGAGACGCTTGTAATTTTTGTGTGTTTGTTACCTAATTCTCACCTTTCCTCTCTACCTTTTGATTTCATTTCATCTTCATACGGTCAGTCCTACAGGGTTAATTTAAATAACGTATTTATTACTTCAGCAGTTCACAAGAAACATGACTTGTCTAGTTGTGTTTATAGAGCATGTAATCATTAGAATAAAATAACAACAAAGATCAAAACAGTTAAATCACCATCTGCATTTAAAACTGACCTCAAGTCTTTCCTGTAACAGAAATACCACTGCGAACACTTCTGAAGCTTTTGGGACCTAAACTACAGCATTTTCCATTTTTACTGATATACATCATTATCTTTCGTTATGGTGGGTTTTGCTGGTACATTTATTTATATTTTGTTGCTATGGCAGTTGTTTCTGGTTTTGAAGGTAGGGATGTATTTTCAGTCAACTGAAATCAGATTAATTGAGCTCCTCTGATATAAAGATCTCAAATCAATACAGTGTTCACCTTGTAAAATGCACTTCTCTTTATTTTTTTTATGCCTCCTTAGATCAGATGCATTAAAATCCACGTGGAACTAACTTTTCTTTCTCGTCTCACCCCCACACTTCCCCATATGTGGTTCTGATTTTCCCCTCAGGGTACCTAAGGGAGGTCTGGAAAACTCTTGGGAGCTTTCAAAGAATGTTAATATGTATAACACCGCATTTTTAGTTTTAAATAAAATATGTAAAGGTTTTTCTTTTCGAGAATAAAAAAGTAAAGCTGCTAGTTAAAAACTATTTGTAAGAAAGAGTTCCCTCTTACCATAAAAAAGCTTAATAACATTTAATTGTATTTCATAGCATTTGGCACCCATGGTATTCAGCATTTACAGTTCCTTGTAAAATGTCTGGGCAACACTGATTTTTAANCCCCCAATAAGAAATTTCTACCTAATGCTCCAGTACAGCATTTACTATTCAATCCTTAAGCATTTTGTTTGCCTAAGAGCAGAACCTGGTCTGTGGTATCTATGCCGATCTTTGCAAACCTCATCCCTCTGCTGTGATGCTCACTGTGAGTGCTGCGATCGCAATCACAACTGGAGCAGAGCTTTCTGCTATAAGTAATTCTACAGATAACGAGAATAAGCATTTATAAGATCAAACTCTCCAGCTCAAGCACACATACCAGCACAAAGACACAAACACCTTTGGATAGATGGCAATTTTGTGGTGGCGATCAACATGCATTAAGTTATTGGTTATAGCTGCACTCCCTCATTTTACCCTCACTCGAAAAGTTAGCTAGTCAGTGCTTCAGATAAGACTGTGAAATTTGATCACTGGAACTAAAATGGATGGCTTAGCTGCCTAATCTCCTCCATCCCATTATCATCAGCTCCCAATCCCCTCCCCACACCATCTTCAAAATTGGGAAATAGCCCCAGACTTATGGGAATATTCTGCTGAGTTAAAGTAAACAATTCTCCGAGACTGTGTGGCCTCGACCACCAGCCGCAGGTGGACCTGGTGATGAGACCCAAACAGGGAAAATGAACTTTTGGAGAGATTATAGCACTCTCATCTGTCGGCTCAGCTTGTTAAAGTTGATAACTGGTTGTGTTGATAGTAATAGTATCTGAAAATACCTGGTAATATATTACTAACTTGTATAATCTGTCTTTATTCCAGCAGATTACCCCTGAAGACTAAGTCCTCACAGACAAGGTATGCCGCTTACAGTAAGAAGTTTAGCACATGCCAGGAGAATTAGATCTCTCTCATCAAGGCAGTGCACCCGTCAGCGCAGCACATAGGCAGGGGAAGAAGACGTATTTAAAGCAGCCCTTTGAATGAACTCCTGCAATGGAGATCAGTTTTGGTTTGTTTTTTCCCCAAAAGAGACTATTTCTCCATAAGTGCAAATGAAGTTCATTTTCCTGCACCACGTTGCAGGATCGGTTGTTGCTCCCTTCCCTGTGGATACACAGAGAAGCCGGAATTGAAGTGAGGAAGCAACCCCAGCTGTGCTTCTTTTGCGCTGGGTTTCTGAACTTCACTGGAAGGGATCGTGTGCTGGCTCCCATACCCTGGTACGCTCGTGCTTCTTTCAAAGCAAACTCTTCCCAGCTTTGCTCCACGCACACAGGCTTGTATCTTGTCAGTGCATATGTCTCATTAATGGCGGTTCCTTTACCAGAATCACTGAACAAGAAGAAACAATAATAATAAGGTTGCTACTGACATCACATGTCCCTTTTACATCCATCGACCTTACTGAGCTTTACAAAGGGGGAAAACTGTTATCTGCATTTTCTTGATAGCAATTGTAAAGTACAACTACAATCCTAGTCTAGTACGAGGTGTTTATTCCACGCTGCAGGAGCACATAGGCACTCTCATCATATCCCAGATTTCAACTGGACGAGGCGCTGGAAGTGATTCTAGCAAAAAAGGGGCTTCCTTTTCCAAATTGCTACAATCTCTGTGTGAGAAAGGATAACAAAGTGGGACAGAAAGCAAATGGATTGGGTTCATAGTCTGAACCTTTGGAAGTTTCAGCAATATATGTTTATTATTAGGTTTTAACTGAACGCCTTATTGGGCATGTTGATAAAGGATCCCCTTCTACATTCTATACTAATGCATTTCAAAAAGAATTAATTAGCCGCTTCGCTAATTAAGCCAGCTGTGATTATCTGCAGTCCTAGACAGGAATGCCCTTTTTGCCAGTTTGCCTCTGGTCTGTCAGATCTGGGCTCCTGCTTCTGGCCGGGAGCAACGCCTGTGCTCGGGGCAGCAGCCAAAATCTCCCAGGTAAAGGTGTAATGTCGTACCTGGGACTGGGGACTTGGCTTTAGTCTTCGCAGCGTGGCATACGGATTACTGTGAGAGTCAGTAAATGGTGGTTTATTTTAATCTATAATTATTCTACGATGTATATATATATATCTTCTATTTAATTTCAACTCAAATGTCCTCTGCCCAAAGGAGAGGTACTTCCCACCCTGCGCTGCCCATCCCCCTACACAACCAAGGACATATTTAAAACTTAAGGGCGAATGTTCCATAAAACACTGCCCAACCCTTTGCAAATTCCCTGCATAACTCTCACACGCATCCTCTAACTTTAGTCCATTCCTACTCCAAAGTTGTAATTTGCCCTCCAGTCCTTTTTTTCTCTCTCTTTTTTTACAATCTTTGAGATGGCAATTAGCTCAAGAGATGCACTTAGAGCTTTGCTTCAATTACAGATCCCTCTGTCTCAAGCTATATGCTCTGCTGTTTTATGCTAATTTGAACGTCCTTTTGCATGAAACATCAGTCTGAATTCTCTAATTGTTCCCTCCTTATCTGAGATTTGTCTCATGCTTTCCACCCCTGGGTGTGGTGATCTACATCCCACATAGTCCCAAAGGCTAACTCCTTTGCCTGGGCTGAGGTTTTGTTAAGGAAAATCCCTTGAGGCAGAATCACTAAAGCTAAAGAAAAAATAGCAGTATTAGTGCTGACCATTAATACAGTCTTCTTCTCTCTATAGATCTCACAAAGCTTCACAAAGAGGAGTAAATGCTGTCATCTGCATTTTACAGGTACATAAACTGAGGCAAGGAGCAGAAAGTTACACCTGATAGATCTGGACAAAGACAGATCTGATATGGAGCCATAGAGGGTTGGAGTATTTGGAGGGTTTGAGGCCATTATGCCCCATTTTTCCTTCAATGAGGATATAAAAGGGTGATATAGCTGACTTACAACGTTAGCATGGTTTTCCTTTCTCCTTCTCCATCTCCTTCAGTTTTTGTGGACTTGCCTTAAACACATGCAGGTAATAACTTGAAGTAAATGCTACTCAACACTTCTGTCTTCGCTTTAACTCTGTCAGTGCTTCCCATCTCAGCCTCCAAAGATATCCCTTCTTTCTTTCCCTGAAAACACTTTGGTGCAGAACAGATTTCAGTAGTGTGTTGGAGGAGAAATATTAGGTTGAGGTACCAGATATTGGGGTACCAAATGCTCTAGAACAGTCACTGGAAGAAGCAGCACGAGATGCCCTTGAGAATTTCAAGGAAGCCACGAGTGCCTGTCTTCATGCCAGCAGTCCTGGCTGAAAAATGACACTGGACTTAATGGCTGCAAAGACCCAAAATTGTACACGACACTTTCATTCTCGGTCTTACTCCTCATGCCCAAAATTTCTACTGCTGTATATTAAGCATCCCCCTTGTGAAGTTAAAGTAGCTCATAAAAGTGTTAAGTAAAAAGTCAAAACTTACATGGGAACTGTTACATTTTCTCTGTGTGGCCATAATGAGGTTATTTATGGTACATGTAGGAAAGATTAAAGGTTTTCATAATAAAGGAAAGCAAGAGCTCAAGAATTGGGTGCCTCCTAACAGCACTGACTCTCAAGATGGGATAAATCACCCAAGCAACCATTAAAACTTCAAGAAGATTGCTTGTAAACCTCCAAGCAATGCCAATAAAGCATATTCCTTGCCATATAGCAGTCCATATGGTGGAGCTCAGCAGTTTTTCAAAACTAAGGGCTATTCACAGTTTAACCCTACTGTCTTTCTCCTTAGAGGGCATAGTGCCAATGAACCACTATCAGATCAATGCAATCTTTAAATGTGGGAGGGTGGGGAACATGGAGAGCAAGCTCAGGAGAAGTTAACTTACCAGGCAGGGAGCTTCTCAAGAGGACGGAGGTGGGCTGGATCCCTGCGCTTAAGAACACCGTGCCATTTCTCATTATGCTGCTTCTTGGGGGTCTCCCGTCATAACACAATGTTAGAGGCACATTTTTATGGGCTCTCAGGAAGTTAGGAAAATATTCCAAGGCCCCTCGAGGTTCTGGTTCATTTGCATTTTAAAAAGTCAAGTCTGCCCGTTCCTTCCACTCTGAAAGGCCAAGGTAGTGAAAACTGCA
Source organism: Sula dactylatra (assembly GCA_013389905.1). Taxonomy (NCBI): domain Eukaryota; kingdom Metazoa; phylum Chordata; class Aves; order Suliformes; family Sulidae; genus Sula; species Sula dactylatra. Next base: position 450,613 of record WEKW01032579.1, on the reverse strand, counting down.
ATAAATCACAATGTAAGCTTGCGTGTGGCTTAACATCAGCAACTGTATGGGACAAAGGCAGAAATCCCTCCTCGAATTTTACACCAGAGAAAAGCCCCAAACCAAAGACATTGTTTCTTTTTTTCCTTTTTTTTTTTTTTTTTTTTTCAGTTCTTTGTCAGGAGAAGCAAACCTGGGTGCAGAGATGCGACCCTACCGGCTCAGGCTGTACAAAGGTAAGCACTGAGGAAAGCGATGTAGGAGTTAATCTGGGCCAGCACTGGCCCAAGAGTAATTCCCAGATACGGATCATGTCTGGGCCAAGTTCTGCAGCTTTGCCCAGTAGAATTCTCTTTTGTTTCATTTCTTTTTCAAGCCTTACTGAAGAGAAGTTACCCGAGTCTGAAACTCATGTTAATTCTTAAGCTTGATTTAAGAGAGTAGAGCAAATTTATGAAGAGTCCTAATTCTGCAGACTGCAGGGTCCATGTGGCGACGTTCAGTGAGCTTCTGGGGAATTCTGGTAACCGACTCGTTTCACGCAATGACAGCTTGATTCTCACTGGGGGATTTCTAGTGTTATTACATAATAAATGACAAATACTATAATAAAGATAAGGAAAACCTACCACTATTCAAAAAATTCAGGTTTAAGCAGATGTTCAGCTTTCAGAAAATATTTTTTTTCTACCAGTATTATAAGAAGGGATATGTCTGGGAGGGAAAGGAAGTAAACCTAGATCTCTTATAAATTAAATTAACATTGGTCACTTGGGTAAATCCATTGGACTAGTACATCAGCTGATAAAAATTGTCATCCTATTCGTTTGCCTGGAGTTATCCTAAAGCTGTGCTGGAGTAATTGTCTTATTCAGTTGAAATTAGCGGACATCTTTGTCCAACGACTTTAGTGCATGCGTGGACTGGGATTTAACAACAGAGGGAGATGGATCCAAAGTGCCTGTCTGTACAAAGGAGACCGCTGCAGCCTCCAGTGCAACCTTCAGTTATCTTTGTGATTGTTACCATAGACCTCCTGCAGACCTAACTTTAAAAAGCAATGAGCATCCGAGTCCCCTGGTAAAATCAAGGAAAGCTCTGGGTGTTTAACACCTCTGAATATTAGGTGCTAACATCATAGGCTGTCCGAGCCAGAATCCTGCATCCTCCTGGGGAGGAAAAGAAAGAAATAGCAGTGCCAAAACTCTTAGGCCTCAGCACATCTTTCTCTCCCGGGCAGCTTGGGTACCAGCGCTGCCCTCGCAGCTGGTCCAGCGATGCTGAAGGCGGTGGGGGTTACCTGGAGGGACCCTCCAAGCGGGAGCAGGGTGGTAGCGAGGCGGGAGGCTGGCGGGAGCAATAGCCGTGAAACCCCCGCAAATGCTCCGACGTGGTGCTCCTGCCATTGCTGGCACTAATCTAGGAAATTCTAGTCCAACACTTAGCATATAAATGGGGAGAGAGTTTCCTGTCTGGGGACACCACATTGCGTTTCATGCATAGCCAAAGTGCATTTTCTTTGTCTGTGGGAAGGTCAAAAGCACTAAAGAGTCAGACCTACAGTCAGACCAAAACAGGGGAAGTGAACTGGGAATTAATATTAACAAATTCTGGCAACTGTGATGCAAGTCCACTAAACTCTCATTCCTATTTATTTGTGCTCCCTTACTCTTCAGAAATGTGTATGTCGCCAGCACAGTGTCTGTGACTGATTTTTTTTAAGTGCCCTTCTGAATCAACCGTCTCATTTGCAGAGCAGAATCTTTCAGCAAGCCACCCAGAAATGCCCATGGGATTTGAAGTTAGCCTGGAAATCTTTCAAAGGGCACCAAAGATAACTGCACTGGGTCTTCTATTGCATTTCCATTTTATGGCATCTTTTTATATTCTGTAGTAGGCTTTTCTGAATAAAAATGAGACAGCCTCTTAAGAGGCCTTTTTATTATTTGCATTTGGCAAAAACAGCCTTAATGAGCTGTTAAGAGTCATTCCCCAGTCCTATTGTTGGCGATGCATGGGAGCCTGTAAAGTGTTGAAAAGCCAAAAGACAATTTATGATCCCTGATGCTATCCCTTCCTGAGACAATTCTTCAGAAAGGAAGATATCTGGGGAGTAGGAAGTCCCATTATTTAAATGCCTGAGTAACTTTTACTGGAGTCATAACTGTGGAATTTGCTATTTTCATTTCAGAACTGTTTACACTCTCAGTGTTCCCCTTAAAAGCAGCAATGTCATGCCTGTGCTGCACGCTCATTCCAATCTGCCGCACTAGAGGAGAGGAAGATGACTCAAGGAAAATTCCCCATTCATTCTCGGGTCTGAATAAATAGCACCAAATTCCAAGCAGACACTTATCAACTACAAATCTCTTAATTTTTTTCCCAAGCAGCGCTCACGCTTGATGTCTGCAGGCAGTGGTCCCTTTGCCAGCACTGGTCGCATTAGCCCGGTCCACACAGATCTGGGAAGTGTAAAGGAACTCAAATTTACTGACATATGGGACAAGAGGGTTATTCAGCACAGTGGGGAAAAAAATGAAACAAAGAGTTTCACAAGTTTCTGCAGCAGAGGGATGTGTGGTTCTTGGCATTGTTTTCGCTTTGAAAACGGGCAGCAGCCAGTAAATGTCGGAGGTGTTTGTTAGTGACTGAGGGTGCTGAAGAGACAATCGAATATTGTCTAAAGGCAAAGACCTTGGATGTTATCGTTGACACCCAGACGGCTCAAGAAAAGAGCAAATATTGCATTCATTGTATTGTCTCTTACTGTAAATGACAAAATGACATCTTTTACCAGGCTCATGTGTATTGATCGGCCTCAGCCCTTAGTAACTTAAATACTGTAAATGGATGAGGGATAGGTTTGTCTGTTTGACAGTAATTAAGTGATACTCCCACTGGCTGAACAAAGAGATGACCCAATGAGGCCTCACACTGGTGGGACTTTTCCCATCTTGAGAGAGTTATAATCACTTCTACCATTACTAAAAACAAGGAAGGCATTAAAATAGTGAAAGATTAAAAACTCTCTTCAAGAAGGGAGTTTTTATTTGGGAGATATCCTCTTTTCACAAAACCAAAGAGTATTCTCCATTTGCTGTTTCCATTGCGCGACTTGCTGTATAATCTCAGCACAAATCAGGTGTACAGTGAACATCCCGTACAGTCACCCACCACCTGGAATTGAAGCGTGATATTTAAGGGGAGGGAAAAGCAATTTAAATGGTTAATTAAAGCACCTGGGGAAGCTTGATATGACTGGCCAAAAAAAAAAACCCCCCACAACCCAACCAACAAATGGCTCCAAATGCTGTCGTGCCTCTGATAAGAAGCGCTCTGCTACGATCCATCATTCCAGGATACCTGCATGTCACCCCAAAGATGCTGAGCTGAGTGGGCGCCAGTTAAAAAGAGAGCAGAAGAAACCCAAAGCTGCTACAAAAGAGGATTTGCAGCCACCTCCAAAGCCCCCTAATCCTAACAGGAGGTGCTCATTCCCTGATTTTGGTGTGTGGCTCTGCACTCACTGGGACAATTATATAGGGAGCATGATGGGAACCGCCTCGGTGAGCGGGAGCCCCGTGGGGTGCATCACCGCACCCCGGCACAGCACAGGGGGACTCGTGCCTTCCCTTCCTTTGGTCCTTTGAGGGTGGGGGAAACCTCCAAGGGGGATGGAGGGAGCAATCTCTGACTTGTCTACCACCAAATTAAGGCACAAATAGACCCAGGCAGCGAGGATTGGGGCTGTTGATACATTCGGCTTTTCATCTGGTTTCAAAGGGTGCACCGTGTGCTTTATTTGGATTTAGATGTGTAATTTAAAGGCTATTTTTTACTAAGTAATCAAACGTGTAATTTGATTGCCTTCCTTTTATCGGTACATGTAATAGTCACTTATGTTCTACTGTAACAGAATAAAGTGTCCCAAAATAAAGCAACTTGGTCGCCAGCGCGGGTACTGCTTTGTAGTCCTGCATCTCCTAGGAAGCGTGATATAAAGTCTCAGATCCTGCAGTGATTTTTTTCCGGATCAAATTTCCATTGATTCTAGCCTGTGCCCGATCTCTAATTTTTTCAGGCACGATCATATTTTTCTGTTTGAGTTTGATTTTTGAACTCCCCTGAAACATCAGGGTCTGATTCTGACCTCGCATCCCGAAACGAGTGGAGAGACTTTAAGACTTACTCCTTCTTCCATTAATAGCAATGTAACCGCTGTATAATTTTGTCTTCCATCGGGGAAATATTGCCTTGCTCCTTTGTTCAAGCCCGAGTCCTTTGTCTGAAATGTAATCATCAGCAATTACCCACGCGCAGAGCATTTTGTCACACTCGCTCACTGCTCACAAACCCGCCGTACATAGTAAACAGGGAGATGCGGGGCCAGCCTCTCGCTGGTGTAAGCGGCTGCGAGAAGTGTGACAATAAAGCGACGCAAATCCACAACAGCTGGATTCTTGGCTCCTCACTTGGCTTCTGATTATTGAAAAATGTTCTTTCCTTCCGTAATTCTATTTGCATAAAAGCACAACGCAATAATTTGACGACCGCTCACCCTCACGCTGTGCACAGAAGCAAAACAGCTTAATACTGAACTGAGCAATCCATTTTTTTTTATTTTTTTTTTCTCTGAAATCACACATCTTTCACGTTCTCTTCTATGCCGTGACTTGCAAAAGTGACTTACAGTGCAGCTGGGTGACGCGGTAAAGTGAGTAATTCGTAGTTGTTAAAAGAAAAGGATTACTCTTCTGTTAACTCGGGGAACAAAGCTTCCCAATAAATGCCGTATTCTGCTATGCACTGAGTGCTTTTGTCCAGTTCATAGCACAAATCATACTGTTCCCGAGTGCTCATCCACAGCAGTATTCTTTAATGCTTAACTCAGTGACCTCACAAAAATAATTGGTGTGAAGCAAATTTACTTAGCCCTCCGCCTTTATTTGCAGACTGAATGGCTCAGAGAATTGTGCATATTGTTTATGGAAATGAAGAGGGAGAAAAGAAAACAGAACGTTACTCTCCAGATAAAGATGGGCCCATGCACAGAAGAAACACAGGGGCTTAGCATGGTGTCCTGCCTGCATTATAGCCACCTAATGAAAGATGCTGATCGACTAATACAACTGCAAATCAGTTCAGGGACTGTGAAAATCCATTCCAGCTGCTGCGATTTAAAACAGTTAACATTTTTTATGTTATTCTTAAGTTAAAATTTCACGTTTAACTGTGAGCTTTGACTAATAATTATCCCCCAGATGCAAATAGTAATGATTTATGAGCAGATTTCTGTTGATTTACAAGTGAAAGAATAAGCCCGATTCTCATTTCTCTGTACAAACCTGCAGAAAAACTCCTATTTGCAGCTTTGGGGATTTTTCAGCCTAAACTGGGTTCCAAACCCAGACCCTGGTTTCCAACTCTGTCTTCCCTCTGTGTTTTTAGCGCTGATACAGTCAGCAACCCCTGGCAGCTCCTTTCACCCTGAGAGCCTTTAGAGGAAGGCAGAGCAGGGGGTGGGAAGGGTGCTGAGGAACAGATCAAAACACTGGTTATTTGGCTGCCTATATATTTATATGTATATATATGTAAATCTTCCCCATGAAAAAAAAACAAACAAACAAAAAAACCAAAACCAAAACAACTAAAAAAACAATCCCATAGTTTAAAACCCGGTGATAGACGTAACAGAATAGTTTTGCTTGATGTGCATGTGATATAACCATACCACAAAAGCAGCTTACCAAACAGCTTGCAGAGATTAGCCAACAAGAACTAAGCTATTCTTTTCAGGAGGCGTTATTAGCATATTTTTCATCAATACTATACTTAGCAGCTACTACATAGCAGGAAGTGGTATTTAACCTCTTGTTGCAACGTAACGAGATTACTTTGTATGGTTATGTTACATTCCATTCATAAAGGCCCTCCTGTGTCCAGTTAATTAGATTCACTGTTTGGCAGCATTAACTGGAAGAAAATGCAACAAAATGTATTTGGAATATTGAAATTTTAAGCTTGTTTTGGTTTCATCTGTCTTTCTCTAAGGCTATAGTGAGAGCCATATAAAGCTTGATGTTGAGAGTTAAATGGCATTCATTAGACTGTGCTGCCAGGTTCTGAGGAATATGGAGTTTTAACCACTAAAATCCCCAAAGTTTAAAGGAAAGCTAATTCTCAAAGGCATCGTTATCTGAAATAGATGAACATCACCTGATTTTTTGAGGCAAAACCAGGTGAAACTATTTTTCCTTCATTTGGCTGTAAAACTCTGAGCTGGATGGGCCTCTTGCCATAAGGCTTCTGTTTTTCAGTGATGTCAGGCTTGGTTTGGAAAAGGGCAGGAGCATTTTGAAGAAACTGATCTGAATTTAGAGTTTGGAAAAAAACCCCTATAAAGCAGGTGAGTCTTGTGGGATGTTGTATTTCTGTTTTGAACAACTTCCATGGTCCTAACTTGCCTTTTTGTTTATTTTTTTTTTTTTTCTTCTTCCCCCTGAAGTTTTTCTGCGTAGCCAGGAGTGCTATTTGTCATTTGAAAGATCCAACATTAATTAACAAAAAATAATATGAAAGCAAAAATAAGCTTGTAACAGCTGCAGTTAGTTTGGCAGAGAGTTACAGCAGCATCTCCCTCTTGTAGAAGCTGTTCTGTGCCTCTACAAAAAAAACCTTGAAAAATAGTTAACCAAGCCTGCTTTTCCATTTTCTGTAAAAACATGGCTTTACCTCTGGGTAAAAGAAAAGGAAAAAACCAAAACAAACAAACCCCCCCCCGCCCAAAAAAAAAAAAAAAAAAAAAAAAACCAAAAAACCCAAACCCTGGTGAAATGCAGCTTTCGAGCTTAACAATGCTCCTACTTCGCTGCACATGAGCGTGCCTGGCTGTAGCAGCACAGGCAGCAGCTTCTGTGCAGCAGCACAAAAGAAACATCAGATCTGGTTCTGGCTTTTTTTTTTCCTTTTGCCTTCCACCCACCTTCCTAAGACTCATCAGCACAGCCCTTACCCTCTGTATCTTTTTTTTAAGCCAAAGAAAAACCTACAAGTGAGCAGAGAAAAGGTGTTTTCACGCCCAAGTTTAAAATTAAAAAACAAATTAGGGAAAACTTGTGCTGGGATTTTTTTCTTGCATGAAAACCTGAAAAATGGATTTAAGTTACACTGAACTGCCTTTTAAAAATATTCCGAAAGTGCTAATGTGTCATCATGAATTTTACATGGTGCCTAGTTAGGTGGGGGAGTCAGGCGGGCTAAAATCCTGCGGACGGCCAGAGAACAACGTGTGACGTACGTTTCGGGAGCATGTTGATGTGGATTAAGTCCACAAGCGAAATCACACCCTCCCAAAGGAGGGGACGGGTGGCGATCCGGCTGCACCCCTGAGCCTTCCCTTGCTTTGCCAGGTCGTGGGGTGGCGGAGGCGTTATCCATCCGTGACCCTGCTGACAGCTCCTCCGGGCTGTGCACGCTCCTCATCCCTTGCAGCACGAAGGCGGCTTTCCCTGACATGGGTCGCAGTTTTCTGGGCTCCAGACGGACGCCTTAGAGCTGCGAGAGGGGACCCGTGGCCGGCTGAGCCGCGGCATCCCGGCATCCCGGCTGGCCAGCGGGGACCCCGCCGCAGCCAGCGCAGCGAAATGAGCCTCCTGCGTGTGCCTCGCACGCTGCTGCTGCTGGCAAAGGGCTTACAGCAAGCCAGCTTTCACCCCAGCGTCCCAGCCAGGCCTCTTCCACCCTCCCTGCCCCAGGCCGGGGGTGCGGGTGGGTGCGAGGGGAGCAGCCGCCAAGGCCACCTCCCCATGCGGTGGGTGCACGGAGCCCCCCAGGATTTCACCCTCCAGCCCTCGCACCAGACAAGCAGTGCAGCAAATCTCAGCTTTGCCACCGCTGCTTCTTCAGATAAATTCTTTAAAACTTTTTGTTTGTGTGTTTCCAGGCTGCAAAGTTAATTTAAAGGGACACTGCCAAGGTTAGCGAGCTCAGAATTCGATTTGACTGGCTGTGCGTGTTTCCTAATAATTGTTTGAAAAGTCTGCATAGTTCTACATCTCTCTTTTTCTTTTATTTTTTTCCCCCCACCCCCCCCCCCCCGCCCCCGCGCCAAGACAAAGAAATTTCTCCAGGGAAAATATATCAAAGCTGCAGGTCTGACTTCATGGGCAATCCTGCTAAATCTGCCTAGTGTTCATACATAATAGAGGAAAAGCAAATTAGAGTGAAAGCAAGCTCCCTTTTCAAGCTTTCCAAAGCAATGAGTTTGTTTAAAAAAAAAAAAAAAAAAAAAGGCTGAACCAAGAGGAGGATTTTATAAATGGTGTACAACTCTTCAAGCAAAACTCTTTGAAATTTAAAAACCAAACAAACATAGCAAGTATTTGTCAGTGGATTATGGGGCACTTATTGACTCCTACAGTGGTTCCCACACTTCCCAGGGTCACACTTAAATAGTGTCCCCTCACATCTGCTCCAGCCCCTCCAGATATAACTGACAAATCCCGACATCCAGACTTTTCCACTGTAATTACTGTGTGCTGGACTTATCAATTATTCAATCAATAACTTGTAAGATGCGTGTCCTCCTATATTTATTTGCAGAATCTTCCTTCCCCCCTCCCCCCCGGTTACTGTGACCTTGCTCAATGAGACAGAACGTGGCGAAGATTTTGGGTTCTTTGTTTCTAGGGTTTTTTTCCAGGAATGAAACGAGGACACCTGGCTGTGTTTCAAGGGCAGCTAAGCCTTTTACTGGTTTCATTATTAAGTTGTAGAGAGAAATTATGTAAATGCGAACCCTGAAACTTGCTCCCAGTTTCAACGGGACTGCGCTTATTTTTTGTAAATACTCCCAGGAAAGCAAAGGAAGCTGTAATACAGGCACTCCGAGAAATCTCTGCAACTCTAGGGTTGCCACCAACAGATGAACGAATAACTGAGGCATCTGGAGTCCTTAGCATCTGAACAGCAAATTTATATAGTCCCTCTGCAAGCACACGAGAACTGGTCACCTTATCATATGGATGAGAGACTGGTTGTTTATTTTAAGGTGCTGTGGAGTGTGGGTATCACTAACAAATGCCTTGCAGTACTTCATGCACATAGTGCTCCCAAAATAACTTCCCAAGCTTCATCATATTTCTCACATCTTTCCATACAATCTTTTTCGTTGAAAAGTACCATTTGCATTGCACTGGTCAGGTTGGCAAGCATCTTTTATGTGCTGTTTATCAAGATCAGACCCATAGTCTTTTCTCTTACATTGAGATAAAGTATTTCACCTCTGTGCATACACTACTCCAGAACTGTTAGAAACTCTGTGAATGAAAACTGTGAAACGCTGTGAATTTAGCTGAGAAGTTCCATTTCAACTAATTTGTTATTTTTCTACTTTCAAGGATAATCAAACCAGATTTGATTGTAGTTTTTCTCTCTCCTTTCTATACATTTTTGGTTTTTCTTTTTTTCCCACTCCCCTTTCCACCAGCACAATAGGGAATGAGAGAAAGCACTTGGGGGGGGGGGGAAGTTGGTGTGTTTTGGTTTTGTTTTGTTTTTAAAAGAAAGATTATTATTCAAATAACTTCTGGTAAAGCAGCTTCAAACTGAATTTCTTCATTTTGCTTTTGAGGCATCACCTATTTACTCATGACTTAGAATTACAGCCAAATCCCACAGATTTATTTCCACAAATGAAAGAAAGCGGAGCTGAATTTTCTATGTTTCTTGCAGCCGCCACTGGACGTCTGTCTGCACCTCCAGTCCCTGAAGGTGAGAGCTCACTCCAGCAGCGCTGCCGGCACTGGTTGGTTCTCCTTGTGTAGGTGGGCAGGGGAGCCGTGCTGGAGCCATCCCATCCCGGCCATGCCATGCCATGCCATGCCATCCCGGCCATGCCATCCCATCCCATCCCATGCCATCCCATCCCGGCCATGCCATCCCATGCCATCCCATCCCATGCCATGCCATCCCATCCCGGCCAGGCCATGCCATGCCATGCCATCCCGGCCATATCATCCCGGCCAGGCCATGCCATCCCATCCCGGCCATCCCATCCCAGCCAGGCCATGCCATCCCATCCCACCCCGGCCATCCCAGCCCTGGCCATCCCATCCCGGCCCCGGGAGCTGTCCAACAAGGGCTGAAGCGCCGCCGAGCTGCGCGGCACCTCCCGGCACAGCCAGGGATGCCCCGAAAGCCAGCAAAATGCTGCTTTGCTCTTTTACACCAGGTAAAACCCGGGGACTGTTTGTTCTCATCTCCTGCAAATTTTAGCGAGTTGCATCGAGCTCCCAAAGCAAGCGGCTGCATAAGGGAACCGGCGTGTGGTGAGTCACTCTCTGCTTTCCGAGCATACGCACGCACGCAGACATGTACGTTTACAGCCTCGGTGTTTGTGCTGAACAACCGTTGTGCAGCCCACGACACCCTCGCTTCAGCTGCAGAGTGGATGCCTCCCGCGCCTTAAGCTGTTCCCGAAAAGGAAGGGTTCACCCGCACAGGCCACCACGGGAAACGCGGTTCCGTTCACCTGCCTGTCAAACTCTGCGTATTATAGGTATATTATAGGTTTTTAAAGGCTTCATTGTATCCCACATGTTAAAGGATTATCTGAAGAAACTACCTCAATCTCTTTCTGCAGGCTTTTCCCAAGAACCTTTTTCCCCCCTAGAAGCTGTCCTAGGTTTTAGGACCCTTTCCAGCTCTCCTTGCACTGGCAAGCCGTTAAGCTTAAGACCAAAACGCAACACATCTGCACCACTTATTGTGTGAAAAGATAAGGGATAACTGTGTATGTGGGATCAGTTATTTGGCTGTAACTCGGCGAAGTACTGAGTCATGCACCAAAACCTAAATCTACGCATTCTCTTGGGATTACTTATATGCTTAAACTTGGGCACACGCGTAAGCAGTTTGTTGAATCGGGGCCTAAAATGGCACGCTATTGCTCAACATAAATTATACTTTCAAGCTCATTCTAGAGCACCATGGTAAAATAAATCTTTATCTTAGCTACTTAGTACTAATGAAAAACAATAATATCGGTCCTTTTCCTATAGCGACTCACTTAAAGAGAAATGTTGTACAATTACAGAGAATGGCTAACCATGCTTCTTGATCAACCTGATAATTAATAGGAATAGAGAAAAAGCCCTGTATTTCTGAGTGCTGATCAGGCAGCAAAGGCACTCCAAACATCTGAAGAAAAAACGGTTTGTTAATTGCTGTCTAGACAGTTTATTGCTGCAATAAGATCAAAACACAGAATACTGAGGTTTGTGGTATGAATCATGCAGACTAAACAATTGTTTTATTGCATTTACAGAGCAGTTGATTTATAATGCAGTCAGCTTGGTAATAAAATTCCTCCATTGTATATCCTGAATAATTTCACCTCTTTTCACATCTCTCTGTTTTAATCCTATATCAAGTTGTTTTAAAAATGTCCGGCTGGAGGGGGGATTACTGTCATGTATATATAAAGTTACTTATCTCGGGTCTCTGTTATATCATCGCTAAGCACACAGCATTCAGCTGAGCCTTGATCAGCTGATGGTATTGTGGGTACAGAGGAGCAGATTTATTGGGCGGCCGACTGCAGTGAGTGCACTAGAGGAAAAGCAAGACTCTTCCACTGCAAGACGTTTCATTCCACTTCACATTCAGCCAAAGGGATCAATCAGGCAAGTGACTTTTTTTTTTTTTACTAAATTTATTACTCTACGAAACCTTTTATTACTGAGAAGAAAGATTCATCTGTCCACTTCTGTGGGTATTTCTGAGGTTTAAGGGGCGTTTTTCTGGGAACCAAGAGACTTTTGGGATGATGGAAATTCCTGTCTTTATTCAGCACCGAGCTGGGCTAAGGCAGCAGTTGCATGAAATCTGAGTCTGTGCAAAGTGCCAACTTTCGCTGGGAGCATAAAGTGACGTTGCCTGTGTCTTTGTACAAGGCAACTTTGTATTGTTTTAAATTTCCTAGTTTTGACCAATTAGGCTCATCTCAACACCCATGGAGGGCATAGAAATAATAGACCAGATTGTAGTTCTGGAGCAAAATCAAACCAGAGACTTAAAGGCTGAGAATCCTAATTTCACCGATTTCACACTGCAATCCGGTTCCCGTTCAATACAGTAGAAATGTTGCCATTGGCTTCATTGGGTCACTGTTGCACCTACAAATTTAGTGAACTCTTTCCTGATAAATCTGACAGTGCTGGGGTAAAGCAGGATGATATTTCTCACTTTATAAACACCTGTTTCCGTAAGATTTTGAAGTAAAAGTTGTTTGGGTAAGTCTAGGTAAGTATCTTTGACTCAGTATTGGGGAAAAACTATCCTTCTGCTGAGTAATTCCCCAATTGAGAAGATCTGTGCTGTCCCATTGTAATATCTTAACACAAATGCCACCACTGTAGTCGTATTTCAAGTTAAGCTCTTTAAAAAGGCAGGCCTGCCAGGCCTGACTGGTAAAATATGCCTGAAGTGGAGGTATCTTTGCATATATCCACACTTGGCTCCACCAGTGAACGTCGAGATCCCTGATGGTCAGATGAAATTATTCTCAAAATAGCACTAGGTCTGTATCAAGACTGTTCCACCCACGAAGCTGCAGTATGGGCTTTTCATTATCTCTCAGGACAAACTGCACTCCAGAGAAATGACAGAAAATACGCCGGTACAATGTTTTTACTCCCGCTGCCCACCTTCATGGTGTGTGGAAATCCGTCCTGGCTCTCTAAAATCTCCAAGTATTACATTGGCTGTCTGCTTCGTAATTCTTCTTGCAGCTCTGTAGGAAGACCAGAGTGGCTCCGTTTCAAGCTGCATCTGGACCTCCAGCTTCCACCTGGGGCAGAACTAACCTTCCTGAATGGCCACAGCTCAGGAAGAGCCGAACTTGCAGGGGAGAGGCGGTCCCTGAGAAGGGCAGGGGCAGGAGCGCGTCGCAGAGGAAGAACAGTGAAGGAAGGAGCCAACATGAGTAAAGGTAGGACTGGATACCAACCAGGACCATGCCTTGGACTGATCCTACAGGCTTTGCATTTCTGGAAAGCAGGAATCTCCGGAGCACGCTCAAATGAAGAGCCTGTTGAAGGCTGGAGCTTCAGCTGATGCACTTTCCAAAAAGACGTGCAGGTTCTCGGAGACCCAGACAAACTCAGACGCACGATCCAGTGAAGAAGGGAAAGACATTCAGGTAGAGACTATGTTCCCCAGAATACCACCTCCACAGTCCTCTGGTCTTTCTTCTCTAAATGGCAGAGAAAATACAAGCAGAGAATGAGAAACTGCCTTTTTAAATAGCTGGCTTATTTAAAAAATAAGTAGTGACAGTCTTGGACAAAAGCAAATACTAAAAGTCACCATGATAGGGCAGGGTAAGACAGGCAAACGGACTTCTAGCAGCAGAAATCAATGCCTTGTGAACAGGGAGATGCTTAAAAGAATACCTGAGATGTAAACAGAATTCAGCAATCTTGCAAGCAGTTCAGGAACCGATCATTTAGACTTAGAGGTTCTCATGAATAAAATTGTAAAGTAAATCCATAACATTGATGTCACTTTTGCAGAACTGTAGTTTTCCAGTTTTGAGAGTCCAGATAAATTATTTGGTTACTTTCTATCAAAAGAGAGAATCCATTGCTGCCTGAGAAGATTTGGCATTAAATTCGCCGGTGGAAGATGAGTAAATAATTCTAGAAAGAGTGCCTTGTTTCCCTGCGGCAGTACGCTGCTCCACTCCGCTCAAGTGATGGAGCTACCAGAGCTTTGCGATACCGACTCAGGCAGTTTTCTCCTCTGGATCTCTAATGCTTCTTGTGTAACACCGTGTCAGTCACCAGCACATTAAGCAAAAGTTGTGGTACCATTCCGGCACGTGTCACCCGAGATGCTCTGAGGTCCGTACCCGACTGCAGAGCACCTCCGGGCAGCTCACACCCACCCCACCATGAGTGGCCAAAATGCACTGGCAAGAGTCAAGGTATTCTTAGGAAGAACTTTAAGAGAAACTGATGAGAATTTGGTTTGCCCACTTTTCAGTCTGTGGCTTACTGATCCCAATGGTCTTGAGTGCGTTATTCCAGAGATCGACTTCCCCCACCTGCTCGCGATGTGAACCCAGGCAGCAGGGCGGCACGGGGGACGTGTCCTCTGGCCCAAAACTGTCCTCAGGACAAAAGAGCAGAGGAATTTATGGTGAGGAAAGGCAGAGTGAAAGAAGGATTATGTCTAGGGAAAGGCACCAAAACGTTGTAGATACTGTGAGCGACAAATGCCGAAAGGCGTTACGGACCAAAGACCCAGGGAGTTACAGCCCAACAGCCAGAGTGCGACAGCCGGTGCTCCTCTGGCAAAGCACCTTCTCTCCCATCCGGGCAACACGAGCGGTTACAAGCACACGTACTCGGGAGCAGTCAGCCCTTCGTGCTTTCTTTTACACAGCTTTAAATGCTGTTAGAAGTATTTCTGTCGTTTATTGCTACTCAATAAAGTTTTATCTTGTGAAAGTCATGATTTATTTACTCCATCTCACCGAACAGACATGTGCGCTCTCCCACATCAGCACCCCTTTACCAGATTCATAAAATGTGTTAACAATTCATTTAAAATTCATATACAAGCCAAGTACGGTTCCTTCACAAAGCTGCACCAAGTAATATAAAGCAGCACGCGCCCTGACATATGGCACACTGTCAACGTATGCTCTTAAGGTCTCCCTCAGCTGTAAGTACTTCAGGGTGCTTTTGTAATTGCTCTTGTGGCCAGCCAGTCAAACAGCATCTTTCCATTTTCCAGTTACCACCGAGCTTTTGCTACTTTTCCTTCTCAGCCACCAGGAAACAGAGACTGTGAGTATCGTCGGTTTAGAGAAGGACTGGTCAAGAGTTTATCTCCAGCCTTTCAGTTTATCAACTGCCTGTTTAACAGGGGGCTTTCACCTGCTCAGACAAGACGCAGGTTTTTTGTGGTCTCTGCGTGAGTTACGCAAGCAAAAAGGCAAGGCGAAAATCAAAACGAGGGTTTCTGTCCCTGCATGCCCCTCTGGGAAAATCGTCTTTGCCTGTAGCTCTTCCAGCAGTCTTCCTTCTGAAAGGTGCAATCATCGTGTGGCTTCAGTGACCTTTTACCAACGGCTGTGAAATGTCTCCGGGTATTCCCTTTCCCCGGTACATTCAGTTTTAGCACAGCATACCTGCTCACAGCGCTGATATTTTCATCTTCCAGCACCAAAGGCCCCTGGCTCTGAACCTCACCCAGGAACGTCTCACCTCCAGGCTCCTCGCAGCAAGATGCTCCGCTTTCAGCCTCACCCAGGCAAAGATGACTTGTGGAAACACAACCTCCGACTTCGTCGTCCTCCGGTATCTCACAATATTTGCATCGTTTCCAACCCAACAAGACGTGAGGGATCTGCAATGTCCCTGCGGTGTGCTTTTTCCATCTATTTTGTTTTAACAGGGCCGTGCACTGGGAAAGACAGCCTGATGTTGGTGAATTCCAGAGGGAAAGCCCTTGGCAATTTTGTGGTGACCGAAACAGTAACGATACAGTTTTGGGGTGCGGGCAGGACCCAAGTGTGTGCTTCAAGCCCTAACTGTCCTTCAAAAGAGCACCCAGCTGGGCGGCTCTGCTCCATGCGAAGTTAGGAAGAGTCCTCGCTGCATTCCTCACAATGTTGCTACACACGTTTGTGCAATATTTGGCTTATTTGTGCAACATAATTAATGAAACATGTCTCATTGGCACCAGCGTCCCTAGGGACCCTAAAGCAAATGGGAGCCTTTGAAGCCTTAAAGGGTCTTAAAAGCAGAAAATATTTACCACAAGTTTATTAAACCAAGCTTTACTGGTAATAAATTAGCAGCCTGTAGACATGCCCTTTTCTTGAGGATCTGACATTAATCTTTTAGAAAAATACAGTAACGATTTTCAATTTTCATAGCACCTTTCAATCTTTCCATTCACAATCTGCCGATGCACTTTGCTACCAAAACCTCTAAGTTTGGTAAGGTGTCCCTTCCTAAGGCAGGTCTTCCACAGAAAACAGCAATGAGCCGAGGGACTCCTGTCCGTGTGCAGTTCTCAAAGTCCATGAAAGATATCAAGCCTTATACAGCTCTTACAGGCGCATGTGAGCGAAACCCCACACATAACACCGTCATGTTATTCTTTTTCCTGTAGCCACTGATCCATGACACTGGAAGGATTTTAAAGACATTGACCCAGAGTCTCAGCAGTTGAGCTGGGGGTGGCTGCCAGGTCCATTTTGTCCCTACATCTGCAGTTTAGGTTATGTGATCTTACCATGCTGTTTCAAAACCACAAAACACTTGGGGGGTGGTATTTACAGATTTGCACATCCCTTACACTGCACCATTGTATGGTAAATTATATTGGAGCCTCTCCTGAGCTCATTAACAAAAGCCCTTTGTTTGAGGGTGTTATATATATCCCACGTGCTCTGCCGGGGAGTTATACTTGTATCATGAAAATGTTGGCCAGTTCACATGAGAACTGTTTTCTAGTATTTCTGTTTGGACTTCTCATGACATTTGTGCAGGTGCACAGCTTTAAAAAGGGCTCTTTTCTCAGTCTGTGGAGTTGTTCCAAAATTCAGCTGGAGCAACAGCCATTCCCAGCAATGATTTTTAGCAGCGATCCCAAAATTTTGTGTCGCATCACCTAGTTTTACTCAGTTTTATTTATTAAGGGTGTGTTTAAGAGTGTTTCCATTAAATAGGGTATATGGATGAGAGGCAGCTTGTACAGTTCAGCGAGAGCTAAATCAAGTCCAAGGCAATTGCACTTGAGGATGCGTGCGGATA
Organism: Sula dactylatra; assembly: GCA_013389905.1. Taxonomy (NCBI): domain Eukaryota; kingdom Metazoa; phylum Chordata; class Aves; order Suliformes; family Sulidae; genus Sula; species Sula dactylatra. The sequence continues at coordinate 433,802 of WEKW01032579.1, read as the reverse complement.
TTAATACGTTCATCATTTCAGTGTAAATGTTGTCTTAAGTTAATAAGCGGTGAAGTTTTATCGCCTTATGTGCCAGGCGATATACTCCTCGCTGTGTTTGACACAACCTGATAACGACTCAAAAGGTCTGAAAACTGGGGAGTGAACTGTGGCATCTGTGACCGTGGCTTCGTGGCAGCAAGGGCTTGGAGTGTTCTTGCCCCATTACACCTTTTTTCCCAGCTCCCATCCCGAGCTGGCTCTCCATCCTATGGTTTCTGTGTGTGTGTGTTTTTAAGCTGGATCAGTTCCCTGAACCGGATGACAGACTGATTTCATAACTAGCTGAGCCAGCACGGGAAGGACTGTGGTGCATGGAAGAAGCAACGTGGAGGGAGTCCTGGATTGCTGGAAACCACAATTGCCTCAAAACTCGCCGTAACATGAATCCGCAGATAAGGTTAGTCATAGCCTGCGACGTGCAGCTGATGATGGGCCCCATGGGAGAATTGCTTCCCAGCAGCATTGTGCAAGGGGCTGATACTCTCTTCCGAAATCCTGGAGGGCTGAAGCTTATTTTTACAACAAACAAGGCCCTGTTGGAGTTTACCATGCAGAATTGTCCCTCTCTAATATAATTCAGCTGCGTATGTATTTCATTGCAAAGAAAATACAGCTATGACTTCTACTAGGTTCCTTCATCAGTGGCCGTTACATCAGTGCTAAATGTTCGTTTGACTTATTCGTGTTAAAAGAAGTACATTGGGCAGGATTCTGAATAAATGCAAATCAGAGGTGAATCATCTAAAATACTTGGAGTTACAGGCACAAGCGGAATCCGAGTCAAGCCACTTGTCCCAGTTTCTGTCACACAAACACTAACCCTTTATAAATCATTAATTTCCAGACTGTTTATTATCCAGGGGAAGTAACAAAACAGTAGTATCACATAACACATCCTAAGAATGCCTTGTTCATTTTAAGAGCAAATAAAACTAAATAGCACCAAGTTGTTAGAGATGCAGCCTACGAGACCAAGCAGAAACACAAAAAGGGGACCTTAATCAGGCTGAGGCCACAAAATAAACAGGGGAAGGGGTAAAAAAAGAAGAAAAAAAAAAAAGAAAGAGGTTGGAGAACAGTGACTTCACATAGACTATCTTCACATAGATATTCTTTGTTTACTACCAGGTGGAAATTGTCTCCGCTCATTGCACGGTGGGGCTTTCACCGGGGACGCCGCAGCAGTGCTATTAGAGTGCGAATGGTTTCCACAGCTGCTGCTGCTCTTAGCCTTAGCCACCTTTCTCACAGGAATAATTTAACACCTATCCACAGGCAGAGAACAGAGCAGAGCCACCGTTTCAAAAAATAATCATCGAAATTAATTACGCTGTCGAGAAAGCAAACTTTTTGTTGTTTTGTTAGCCCGGCCCCTCCTCTAATGTGTTTGTCATATGTTGCCCAGGAGCTGCTTGTGATGAGGTGACGACATTAATTCCCGTCTGAAGATGAGGCAGAGAAAGAGCAAGAGCGACATTTATCTTTGCTACGGCTTCACTGAGGTTCCCCTTTCCGTGCAGCGCCGGCTCCAGGGGCGCAGGGCAGACCCCGCCGAGGGGAGAGGATGCCACGGCCCACAGACGCTGCCAAGGCACGAAAATGCAATCACGCATCTCGTTCCAAAGTATCGTGACAGAGCGGCAAGTAGGAAGATAAGAGCTGGATAAAATAGGTGGAAATCCTAATTTATTTTTACCTTCCAATGGGTAGTGCTGACAGCTGAGAAATGCACGGTTATTTATTCCTTGCAGGTTTGCTAATACAGTAGTGCCAGATACCGGACTGTTTCGGTACCGTTGAACCTCACCAGCACAAAACGTATTGTCTTTTTGTCAATTTAGCTTAAATCACTTCCCACTTTCACTAGTAAAAAGCCCTTTTCTGGCCTATATTACTGAGTTTACATTGAGCTGCCTTTTTTGCTGGCCTTATTTTGTCAGTAAAGTATTGTACTTCTGAAAGTGATGTTAGCAAAAGTGTAATCCAGGCCTCACACGTTATTTTGGTCCAGATGTTATTTATTTTAATCTTTTTTTTTTCCAAGATACTATATATTTACAGTTGTTTACAGTATTTAAAGTTATTGTTAGTTGCAAAATATTCAAAACACAGTTTAATCTATAAAATGCATAATTAAATTAATCTTTACCATACTTTTTTTATATTGCACAGGAAACGTTTCAGTCTGATGAATACCATGGACATATAATTAGTACTTTATACCATAAACTAGATTATAACTTACACTGTCCACCCTGGCTCCAAAAATCCTTGCAGATTTTAATTCAATTGCTGCACTTTATCTGGATGAAAGCATTTGAAATCAATTATTATTATTCAGTGTGGATTTGTGCCTTTATATAGGTTAGATATGGTCGTAGTTCTAAAACGGTTTAGTGGAAGCCTCAAATTAGGCATTTGCATCTATATTTAGGCATCTACCAGACTTTAAATGCTGAACATCTGATTTTTCCAGCTGAGGTTTGCTTAAGTTAGGGTTTAATGGGAATCAAGACTGGAAGATAAAAGTAAAGGGAAATTAATTTTAAAGTATTTCTGAACTTCAATGGGAATTGGGCACCTGACCTGCTCGGACTCTTGAAAGCCCTCCGACATGCCCATCTGTACCTTTCATTGCCTAAATACATCTCAAAACCTGGCAGGATGCTTTGGATAAATGTTTTACAGTAAACCCAATAAAATCTCCTTGTTCTCTTTGATTTGTTCTTTCCACCGCCTGAAAAACTTTTAGATATTTTTGGCACCGAGGCATCCCCTGAGATAGATCTGCCCTTTTTAATTTTAGCTGAAGATAAGTTAGATGTGGTTACAATTTAAAGGCGTTTTAAAAATGGGATCCTGGAAGTAGCCACGCGCTGCTATGTTTAGGCATCTCCCAGATTTAAACACCAACCGCCTGGTCGGGGGGATCAATCTCGCGCGGTTCCTCGCTCCAGCCGAGGGCTCCGCGGGGCGCGCAGCCTCCGCAGGCGCTGCTGCAGGAAGCAGAGGCAGGCCATTTATTCTCCTATTACAGGGCCATTCCTGTGTTTATACCATCTTGTTTAGCTTACTCCTAATGCACATCCTAAGGCGTACCTCTAATACACATCCTAAGACATGTTTATGAAAATTCTTTATAAGCAAAATATTTTACTTCCATCGAGTAAGTTCAGAGACAGAACAGCCTCAGCGCTACGGGCCGGTTCAACTGCACTCTTGCTCTCTCCCTGTGCATCTTTTATTTAAAAATTCAGCCTTCAGCCCACCCACATTACCGCTGCAGGACCCAATAATTGTAACCTATGGATTCTCGGCCAATCTTGTGCTGTTCTCGCTAACATGTTTGCAAGCAGTAATTAATCTTCGGAAGATTAAATGCTGCTTAGAGCTGCAGAAGGTAAGTTGTTAGCTGGAGAAGCAGCAACTGGGGTTTGGACTCATTTGGGGGTTTAATTCTTTCAATGCTTCTTCAGAGCAGGTACTGTATCCCTTTATGAAGCACATATTCCCAAGGCGTGATCCTCCGCTGCCTGCTAGCTGGGAAATCCGTGACATAGACGGGCTCGAATCAATGGCATCGTTGAACTGGCTAAGCATCAAAACCATGCCTGGATCTTAAAAAGATCTTGAACATTTTCAGAGCCCGCTGACTCCGTTTGTGGGTGCTCAGCACTTCTGAAAATCAGGCAAGAAGCTTTTAAAGATTAAACAATAGCCCGACTCCAGCAGGAAGTAAAATCATTTAAAATTTGAAGAGAGACACATAAAAAGGGGACATGACATTCATGTCTTATTTTATTATATAAGACAGCAAATTCATAGGAAATGCTTTTTCAGTGAAGTGATTTACTGCACTGTGGGACTCATGGCCACCAATACGAGGACTTTAAATGTTTCGTGCGCAGACCGGGTGACAGAACTATCTTTGTTTAACTGTTATTGCTAATGGCATTTCTGCAAGTCTTGTTTAACCTCAGGCTTCAGGGTCTAATCCATCCTCTGATTTTCAGGTCAGGATGACACCTAATGTGGTGGCTGATTATCTTGCATGGTCTTTTACACCATCTTGCCTGAGCATCAAATGATGTCCAGCATCAAAAGCGGTTACTGAACGAGATAGGAACCTTCCCATTCCCCTGGTTTAGTCCCACATAATGATTTCTACTGTCCTAAAATCAAGTTTTGGTGTTCAGACACTGCAGGAAAAGCACTGTGCAAACGCCCTGCAGAGGGATTCTGTCTCTAGAAGCTAGAGATGGTGAGCTCTACAAGCGCAGCAATAACCAGCTACTTAGATAAAAGTTTTCTTCCCTGGATGCCATGATTTGTCCCCAGAGTTTACTCCAGATAGGCCCAGTCCCACATGCCCTAATCTCAGGCTCATCAGGATTCAGGTGGGTGCCGCTTCCACACCACTGAACTCAGCCTTCTCCTGCATTATTTATGTTTATTCTTTCCTGAAAAAAAAAAACCCACCACGTAAAAAATATTTCACATGCTTTTTAAACTCATAAATATAATGAATCAAAGGCAATTTGGCAAATCTGTTTTATGGCGAGAGGCCCACCGTGGATCTGCCCACTTAGTTAAACTCAATCTTGCTGAGGCATCTTTCTACCTCCAAAGAATCTGTCACTTGGAGCCAATCGATCACGGCGACGTCCCGTCCTTCCCCGGCACTGGAACGCATGTTTCTTTTTATTTGCCCATTACTTCACTTCCTGCCATCCATCTCCCTTGAGATTTCTTTTCCTTATTTTTAATACCTCTTCCAAGTTGTATCTCCACAATCTATTTACCTGCCTTGATCATCAGACTAAAACCAGAAAGAGACTGAAGCTCATGTTCCCAGCAGGCTGAAATCTGATTTCCCCGTGGTTGTTTTATTCACATATCATTGATAGTATCTGGAAAACTGAATATGCACTCGGTTTGAATGAATAAATTTCACATTAAGAGTGAGATAAACATGGCATTATGCCTCACAGGTATTCAAAAGAAAAAAAAAAAAAAAACCAAGCCAGGTATTAGCTTCAATTACCCAAAAGCTCCAAAATTACTTTAAAGCCCTCTGAGATTTATACATATATATATATACACACACACACACAGAGGATACATGTAAATACTGGAGAGATATATATGTACTAGAAATATATATATATATACTTTTATTTTTTTCATATATATATAAATACTGGAGATATATATACTGGAAATGTCCTGTTTACTTTCTGGGGGCTTGTGACCTTAGGGTGAACCCCACAGAGACCCCACATTTTCAAGCTTTTCTTTATTATCACATGTTTTAAGATTACTTTACAGATCCACAGAAGAAAGGCTTCTCTTACAACCATTTGTTTCTCTAGGAACTTCAGCTCTAAAGGAAACATCAAATATCGTGGGAGCTAGTAACCCAAAACCGAAGAGTTTGTATCAAGCAACTGCTTGATATGAACATTGAGTGCTCTGAATAGCAGTCATTCATTTCCAGAAGTGCCACCAGCCGGCCACAACATGGTAGGTTTCCCCAAATTGTGGAAGTTTCCATAAATAGCTCCTCAAATAGGCACTAGTGAATTCAAACTTTTTTCCTCTCTTTTAGCGCATGCATGGATGGAACTTCCATCCTATTTCACAGATAACACATAATTACATGTAAGGCCTGATTAAATAATATCAGGTTTTCTTGAATAAATGTTGAAAGTAGGAGGTAAGGTAGAAGAGGAGCTGGTGAGCCACCAGCATTATGGGGCCAGAGCCTCAGCTGTTACCCCTTTTGCTGCTGCCGTTGGAGCCCATTTATTCCCACCCTGAGGAACAAACCAGGGGTGTGGAGGACGCCGTGGGAGAAGATGCTGTTCTCTGGCTATGGAGTGACAGCACAAAGGAAGGGCTGGACGTCCCACTGCTTAGGTTTTATGAAGACTATACAGGTGAATTTATGGATGACTTTGTCCTTCCCCTCTTGTTCTACAGTGGTGTCCTTTGGCTAGACTGGGCGCTAGTGAGCGACTAAATCAGCACCTTCAGGATTTTTCACTGGTGCAAATTCATTGCAGAGCAGAAATGGGAGGGGAGGCTGCAGCAGCCCCCTGTGACGAGCAAACCTGGTGTTTGTGCTGTAACACGATCAAGCCTTTCCTTGTTTCATGAAATTTCAAGTCCTGAAGTCTTTATCTACACGAACCCTTATTTTGGAGTCACTGCTCCTGATTAACTCCCTATAGATACCTAAATACTTGAAAAAGCTGCTGAGCCTTGGGGAACAAAGAGGGGGAGAAGAGTATTTTAAGAAGAAAAAAAATTTATGCCCGTACTATGCAACTCTATGACTTGAGGTAAACGCAGCCTAACCCAGGAAACTGCATCCTGGGTTACTCATTCGGAGTATTTCTCCGGAGGGGCTGTTTGTCTGTGTATGGCTGCCCCAGGCTATTGCAGCAAAATTCCTTGTGCTGAAGCAACTCCATTCATACAGGCAGGACCTGAAATAACGCACAGCGAGGCGCCGCACAGCTCATCAGTATTAGCCAGTAGCTGCAGATATAAGCCCTCACTGATGTGAATTCAGTGCTCTTGACATACCACCTTATTAATGGAACTTAACATATACAGAAACAAAGCCGGAGGGAGAAATTCCCACCGTTTATATTTACGCCATGAATCCAACAGACCTCACCCTTTTCTGGAAGAGTTACGAAATGTATTAATTGAGCTTCAGGATGGCTGATAAATACTTAATTGCAGACTAATTTCCCCTTTCCTAGAGGTGAAGTTACATTGGTGGCAAAAAAAACCTGCCCAGCCTTCTCAAAAGCAGAAATGATCCTGCTCGAGACCCGATCCTGCTCCGTCCAGGGCTACAGCGGTGAGAACCTAATAAAAGGGAGAGAACCGGGTGGTGCAGGTACTGCGGCTGGCCGGAGGCTGCAGCCCGTGGCTGGCGTGGGCCAGCCCCACATGCCTGCCCTCCTCGCTGGATGGACCCACAGCATTTTTTGTGGCTGTGGTCTGAGGAAATTATCCAGCTGAGCTAGCAACTTTTTTTTTTTTTCTAACTGGGTTATTTTTCAGCCAGTGCAGCGTAAAAAGAACAAAAGAGAGGTGGGAGCACAGGCTGGTTTAGCCACGATGCTGTTTAATGCTGATACTCCAATGGCATCAAACGAAACTGGGAGGCTTTGGCTCTGTGAACATGAAAACCTTGTCTAAAGACTTGGTGCCACCATCCTTCCTCTTCCCGTCCCTGGCTCGAAACAGGGATGGCAGCAAGTAGGTATTTTGGCTCATCCCAAACTGTAACTTCACCCTGAGAGAAAACACCAGGTCTCCTGATCGCAAAGCACCGGTGCTTTGTCATCTTCTGTGTTTAAACAGTTCCAAGCATACCGCCTGCCCAAAATGAATAGCAGGGGTGAAGGAGGGTGATGGACGGCTCCCCGATCGTTGCAGGCAGTCACGCCGCTTCCGAGAGCTGCGTTAGCATTCAAAACTCGGGCTAGTCAGCCTTGATTTCACCATTACTCACACCGAGTTCAGACAGCCGCGCTCTCACAAAGCCTGCCCGGGAGAGCCGGCGCTGGGTGTTTTGTGTGCAGCGGGTGAGGATGTGCCACCTCGCACCGCGTTCTTCTTTCATTATGTCACACGGAGGTAACGCCCTGCACGATGGCGCGTGAGCAGGTCTTCAACCCTCGGGCAATAACTTTATACCTTCTTTGACATGGCCGTAGGGATGATAAATATACACGCGTTTCTTGAGATCACCTCAGGTGGTCTCTGAAGGCCCGAGTTCTTCCTCATCTTTTGCTTTTCCCAAAACAATAAAAATGATTTCTCAGCCATCTTAAAACCTATGGAAGGGCCTATAGGTTCAGACTCAAATTGCAACTTGAAAAAGTTTGTAGGAAATAAGTCTGCAAATGTATTTAGTGTATGAAAAGTGATTTTCTAAAAACCACACAAGATGTTCTATTTCACCTAATTCTCTATATTGATTTCTGTGGCATCATCTTCTTCCTTCTCTTTCTCTTCTTTTAATGCATTTCTATTTCTCCTGAACACACAAAAACCTGTTTCTTTTACAAAACAGAACAAAGAAGTTTTCCTTCCCAATCAGTAATTTAGTTCTCTTTTGTAATTGTAAAAAGAAACTCCCGAAAAATCAGTATATTGTTGCCAAGTCATACACAATCGGGAATGGAGCAAGCTTCGTAAATAAAGGAAATTGCAATTTTTTCCTCTCTTTGGTCACCCTTTAGCACACTCAAGGTGACTGCCAATCTCTTTGGTGCTTCTGGTTTGTTCCCCCACACCATCTATCTTCCCTTCCTCCCTGAAAATTTAAAAGTTAATCTCGGAGATGAAAAGCAAAGTTTGAAAAGAATTGTTCTCGGAGTCAAAATGCCTCATGTCCTAAATTACAGCAACCCCCACCGCGAAGTGATTGGCTCCTTAAAGTAATCTGACCCCTCTCAATTAACTAGCACAGAGATAAAGATTGCTCATGCTAAAGTTGTCACATAACACCGGGCTTAGAAATTGGAAAATCTGAAGTAAAAGAAAGATACCTGTCTGGCTGTATCAATACTTTCAACATATATCAATATTTGGATACGATTTACTCTCTTGATGTGCAAAATTGAGTGAATTTATGCACCTAACCTAACAAGAAGGGCTTCTTGTTGAATAACCGCTTTAATTAAAAAGTATAAGAGACCATTTACTGGCTGCAGCTTTGAGAGAGCTAGAATTCGTGTTGCTTTTTTCAGGGTACAACTGCCATCTGCACAAATACACACACGGAGTTTTGAAGCTCAGATGTGCGCTGCTTACAAACCCAAGGGGGGCAGAAAAAGATGTTTTACTGGCTTGATTTGCACCTGCAATTAAACAGACACACAGGCTAGGCTAATTTACACCGAAACTTAATTGCAACCATAAATCTTGTGTATACAAATGACATATAAATAAAACCTCTCCTAGATATCCATGATCTGTTACACAAAGGAGCCAAGAGTCCCATATCTCCCTTTTTTCACGGTTATAGGTCTCACTTCGGGACACGGAATTACTTTAATGCATTTGTCTTCTTCCCTGAAAATACCTAACTGTGGGATGTCAAAAAAATAAATCAGGATCCAATTTGTCCTGGCGTACCTTTAAACAGAGATGCTGTTAACAATTAATCAGCAAAAAGAGCGTGGGGAAACACAAGCATGAGGGTTACAATTTATTAACTGTAGTTCCAGCTTGTCTGAGCGTCCTGCAAAGGTGCCTTGCTGCTCTTGTGTTCTTGTGGAGGGAGCCAGGATTGAGTGCTACAAGGAACGGGTCAAGGGATTATAGATTTGCTGAGGCCATTTTTACCTTCTAAAAAATATTTCATGTGTGGAAGGCACTTTGAGGCTCCAGGGGTGAGCGGTATACGACTGGACCAGCATTCTTTACAGGAGTGGCAAGTTTTTCATGAAGCCTAAAGCAGAAGGTAAAAAAGAGAACATCCAAAAAGGAACAAAAAGCAACCCAAGTTGGGTGTTTCCCCTGAAAATATGTCTCTCATAACAATTTATTTCCATATAAACTTGAATGTTTGGGGGCTTTTGAGGTGCCTGGACAAGGAGATCGAGTGGGGCTAAGATGTAGAAGGGTCAAGAGACGTCAAGACATTTCATGCCTGGACCAGAATGGAGCACCCTCTCAATAATGTGGATAACTTCATGGAAGCTTGTATTGGAATAGGACTAGATATTTTGAGGGTTGAATCTTAGTTTCATTTTGTCACATGGCTGATCAGGTAAGAGGCTGTTGGAGTTGTTTTGTTTCTCTTCCACAAAATGTGTTCTCTAGGTTTTTCCTATTTGAGTTATGAGCCTGCTGTTATTCTGATAAGCCTGTTTATGGTGTGACCTACTTAACCAGAGCTCTGGTGGCTGGAGGCCCACAGTAGTGCAAAGACTAAAGGCCACAAACAGGAAAAGATATCATATGAAAAAAAAAGTTTTCAGGCTTTTGTCCTTTACGTGCTGCAAGGTGTCAAGCACTGAACCAGCGCCGAGACCATTGTTCAACCAACTGCTCTTTTCAAATGGAAATGTCTGCAAAAGCCATGTCAGCAAAAGGAATTCTTTGCTTAAACTGTGGCTCCTAGCTTATATCCTACAATAAAACCTGAGGCCTATTAGTCCATACTTAGGACCTGCTACTAGGTTTTAAAGCTCCTTTCAGGCACAGTTTTAGCCTAATCTGGCTGTATGGCTAGCACCGGCAAGATTAGGAAACTGCAAGGTTATGTTGCCTTTGCCTTGCGAATGTATGTCAAAAGCCTGGTTTATAGTTTCCACCAGTGCAATTGTCTTTTGAACAATATCTTTCTGCAGAAGGCACTGGAGCAACACAGGACTAGCTACGTCCACAGAGGAAACACGATCAAGGATTTCCAAAGGTCTGTTGATTTTTCAGCTTTTGTGCTCTGAAGATATATTTCCTTTGAAGTGTCTCAAATAGGGTAGTATCCAATTATATTTGTAATCCCAATCTAATTCAATCAGGACTCCAATTATAGCTGGTCTGTCTCTTAATCTAGTTAAACTCCGTACAGTAGACTGCACCTTAGCTAACATAACTAAATTAAAATTCAAGCTGTTGAACACTTGTAATCAGGGATAACCAAGTTACAGCCAGAACTAGCTGAAAAGGGGGAGGTTTGCAAGGGAAACGGGCTGATCGTCACTGAATGTCCGAACCCTGCCTCAGTTCTACTTGCAGCTAACTCCCTGCCAAGCTGCTAATTATAAAGGGCCTTAAAAGGTACTTTCGGGCTGAGCCAAATACAATAATTATTTTATTGTATATAATTTTATTATTTTATTGTATATAATACAATATATTATTTATCTGGCTGTTTTCTTCCTCTCAACCACTTCATCCCAGCTCCCCCAGCAGTGGGCTCAGGAGCACTAACGCGGTGCCGCTCTCACAAGTGCATCACGTTGCAACTCTCCGGAGCACGTGGCCCGGCTGCTGCTCGGCATCTTTCCTCCTTATTGCGTGGCCACGGCACATCTGGAGCAGCTGGGCAGACAGCCAGGCCTGGCGCAAATCCACCCTCGCCTGCACACCTCCACCAAAGAGCCTCATCCAGAGATCTTCCGCGCTCTTGAGCGGACAGTCGCGTTGAGGGACAGCAGGTGGATGACCTGACGTGCATCGGTGATGCACGAAGGTTGTGGTGCATCACTTGCGCTACTACACAGAATAATCAGACAGCGTTAAGGGTCTCGCAGCCATAAAAAGCAGCCAGATTGTGAAAGAGCCGTCAGGAGAACTTTACAGACAGGGATAGCCCTGCTGGTCAGTCGTGCTCCATCGGCGTGACTTCAGTTAACTAACCAGTGTTAAAACCAGCAGGTCCTAAAACAGTTTGATCAGCCAGTGTGGATGGGTTTACAACGAAATCACTGAGCTTCATAGGTGGGAATACTTTAGGGTCGTGAGGTTTTGTCTTGGTTGTTTGGGCTTTTTTTAATTTATACCAGAATCGGCTGGCTGAAGTGACTTTGGCCACCAAAGCAGCAAAGATGTCCTATTGTGTTTAATCATACTCGGGGGCAGCTATTACATTTAATTAGTTCTGTCCCGGCTGCCAGTTGCTCAGTTTCAATGTGTTTACCCACCAATTCCAGACTCCCTCAGTTTTAGGGGCTGTACTTAAGCTGCCTTGATGAAGACTACAGTCTGTTTCAACCGTTTTGGGAGGCAGCGTATGAACTAACCTCAACAGTAATTTCCGTTGTTTGAAGAGAAAATTGAGTAGCAAATCTGTCTTTTGCTGAAGGTGGTGTTGGACAGCAGGAACACCTTGCCCGAAATGTCAGTGTACCCCAGTTTGGCCTGAACTTTCTGGTCTGACTTAAGCCTTGTTTAGGAAGGCATATGCATTCTCTCAAATACAGTAATAGAGCTACATGGCTACACAGCATCCAGACCGAATAAACACTCTGGGATTTATAGCGTTATACCTGTAGTTTGAATTTTTGGTGGTGAATCTTCTTGTGTGAAGAACTTTAAATGTCATTTTTTTAGTTGTCTAATGTAAGCAGAGATACTGAATAATATCAAAAGCGTAGTCTTAACTTCAGTGGGCTCATTCTGCTGTGGCACTTCAGCAGCTGTATGAAAAGCCAGACAAAATTCCTTTAATCATTTATTTAAAAGAACGGTATTGGAAATTTCATCAAAACCGGAGATACAATTTAAATCATAGTTTCTTGAAATAATGTTACTTATGGCAGACAGAACATACTACCTTCTTTAAGTCTTGCTCAAGAATTGATCTGTAGGGAAGTTGGAACGAGAAGGAAGGGATGACTCTCTTCCATACTTTACACTCAGTACAAGATCCATAAATTGTGAAAATAGGATAGCACTCGCAGTAAATTGTGCAGATGTTCAAGAAAGATCCCACTGTTATAACCCCTCCATTTCTCCCCTCATTCCTGGCACAAAATGCAGAGTACGACACTTAATCATTTTAGATATTTATTTCATCATTCTGCAACTAAGCTAACCAAAAAAAGTGCAATTCATAGATTTCTGTCCTTTTTCTTTCAGGCTGTCATTGGGATAATTTTGTGTCGACTTCATTCTGTTCATGGTTTTAAGTGCTAATATTTCGATTTGTTTTTTTTTCCTATTGCCTTCCAACCATAACAGCCGAAGACAGAGGGCTTGGGGGTTTTTCAGTTGTTAATTTTTGTTATTTTTTTTGAACTAAAAGCTGAGCTATCAAAGACCAGATGGCACCTCCAAAACCTAGTAATGCTCTGAACCTCTACTAACGAGTCATTGCTAGTCCTTCATTAGGTATGGCATGAACCAAATTCACCCATGTGGAAACTAGCCAAATTTAGGGCTGGGATATAATTGATAAAAGTAATTGGGAAAACTGCTGTAGCAAGAGAAATGGAATTAGGTCTACAACGTTAAAAAAAAAAAAATCTTACTAATCATAGTTGTAAAAGCAGAAAATGAGAGCTAATTTTACTAAGTAAAAGACCCCTGCTAAGTGGTATTTTGACATCTGAAAATAATTCAGTTTCGATCTCGATGCTTCACTGACACGAACAAGGAAAATCATAATTCTCTCTGTGAGCTGTTGTTCCAAGCCATCTCTGCAGACCATCGCCGACCACTCGAGCCCAGCCAGCAGATTTTCTTTGCAGCCACCAGGAACACGGACCTGGGAAGAGACCTTTTGGACCCAAGCTCAGTCCTTTGCTAGGTCAGGCAACGTGATCCATGCGCCTTTCACGAGCTGCTTTTTAGGATAACATAACGGCACGATGTATCGACAAATTGATTATGAAGCAATACTACATGCAATTCAGTCACGGGTATCTGAGATGATAAGGATACAGGGGGAGGCTGTCCTAATTTGTTACCTGCTAAGCTGTATTTAGTATTGCCGTCTGACTAAATATTTCACCATCACGTTCAGATATGGTTTGGTATTCACTGAAAAAATTAGACCTCATAATCAAAACCCATTAGCCTAGTTGCTAATTATGAACGGGATTTACCCCAGGCAAAAGCAGCCCTGATGCACTGGAGGCAGGGGCTGCCAGCTCACAGCGGTCACTCCGTGACCCTTACGCCGCTGCTGGCCCTGCATCCCCCCCTAAAAAGGGATAATAATTAGACATCTCCAAAGGCTCCATTACAGCTTAGTGTGAAAAAAAGGTTTGTGTACCTTGTCTGGAAGGAAACGATCTCACAGGATTCCTGTTACTGTCTGTGAGGTATCGTTGGGTCATGAAATTCAGTGAAGGCAGCTCCACAAGGACGAGTTACACTTACCTCCGATCTTAGGTTTATTCAGAAGCAAGTGGGTGTTTGAAAATGAACAAATATCGCAGAGTAGGGGGAATGCTATTCACTTAACACACAGTTAATCTATTCCTTAAGATACTTGGTTTGTATTCTTGGGCAAAGCTGGATCTCTCATTCTCCAGATTGCATCTGCCATAGAATATACGATATTACACGAGGCCGCTTTTCATGCTGTGAGAAATAGAGCTGATAATGTTTACTCTTGCCTAGATGAAACGCTTGGTCATTTTAACAAACATCCAGCGATTTGTTTGTTTACCTGCCTAGCCCACATGCCTCTCATTCCTCCTGGCTGGGGAGCCAGCTGGGGGTTCTTTCAAAAAGTTACAATTCCTATGTTATTCCTTCCCTCGCTTGGAAGAGCTAAGGTTTGAAATTAGGGTGCTTCCTGCATCGTCGGCCAGATGCATCTTTGGTAAAATGCCTTTTAGATGTAACAGCCTAGAGCCCATGGGAATCAGCACTCCGTTAGCTGCGTGAGGAATACCGTCATGAAGGCGGTATTGCTATAGCGTTTATAAAGTCTCAGAACTGTCAGCCTCGGTAAAAGAAACCGTGTTTACAAGAGGGAGGGGAACTGCGATTTTTCACTTGTTACACCCCCATGTCGTCCCTTTCTCCGTCACCTTCCCGCACTGTAGAGGAGGTGTGAAGATCTTGCCACCTCGGAGCTCCTCCTCCCCTCTTCAGTCTCATCCTCAATGTCTAAATATTATTCCTAAAACGTAATAACGCAAGATAATGTAATCTCTTCGCAGTAATCCCAGCTAACGGAGCTGGAGTGATCAGTGGGCGTGGGGCGATCGGGTGACTCGGCGGAGTCACAGCCACTAAAGCAAGAGGGCTCGCTGCTATCGGAAGGTTTCAAAACACTATAAATGGCAGCTCACGCTTAACAGCTAGTTATTAATTAATAGCAGTTCTGTTGTGCTCTCACATGGACACTGTGCTTGTTTAGTGACGGGAGGAAAATACGGTAATATTTTCTGTGAATACCTTTGTTGCAGCTCTTCATTACTGTTTTACTTAATATTTTGGCTCTTAAACATTTAGGACTGAGTGTCCAAGGGAATTCAGTGCCTAAATCCCTTCAGGATGTTCAAAGGAGTTAGCATCAAAGATTTTAGCACAGTGATAAAAGAAAACCGGAAGCAAATTCAGGAGAGTTTCTAAATTTAACCTAAAGCTTATTCACGAACAGGTGTGCCTCTTGATTATATTGGCCTGCAAATACACATCAAGTAGGACCGTTGCTGTAGTGAGGGTAGTTGCATTTGTATTAAGAGTTCCCACGCAGAGGGTACATGAGCTCTGTTGTGGCTGTATTTACTGCGGCTGTACTAAAAGCATCGCTGGATCAAGAAGCAAGTTGCTCCCTGAGTAGTGGGCTAAGAAAGCCTCCTTCTAAAGGTTTGTGCTGCGCCATTCTCCCACTCCTCGGCGTTTCCCTTGCTCGGTCCGATCTCCGCAGCCCGCGAGGGCGGCTGGTGCCAGCACGTGTGTGCAGATCTGGAGCGACAATTTGGCTGGTCGGTGCGTACGTGCTGTCTGGCTTGCTGGCTGCCCCGTGGGTAAGGTCTGAACCACAATTCTTTCTTTCAGTGAGGACAGTAACGTGGATCTTTCTTCCCTATCCAGATGCTGACTGTCTCACAGCTTGCAAGAACTCATGTCTTTGAAACTGCTACTGTACCACCAGTTTTGACTGAAGTGG
This sequence comes from Sula dactylatra, assembly GCA_013389905.1. Classification (NCBI taxonomy): domain Eukaryota; kingdom Metazoa; phylum Chordata; class Aves; order Suliformes; family Sulidae; genus Sula; species Sula dactylatra. Next base: position 418,150 of record WEKW01032579.1, on the reverse strand, counting down.
GCAGCAGGTTCAAAAGCCGTTTGGAAGATGGATGGATGGACGGACCATGGAAAAACGTAACCTTTATTTTCTTGTAAAGTAGGAAAAAATATGTCCCTTAATTAGCATAGTTATAATAGCATAAAAACCTCTTCAAAGAAAGTGTCTCCTGGTTTTGGATTCAGTTAGTCTAGGCTGGAGGAGTCGTAAGTACTTACCAACATGCAAGTTAACGTACTTATTAACCACTTCTGAATTTGAATGTCTGGGTCTCTGCATTCAACCTTGATTAACTGGCCCAACAATTAACGTTAATTACCCTGATTTGCACTGCCCACAGAGCTGCGGTCAACTCGATATCTGCAAACCTGAGGCTTCCTGAACATGTTCCAACAGGGTAACATTCAAGTCGTCTTCCATGTAGTGGAGACAAGCCCTGAGAGCCTACGCTGGGAGATTCACCTTGCATTGTGCTGCAGTAAGGGACGGGGGAAGAGGATGGGGGAAAGTGAGCTGGTGCGCCTCAAAGTCTATTAAGACTATTTCTCCCCCTCTCCAAGCTATAGAGATGTAGGTAATACATAGTGCAACTTAGGAAAAGGCATTTTGACTTACATTTAGATTATCAATATAGAAAAAAATATTAACTAAGCTTTACATTTGTGTGTTGTTCCCAGCAATAAACTGAGCTGATCAGAGTAGGGCAGTACAGGATTTAAGACAATGTTCTTTACCTTGGTGGGAGTTAGCGTGCATGTGGAGATACATGCACGCATCTGTGTGAGTGTCTATAATATATATATATCACCTCCCCGCAAACATGCTTAGATTTCCCATAGTCCTAATCATTTTGCAGTGACATTCCTGACGGCAGGAATTTCCCGGGCTGGGTAGAGCTGTAGTTCCTGCCGCTGGCAACAGTTTCTTGTGGCAATGAGTTCCACGTGCTGGTAACGCACGGCGTTAAAAAAGCCTCCTTTTATCAGCTTCGAGGGTGGGGCTGGGCTGCTCTTGGAAGTACGCCTATCAAGAATGATGCCGCAGCTCTGTTGGTGGTAGAAGATTGTTCCTCTGGACTTTTCTTAAAAAAATAAATAAATGTCAAGCCCGAAAAGGAAGCCTGCTATTTTTCAAATCCAGAAGCTGTAATCACGCTAATCCATACGATTGTGCAAAAGCCAAGTAGCATGCCTTTTGCATATGATGTAACCGTTCAGGGTAGCCTATTTATAATCACCGCTGGCTGGGAACACCTTCCCACAAAAATATAATCACAACAGTTTTTCCTTGGTCGCATTCCTCCTCTTCCTCCCTGTATTTTTCAGCCAGTCGTGCTTTCTCCTACTTTTGCTGTCTTCCCAGCCTTGAACACAGCAACGTCCCTTGCTTTTTGTATTTTTCATTTTAAACTAACACTTTCCACGTCTTCTATTCTTTCAGTGTGTTAGAGCCATACTGAGTGAAATCCCAGTCCTCTGAAATCAATACCAAAACTTCCATTGATTTCATATAATATATTCTTTTAAATTCAGTACAAATGCTCCACGAGTCGTCTATTTTGAATATGGATCTACTGTACAGGGCTGTCTGTCTCTCAGCTTGATACTTAAAACAGCCTGTTTAATAAATTCGCTCGTGTGGGTTGGTAGCATTATGTGTAATAAATGAAAATCTTTTGGTTATACTGAGCATATCAAGTGTAAAAGGAGAAAATTCATCAATGCAAATATCTGCCTGTGGATCAATCGGTATCAATCTCCTTTAACAGTCTATTTCCTCGGGACACGCTTTGGAAACAAAGAGCATTTCAAAGTGCTGGTTAAACAAACAAATATATAGAAACTCTTTGGGCAACATGGGGGTGGAGTAATGACCAGATAAAAACGGTCAGCAATTTTAAATACCCGTTAATCTCTTCTATTTTATATTAGTAAATACAGAGTTTCTCTTGATGTAACATGTCCATCGAAGTGCATCATGAGCAGGGGTTTGGAAAACCATTATTTGCTTGCAGAGGAAAGGGCAAGGAAAGTGGTCCGAAAAACAAAACTGGTCCCCTGACCTCCATGTTCAATAATTGTCCAAGGAGGAGGGCGATACCTTTGGCTCTGCAGGATTTTTTTTCTGAGGTTTGTATTATCCTTAGCTAAATAAAACCCCTTAAGAGACACTATAAAAACAAAACAAAACCCCAAGAGGATATATAACTAATTAGATCATGATGCACTGTTTACCTTGGTCTACAACATTAAGACCTTTTTGTGGCTGTCCTGTGCAAACTACAGCTTCCCCCCTCCTCAGGCATCACAAAAAAAAGAGAATCCTGAGCAGTATCACGGACACTTGGCATGATGGTATTCACAGGCACAGACTTCAGAATATATCTAATGTCGCACAAACCCCGGGGTTTTTGCAAGGCAAAAACGCCACTAGAGTAACTGGTAAGATGAGACCGTGGTGTTGTGCAATGTTCTGTGGCAGTTGCGTGGCCTCATTAGGTACCATTGCTTCCTTCCTCCGCCTTCCTGCTCTCTAGTAAGATTTGGGGTTTCCACTGTACACCACCCTTCTGAATCCCACATCATGGCAGATGTTTATCCTCACAACAGCTTTGCAGCTGGGGAGATGTCATCCTCAGCTCACGAGTGGGAAACCGAGGCACGGACCCTGGAAAATTGTTTGCTGACAAATGCAATGCCAAGCGCGTCTTGAGTCCGACTTCAAGTGAACCTAGATCTTCCGAAGCCTCACCCAGTGCCCTGCTCCTCTAAATCGACAAAAACCATCTCCTCACCAAATCAGTCCCTCTCTCCAATGTGTTTTAGCAATCCTTTTCATTTTTCGTAGATAGATCGGGGGGGGG
>WEKW01032579.1:388426-407553 GCA_013389905.1 Sula dactylatra | reverse complement strand
CCGCGGCCTCCCGTGCCCCGCGCGCTCGCCCGCCTCAAGTTGGGTGTGAGTTTGTTGTTTGAAGGATGGCCGGGCCCAGCAAAAACATCCTGTTTTGGTTTAGAATTTCTCTCAGCCTCTCTTCTCGTTCGGATATTTCCCTGAAGGATTGATTTTTTTTCTTTTTCCTTTTTTTTTTTTTTTTTTTCTGCCTGCAAATTACGCTCAGTGTGATCTGTGGGGCAGTGGTGGAGGAAGGGCAGGAGTGGACTTGCAAACCAGCTCTGCTCTCCCTCCTCCTCCCCAAAAGCAAGTGACTTGCGGACACAGCTAAACACCCTGTCCTGAGCGGGTCTGAAATGATGTCGCGTGTTTTGCAAGCAGGACTTGTTGCATCGCTCTCTTAATAATCATCAGTATCAATGTAGGCCCATACCTACGTGTGGCGTTCTGTAAGTTAATAATCTTTTCTTTACTACTGTGGCTTTTTAGAGATGGGTTTTTATGTGAGCGTGCTTTTGAAGTATTGAAGTATTTCTGTGAGATGGTTGACTAAGGATTGCAAACGGAAGTACAAACACAAAATAAGCTTATGCGATGTTTTGCTCAGCGTTACGATGCCTCCTCTGTCTTCCTTGGGTCGTGTTCCTTTTAAGCTGCTTTGCAGCTGCCAGTTGACTTGCCGCACTGTTCCCTTTTTACCCATATAAAGGGATTTGCGATAACTTCTTTCCATCAAGCCCTGTGAGATTCCTTTTCTATTATTATTTTTATTGAAAACAGAAGTGAGACGCAGATTTCTTTTGGGGCTGCAAATGAATTGGCAGCAAAACAAAGAGCAGGACTTCAGATCGATCTGCAAACTTGGTTCCAGCGTCTTGTATCTTTAACTTGCAATTCAGGCGAAGTCGGTGATCTTAAGAACAGGAAATAGTCTAAATCTAGCTATTAATAATGTGACTTTCTTTTATTTTAAGGGAGTCCACAAGACGTCCCAGGTGACGGAGATGGTGAAATGAGTTCCAAAAGGTGTCGCACGGAGGAAACTAAAATCTGTGAGAAATGCTGTGCAGAATTCTTTGATCTCTCTGAATTCCTTGAGCATAAGAAAAATTGCACTAAAAATCCACCTGTTCTAATCATGAATGACAGTGAGGGAACAGTACCCCCTGAAAGCTTCTCTGAAGCTTCTCTGGGGAGCTTTCCAAGTGATCGAATGGATAGCAGGACACGCAAGGACATTCAGGCAAAGGGCTGCACTGGTTCTATGGAAAAGAGAGAAGGAAAAATGGATGCTGAGTCGGTAGGAGGAATGTACCTTAAAATAGAACCTCCCGTCACACCTGCGGCTCCTGGGCTAAGCTATCTACCAAAATCCAAAGTACCAAACACTAATGTGACTCTGCAGACGATACGTGGCACTAAAGTGGCTGTGAACCAGCGGACCTCCGATGCCATCTCTTCTTCAGCAGCCAGTTTTAATGCTATCCCCATGATCCTGGAGCAGCTCGTGTGTTTGCAGCAGCAGCAGCTCCAGCAAATTCAGCTGACGGAGCAGATTCGCATTCAGATCGCCATGATGGCTCCCCATGCCCTGCATCCTTCTATAGCAGCTGCTACTGATCCGCTGAAAGCTCTGGGCGCTCACATGTCTCAGCAGCTGTCGGCTGCTGTTGCTTTGATCGGACAAAAAGCTGGAAGCCAGAGCCTATCACTGGAATCCTTGAAGCAAGGAAAACTACCTCATTCTAACACTGGCGTTGCGGCCGCCAGCTCGCTGGCTGCTGGGCTTTCCTCCTCCTTCCCCCTGAAGCCAGAGGCAAGCAGAAGCCTCCCCGGCTCCATTTCTCGGTTCCCAAATCCTTTGCTACCTCAGTCCTCCAACTCCGTCATCTTCCAGAATCCACTTTCGGCCGTTTCTTCTGTAACAGATTCCTCAAAGAAGGGGAAGGGAAAACCTCCCAACATTAGCGTGTCCGAAAGCAAGCCGAACGCAGAAGAGCCGTTCTTCAAACACAAGTGTAAATTCTGCGGCAAGGTCTTCGGCAACGACAGTGCCCTGCAGATCCACCTCCGTTCCCACACCGGCGAAAGACCCTACAAGTGTAACATTTGTGGTAACCGCTTTACGACCAAAGGAAACCTTAAAGTGCATTTTCAGCGTCACAAAGACAAATACCCCCACATAAAGATGAATCCTTACCCGGTTCCTGAGCACCTGGACAATGTTCCCACTAGCACCGGAATCCCGTATGGGATGTCTGTGCCACTGGATGAGTCTAACCTAATTGTGGATAGTAAACCTCTCCTAACAACTCTGCCTACCTCTGCGGCCACCAGTGCACCTCAGACCGTCTCCAGCCTAGCAGGCGTTAAGGAGTCCCTGCCTGGTACGTTCTCAAGCGACCTGCAGTCACGGCCTTCTCCAGAAAGTGAGGGTGGCTCTTCCTCGTCGGGGGCGGTCGGTCATGAATCGGGAACAGAGCAGAGCTTGAGTTCACCACAAGCTACCTGCAGCGTGAGCGTCTTCCATGTAAGTGGGTCAAACGAGCAAGGCTCAGAAACATCAAAGCTTCAGCAACTGGTTGAAAATATCGACAAATCCACGGCTGACCCCAACGAGTGCCTGATCTGTCACAGAGTGCTGAGCTGCCAGAGTTCACTCAAAATGCATTATCGTACTCACACTGGAGAGAGGCCGTTCAAGTGTAAAATCTGTGGCCGTGCCTTCTCCACTAAAGGGAACCTTAAAACTCATTACGGTGTCCACCGGGCAAATACTCCCTTGAAGATGCAACATTCGTGCCCTATTTGCCAGAAGAAGTTTACAAATGCAGTCGTGTTGCAGCAGCACATCCGCATGCATATGGGGGGACAAATACCCAACACGCCGATGCCGGAAAACACCTGCGACAACACTGATGTGGATCCCACTGTGGCTGAGAAGAACGGCGACATCAGTCGCCCAGACGAGACCGTGGAAAGCATAGAGATGGAAGAGGACCTGGAATCTCAGGATGGCCCTAGGAGTTCTTCAAAACCACCTACTCCGTACGATGCACAATCAGAACTGCCAGCCACAGCCACCACCTTCTCTGGTATTGCAGCGCTGGAGAATCAAATGAAGATCGTCAACTCCGCTTTGAACTTGCAGCGGCAAAGCAGCTTGAAGTCTAGTGACAATGGCTCAGCAGAAAGTGATGGCATGACAAACGATTCGTCTTCTGTAGCAGGAGATCCAGATTATCAGAACGGCAGGAGTCCTGCTGCCTCCGAGTCTGCGTCTCTCCAGGCTCTGTCCCCAGCCAACAGCCAAGCCGAGAGCGTAAGGTCAAAGTCTCCTAGCTTCAACAATCAAGAAGATACAGGCACAGGAAATAAATCGGAGGGTCCTGAGAACGCTTCTGCAGAAATGGAAGGGGTCGTCGGTGCTTTGGATTTAACCTACGGCAATATTGGTCGAAAGGTCATTAAGGAAGAACCTGGGTTACACTTTGCAAATGGAGAATATGGTGAGTAATAACGAAACGCTGGTAATAACTAGGGGTGGGGTAGTAGGACTGGAGGAAATCCACCTTCTAAAGGACCAACAGAGGTCAAAGCCCTCCTCGGCCTTCCCCTCTTCCTTCTCCTCTATTAGGATAGGGGCATACACCCTGTAAAGGTTTCCTGACTCAGTCAGACTCAAAATTCCACAAAGTTCAAAGAATTAAGTGCTGTCGTCTCCTGCAAGGGGTAGCATAGAGGTCCTTAAAATAAATAGATGCTGTGTGCTCTTGCTGTCTTTCATGGGCTCACCTGATACCTCCCTGTAGCCCTCCAAAGATACACCTTTGTGTTTCATGGAAAACTGCTTAACCCAAGAACGTGGTGTTAAAGCTCTGGTATCTTTTGTGGGGTTTTCGAGCTCTTTAGCATTGAGGCTAATGTTGATCTAAATTTGACCTGAAAGTGAGACTTACTAATTCTTGAGCTTGCCAACAAAAACAGGGGTGACATGATTTCTTTCAGAGCATCCTGGCAAGTGTAACAGCAGCCCTGCCAGGTGCCTTTGGAGGGCTCTGCAGGCACGTGCAGCTCCCAAGGCAGGGCCTCTGGTATCTTAGCCAGATTTAAGCTTGGCAGCAGAAGGAGGCTGGGGTAAAACCACTACCTTTTGCTTTCTTTCCAGGTCGAAGTAGTATTCCAGCTGCTTTTGTTAGAGCACCACCAGCCCTTATAAAAATGGAGATGCCCAGCGAGCGTCCCATTAGCACTAGCCATTTCATTGGCCCACCAGCTCTCTCCCCTGGTGTTGCCCCTCTCCTCGTGCCACGACCGAAATTCTGCCGTCCCGCCAAACAGCACATCTGCACTACGTGTGGGAAGAACTTCTCCTCCGCCAGCGCCCTTCAGATCCATGAACGGACCCATACTGGTGAAAAGCCGTTTGCCTGCACCATCTGTGGGAGAGCCTTTACGACAAAAGGAAACCTGAAGGTAAACCGTCTCTCATGTTGTCATCTTCTTTGCCAGAGAAAGTCATACCAGAGAGGGAAAGACTATTGCTAATGTTTGTCCTGTCTTCGGGGACAACTTTGATTTTCTTTTAGTTCCTTCCTCAAATGATTATCTTTGACTTTTGTTTCTCCTTCCTGAGTTTCTTCACACAAATTGCTAAAGAGTGTACTGAGATCACCCGCAGAAGTCTTTGCTACTGTCCTTGTCTTTCCTTTTTGGATGGTAGGAAAGGCTTAGCCCTTACTAAGCAGATTTGCTTTATTTTAATTTGGATTTGAATGTGTCAAGCCATAAACATTTCATAGACTGAATGCTACAAAATGATGCCTACAGAATACGCGCATCACACTGCACTGCTTGAAGAAGCACTATGCAGGATGAGGAGGGATAAAACTGAGAGCTTAATCCTGAGATGGCACAAAGTACTTGGGGATTGTGCCTAAGCGCTGGCTGAAGATGTGCCGCAAGTCTGTCCTTATTGTCAGATTAATCCATTTGCCCTGTAAAGGGCTCACAGCTCCCTCACTAGCACAGAGGCTTCTCGCTTCCCATGAGAACCTCTTCAAGCTCTTCAGTCCCCTTGCATAAATGCTGATGGGGAGGGAGAATACTCTGCAGTTGGTGAACAGTCACTTGCTGGAAGCACTAGCAGCATGTTTGTGGTGTGGAAGATTTTAGCTTAGGTGTAACCTCTCTTCCAAATTCCTTGGTGAGTTGTTTTGCCTTAACTAGTGTTTTTGGCTGAGGAGTCGGGGTGGGTGCATCTTTGCCAACATCGCTTACAATAAGTGTAAAAACATAGTCCTACAAAGCACTTCAGCAGCAAACTCTGGAGAGCCCTGGTGAGGTCAGGCGGTAGCTTGACTGTATCTTACGCACGCCAGGAAGAGAACAAAGACAAGAACTAGCCAGCTTAAATACTTACCTGAATGCAAACGGAGCATACGTAACTTCTTTTGAGCAACTTGGCTTTAAGCAAAATAGAACTTGGGTAAACCCAACCATAAAAGGACTGCAGTATTAACAGTTCTCTTTACTTTTTCCCCCCTTCCGGAAGGTCCATGTAGGAACTCACATGTGGAATAACTCTGCCAGGCGGGGAAGAAGGCTTTCGATTGATAACCCCATGGCTTTACTGGGGAATGATCCCAAGAAGGTATCTGAAATGTTTCCAAAGGATATAATGCCTCCTTCAGTGAGCATTGACCCCACAGTATGGAATCAGTACGCAGCGGTACTCAGCAATGGCATAGCAATGAAGACTAACGAGATCTCGGTGATCCAAAGCGGTGGCTTACCTACCCTTCCAGTCACCATTGGGGGTGGTTCGGCAATAAATACTGCTACGGTCTCCAAAATAGATGGGACCCAGTCGGGGACTGGTTCTGATACGGAGAAGGCCAGTGGTGCTGCTGCAGACAATGTGCCAAAACACCAGTTCCCTCACTTCATGGAGGAGAACAAAATTGCTGTTAGTTAAAAACTCTAGTGAAGTTGACGTACAGAAAGAACAAATTATATATATACACAAACATATATTTTTAAGAGATTCCACTTCAGCCTCCTATTTTCCTATTGACGTGCAAATGATTTTATGGTTGTCTTTGTAAGAGTTGCCCAGAGTACAATCATGATATTGCTTTGCAAATAGTAAATAATAAAGAATAGGATTTCCTTGTATTTGGAAAGATGCGGGTCTTGCAAAGTAGTGCTTACGTGTGACTTTAATGTGTACAGCCTTACAGAAGTTTCTACAACTTGAAATTCCAAAGGTTAGAATATTTACCTCTTTGTTTAGAGTGGAATACTTGGGGGTTTTGAATAGAGTGGAAACAACCTACTGTTGATGGAAAAGCTTCTATTTACTGATGAGAAATGAAAACTATTAATGCGGGTAAATATCCTAGAATGTCTGCCACCCTCTTAGAAATAGTTTTTCTGTTTGGATTTTTGGCTCTGTGTGGTTTCTGAATGTACTTTTTACTATAATGGCTATAAAAACTACAAAATTTTTTTTTAATTCCTTTTTTGCCCCAAGTTCTATGGAAAGAAAATTGCTGTTTTTCTTTAATCACTGCTCCTAAGGAATTAATTCTCTGTATTGTTGACTGCTGCTTATTTAATACTACTACTAGGACAGTCCTTCAAGTATAGTGCCAAAACTCCTACTCCCAAAGATGTGCAGTTTTTCCTAGTTGTTTTATTTCAATACCGAGAGCCCCAAACAAGCATGGGTGGGTATGTATATACTTTTTTTTTTTTTCCTCCTCTCTTCAAAGGGAAGACTTGCCTTGGGAAGTCAGGTCTAAAAGCTCTGCAAGGAATCTCAGGTGACTGTTGCGGTTAGGCATGGGAACTGGTTTCCTTAGCAAGAGACTTTTTTTATTTTTATTTTTATTTCATTTGGGTAATTTAGAAGATCAGTCTGTGTAAACCTGTATTTAAATATGAAGTATTCATGCTTAGTTTAAATGTTTTGTGGGTTTTTGGATGGCATTCCTACTCTGGTCATTAAGTTTCTTGGTGGTCTGTGAACTTGCATTCTACCAAAATGGTAATTAATGATCCACGTGTATTGTATGAAGGTTGCTGGGATAGTCATCTGGATTCTAAGTTATCTACCTCATTTTTTCCTTTTGTAGTTGTAGTGTCTATTTTTCTATTAATGACCACTGTAATGAACTGAGATTCAAGCAGCTGCTTCCATGCACTATCTGAAACCAAAACCTGATGTATTAGTGGAAGCACCTGAAGACTTGCTGGACTGACCTTTCACTATTCCTCTAACGTCTGCTGGAACTGTGTGTGTCATGGGATCTAAACCAGACTGGAAAGTGAGCCTTTGGTGTGGAAGGACTGAACAATGGAAAGAAGTCTAGTTGTTGACTGCAGGAAACCTTCAGGTCCAGTCTCCGTTGTGGAAGGCCCCAAAAATGCAGATTACCAAAAGTTTGTGTAATGTTGTTGCACCTGATTCTTGCTTATGATCTCTGTATGCCGAGTTGTGCCTTTCCTGCTGGACTTGTAAGTAAGAACATACCAGTACCTGTTTACACTGTAAAATGGATATTGTTACATAGACCATGCAAAAGGCATCCCAATTGTCAAGTTTCTGCATTGTGAATGTATGACTTTTAAGAACTCTGTAGTTTTGAGTATCTACTGATGCGTTTCTGTTGACATTTTGAGAATAAATTTTGGGATGGCTTTTTCACACTTAATGCTTACATTTTTCTTGCAAAGCATGTGTCTTCTAAAGAGCACGTTCAATAGGCAGCATGCTGTCTCACTCCAGTGACCCTTTAAATCTGTGATCTAGGGTTATGCTTTAGTTCGTTACTTAAAACAACAGAAACTAGGCAGCAGTGCAGGAGTCTCTAGATTAGTTTCTTGGGAACAGTTAGGGGCTGATACAGGGATTGGTACTTGCCAGGGATGTTGATTCCCGCACTAAACCAGAATGACAGTAATATGTGTGGCAATTCCTGCACTGGGATCGCCCAGGAAGGGGGAAGGAATACTAAATTGCCCGTGTCTGAAGATGCTGGCTGCATAGAAAAGTGATAAATAACTTTCCCCTAAAGAGCAAAGGAAAACAGTTCTGAGAACAGCCCTGATATGATGGAAAAGGGTTGAGACTGCGATACTCGCAACCTAAACTAGCAAATATACTTTGTGCTTGGGAGGTACCAGTGGAGGAAGATGGTGCGGAACCAGTGTACCCTCAAGGTGCACCCTTCCAGCATGGGTGCTGCCTGATCACGGTGCCCCTTGCACAAGGGTCATGCTTGGGAGTTGAAAAAAAGGCAGAAAGAGTCACCCGTTCNGGGGAAGGGTTGAGTGGGGAGGGCAGGACCGGGTGTGCGGTGGTCTGGGACGGTGGGCAAAATAAACACAGGAGCAGAAGGAAGGGTAACACCACATGGTGGATGTGCGGGATGGTAGAAAGCAGGCGACACCTAACTGGTCCACGCAGAGCATGCAGGTGTTTGAAGGCAGCACTATAGTTTCAGGAGGCAAAATATTTGGTGCAAGACATGACCCTTCTCTGCTCAGGGAAACCAAGGGATTATAATCTGAACCACGATGGATGAGTATATAGCAAGAGGTCTCTCACTGGTGATAAATAAAAATAAACTGTACGCTCCTGCTAGCGTGGATGCTGTTCTCAGGCACTGAGCTTGTAACCTGCTCCGAGAGCGGCGGTGCTCTGGGTGCCTGGGTGGGCTTGCTGCCGGAGCTGCTGCTCTCTCCCTCCGAACTTTGGGCTGGATTTCTGGTTCCTTGCACTGGTGGTGCTGGGCACCCCGTGCAGGGTGTGCTGCCTGTGCAGGGCTGGCTGCACCAGCACTAGGAGCAATGTGTGAAAGAGGAGGTGTTGGGTTTACAGGAGGGGTGGATCACATCTAAAGACCTGCCCTGACGGGGGAATCTGCTCTCCAGCATAGGCCAACTCTCGGTATTGTGAAAAAGTGGCCTGGCTTCAGAAGAACCCGTGATAACAAGCCTGCTCTCCACTGATACCTTGATACCAAGTGGTGAAAACACGAAAATATGTCAGCAGCAGGAGGAAACGAGCAGTTTAGCAGGAAGCCAACAAAACCTGCTGTCGTGGGGCTTTGTGCCTTGGTAGTAGCTGTTGATGTCTCCTCATCGAAACAGCTCCTGAGGTTTGGGGTCTCCTTCTCTCTTAAATGTAGAGTGTCCCGTGAGGGGCTGAGCTCACATTACAGCTTTACCTCAAACGGTGCCAAGCTGTGGGGCTCCGACTGCTTTTTCATGACCATCTGTAAGAATGTAATTGTGTATTTAGACCTCTGCCACCTCTGACTGTATTGGTCACCAGGCTGGAGATTAAGGGGAGGTGAGGAGGGAGGAGGAGTTTATCAAAGCACGAGCTCTGGTCTAGAAATAAAATGTCAGGAAACTGCCGGGCAACCAGGACAACAAGGGGGTTTGGCAAATAATTGTACGATATCCTGCAGCATAGGGTTGCTCGGGGGAATGCGGTAGATGCAGCTAAGGCCTGCCGAGAAAATGAAATGATGCGACTTGGCACAGAGTCGCTGCAAGGCTTCACTCTCCAGGCCACCGTGTCAAGCTCGCGCTGTGCCCAAAGCTGTATCTCACAGCTCAGTGACGAGGCGGCTCCGTAGCAGGATCCCTAGCTAAGCTGCTGTGGGCAAGTCGGGGATCTTCTCACAAAACCTGAAGAACGGGTGGGACCTATGTGACCGCTGTCCAAGAGGGGCTGTGCCATAGGGGTATTTCTGCTGGAGGTAGCTGGGGGGACACTGTTTCCAAAGCAAGCAGGACTGGGAATTAGTGCTCTCCCTTGTACAAGAGCTGAACCAGCACCTGGAACTCGGCGTGGTGGAACTCGCCGCGCTGGCCAGTGTGTACAGTTTACAATAATGTTGCATCTTAACAATTAAATAAGACAGCTGATTCTCTTCTTCCCTATGCTGATGTAAATTAGGAACAAGTTTACCGAAGCTAATATAGCTGCGTTGGTGTGAAGCAGAAGCGAGCGTGGTATGTGTGCTGTCGCAGCTCATTAGCCTCTCTTCTTGCCTAAAGGACTCTCCTGTTCTAATTTGTTATTTCTTACTTTGCTCATCGCATAGAGGATTTGCCCAGGCTGTTGCCTGTGTGTAAGTAGTGTATTTACTTGCGTGAGCTAAGGTAAAGGCTGGCTTACTTAAAATGTTAAATTTGAACTTAAAAGTTACATTGCTTAAAAAAGAAAAAAAGGTGCATTAGGTTTACCTTAATGTATCGGCTCTGTTCCTCTAAAGAATCATTTCTCTTGACCTACCCTTTCTGTTCAAAACTTTCCAAGAAGTCAGGGGGAACTTTGAGGAGTAAGTTTGCCTGAAAATCCTGTAGACAATCAGCTCTCTGGGCTGAGCTGAGTGGGGCTGATTGCCTTTCCAACAGCTGGCAGTGAGGAGGTGGGAGCCTTCCCAGGGCTGCTGATAAATACAACGTGGAGCAAAGTGTCACCGAGCTTGGATCTGCAGAGGGGAAAGGACCTGGCTGAGGTGCCTGAGCTGATGGAATGGCAGAGAGAGGCTGAAGCACAGCAAAAGCGATGAGTATTGCATTATATTTTTATTTTTCCTGTTGAAAGCCGTTGTGCTTACCGCAGGGTTCGCGGTGCATTTGGGATCAGGAAAGATGATGGCTTCTGTTTGCAAAATAACAGCTTAGGCAGAAAGCCTTCTTAGTGCCTGTGTGATCCCATGAGGTTACTGCTACGGTGCTGAGGCTTTCTCCGTCTCTTTTTGTGTTGTGTGCTCAGATGAGAGGGCTCTTCTCCACGTGCGCTTCCTCTGGCCTCCCCCTCACCGGTGACTGCTCTACATCAGCGCTGTGTGGGCGAGCACTGGACTTGCGTTTGTTTGACTTCAGCTCACATTCATCACTGACCTAGAAAAGCGTCTGTCGTTGCGCAGCCACAGCAGGACAGGAAACACAGAGCAGAGGAAAGAACCAGCAATTACACACTCCTGCCTATTATCATATTATCTATTCCATTATCATATTTTCTCCACTTTGAGTTAATTGCCTATAAAGGGCAGTGGTTTTTGCAACCTTTTGATTGCCGTTAATACCACTGATACTCGAAGCTGTCTGATTTATTGGAAAGCGTGCTTTTTAATGCCTGTTATAACTGAATCATGTGCTGGACATCCCAGCCGATCTAAAGCACTATCCATCTCCTTTCAGACTTCTTTATTAGCCTCTCTGGTTGTCACATTTTGCAGTCCAAAGATTAACTTCTCTGATTCAATTACTTCATGCAGCAAATGTCTCGATTCAGAACGAGAACAGGTGGATCTCATTGTGTTCCTTATTTTCCAGTAATTGGTTTAGGTAAAATCCAGACCTTACTAAAGGTTTGTGTAAAAGTGTCTCTCTAAAGAAAACTAAAACCCCTAATCAAGTAAAATTCACAGTACCTAGCGCTGCTTTGTATTTAGCCAAACATAGAATCTAAATATATGGAGGAAAAGCAGAGGTACTGTCCATGATGTCAACACAACACCTAGAACCACGAGAGCAAAAGGGAAGAACAGGGTGAAACATAGAGACCACAACCTCGAGCAGCGATGGGCATCGGTGCAGGGTCAGGAATACAAATCCATTCTTGCAGCGTCTGAATTTTTTAACAGTGGAGTGTGATCACAGCTTCTGTAGGCTTGGCAGCATGAAACCCGTCTGCTGAAAATACGCTGTCAAACTGATGGTCGCTAAGGGGCTGCTGGAGCGGGAGGGAAAGCTGAAGCCTGTCTGCCTGCAGGGAGATGTTCCCCGGCTCCTCTCCGACGCCAGAGGCTGGCTTTGGTGGGCACATACGGCACCTGAGCACCCATGGTGGGTCAGGACTCCTCCGTGTTCCTTCTCAGTCTGGTTAAGCAGAACACATTGAGCAGCACGAACAAAGCCTTTTTAAACAGTTTGATAATTGTTGTGTAGAGATGTTCCTATGCTTTTGCTTACATAGGTTTAGGGGCCAATGTGATTCAAAGCATAAATAAGATACCATTTTTATTAATAATGATCTTGTCTATACTCATCTCACTTAAGCTTTCAAATTAAAAAAAAAAAAAAAATCCAACAGAAACCCAAACACAAAAACCAAAACAAACTGTGAGCTGACCCGAAGTCAAAGCACCCAGTTCGTGAAAGCATGAGAACGCGAGGGCCAGGTGCACAAATCGTGTGTTGTGTGTTGTGAAGAGAGAGGTGGTGCGGGAGGAATATACGGGGTAAATGACTACTTGACAAATAACCTGTATTCTTAGTGTAGTAATACAGAATCTGTCCTGACACCTTTTATCCGTATTGTCTTCCTGCATCCTCAGTCCTCAATGGCTTTGCAGTCCTATGCCCACGATGACAGAGGATGCTTTTAAATCAGGTTAACTGAATTGGCTCAACAGCCCTTTACAGTCCTGTAGATCCACTTTGCCAAGTTTGCTTTAGAAAAAATTGTCTCCATGCAGTCTAGACGTTCAGAATAGCAAACATATAATTTTTAACATTTTTTTTCTTTTTGACACACTGGTTGTTTCCATGGAACGAGTTTGATTACTTGGGTCCTTGAAGTTCAGCCCACGTTCAGGTGATTTGCCGCTTTGGGGTTCCTAAATCTCTGTACGTATTAAAAGTATTCCACCCCTCTCAGCTCACGATGTCCAGATTTAGAAAAAATCAAATTTCCTCATTACCTATTCTTCCGTTCCCCCATCAATTCTTTCAGTCTTAACTGACAAAATAACCATTTTATTTATTTGGGGGGGTGGTGATAAAATTTGCAAATATAAAATGTGTAACAAATACAAATTTATCCTTAGTTTATAGCTTTATGGTTTTTAACACACCCACAGGATGTGTAACAAATAAAAATCAGTATGGTGAGAATTCACAAAACAGCTAATAGCAAAATCATTTCAAGAGCTAACAAAATAAAAATGTGAGTTTATTTGTCTAGAGAGCTGCACCTTTTTCTTTCTTCATTTCTTATATTGACAGCTGTCCTAGATGAATGACAGTTTGACTATTATTGTTTGGAAAATTAGGTACGGAAGGGTTGTTTTCTTCTTGATCCGCAACATATAATTGTGCGAGGAAGAAAAAGATCCTACACGCATACTGCACTTCCTCAGACCAGCATGAGAAGTATCTGCTCTGAAACTTCATTATGAGAATGCCAAATGGTCTCTCGATAACAGAGCCTATGGCAGTATGAGCTTTAATGTAGTTTCCCTTAGCAAGTGTTGATGGATTTATGGAGGGCTTCATTAAATATAGGCTTAAAGGATATCCGCTATCGCCCACTTGTCAAAAGAAAAAATAATATCAAAGCCATCCGTGCAGATCAGAGATGCAGGTGTTAACAGTGCATTATAATCTGGTAGTGTTTAACTTGCCAATTAATTGCAGTAGTCTTGTCTGAGTTCAGACGTTTAAAAGATAAATTTAAAAGATGAATGCATCTTGTGTAGGCTTAGGGCACATGTACAATGATACCATATTGCTAACGATTCTTGCTTCGGCATCCCAGTTCATGTTTGCGTTTCTGTTACTGAACTGCTCCTTCCTAGCAATGACTCTGCATGTGTGCGGCCGCTAAGCCCCGGGAATGGGCAGCGTTGGCACGCTTGCTCGTATTTTGAGGGGCTGACTGTCATAGTCCAAGCCTATTTCAGTACTGCCCTGAGAAAGAGCGATGTTTCACTGCAGCAAACCCACCTCTTTCCTTGCCATTTGTGGGAGTGAGTCAGTAGCATGAGGAAATAAGGCAGCCTATGCGGCTGCCTGCTGCACAGTTACTGCATGACTGCAAGTTTTCAAGCCCTTAGCAACCAAATCCCTTCTCCTGCACGCTTGTCTTCCTTACAAATGATGCAGCTGCAAACACAGCTCTGAAACAAAGCTCCAAATGCCGTGTGCAACGGGGGTTACGTTTTCAGACAGAGAAGGTGCACCCTGGAATTTGTAAAACACGCACTTATGAAATCGCATAATAACAGGTACAAAACATAATGTCACAACTTGAATTGCCTGTGGAATCATAAGCATTTTGTGCAACCAGTTACGCACCTACACAACTGGTGTAACTGACACCAGTTACACAGTCAAACACCAGTTACACGAGAGCCGTCTCCTTAGATGTCAGAATTATCTATAATTCGATACTCATGCTTAGGGAAAAAAAAATAAACAAGGTAAGCTAAAGCAAATGTAGTTCCAAAACTGAATTAGTCTTCCAGCATATAAAAAGTCAAACAGAATAGTATTTTTCTGACCTTCTACCGTGTTCATCAGGCAAGAACACTGGAGTCCTATGCATAAAAACCTCAATTATTTATTCGGTAGCACAACTAAAATGGAAGAAAATTTATAGCATATTGTGCTAAATAGGTAATGAGTACAATTTGCAAGTGCATTGTCAAAACCACCATCCATTGTTTGAGTGGGAAACTGGCACTTGGCCTTGCTCCTTGGAGAAATACAGGCACACCCCCAACATACAGTTTATTTACACGGACTTTAATCGGTGGAGCTTAGAGACCTGGATGCATTTGAGGCTTGGTGAAACACCGTGGAAGGCATCACCTGTGGGTGAGAAGCGGTGTCACAGGCAGAGAGGAGGAGGAGGCAAAGCCGTGGGGACGGGGAGGTGGCGGGTGCTCTGTAACACAGAGGTGCAATGGAAAAGCGGGAGACTAAGGCCAGAAAGGCAGGAAGGCTCACGGCTAAAACACTGGGAACCACTACGGTAAAGACTCACGGACATAGAAACTTCTGGTTTGATTTGGGCACGCCCTGCCAGGCAGTCGTGTCCATAGGCCCTGCTTTGACAGACTGAACTTTCACTTGTCTTTGCAAACTTGCGTGGCAGACCAGGAGAGACGCAGGACTATTCAGTGCATAAAACAATCCTACTTGCAAAACAAGTGTGGGAAAAGAGAGTAAATCATTCCGATCAACAACCCGGTTGTTTTGTGCATCCCTTCACATCAAAAATGGGTGCTTGATCCTGGACTTGCCAATAAACAGTTTCTGGTTTTGAAAGGGGATCTATAATATGCAGTGATGAAAACACCGGCGGCATCTGATAAACTCTCCCTACAGGTCAGCCTCAGGGGAGGCCAAGGGGTCCAGAGTTGGTTCTATGACAAACCGTTCGGGAGGGGCAGGGGATAAAACACTGTTTACTGTGGTGTTACTTTAGTCACCTGGGCAAAAAATGTCCTGGGAGGAAAAACATAGATAATGATTCAAAATTATGAAAAAAACACATCAGCTCCTTTAGATTAGCGGTTGCGCAGTACGAATTCTGCAGCTTGCAGGGCTCCTTTGTGAGCCTCAGCTTCTGTGCTTACAAAAATTGAGCATCAGAAGAACAAGCCCTGGCATCAGAAAAACCAAAATAGGTTTTATTTCACTTGATTTAGCAAATCTAACTTCTCAGTGTGAGGCTGGAGGTTTTCCTTTGGGCATTCCTTCTCAACAGGCAAATGAAAATCAAAGAAGCTTGGAAATTGGGGAGCGCATACCTGCTGTGAACGGTGAGATCACATGTAAAATCTTTATAGCAAAGCTAATGCTGTGCAAGAAATACATCAAGGAGTGGGTTTAGCCCATTGGGCTACAGCCTAGTCTAGATCTTTCATAGTGATTCTCTAATTAAAAATCAAAAGCATTACAGTACAAGGCAGAAAATGCAGGTGCCTGTAAGGGAGGCTTTGGAAGTTTGTTTGAATCCTGAGATGCTGCAGGAGGAAGTCTGCAGGATCACCGTCGCTTGATTTCTGTCACCATTTGCCAAATTCATCATCCCCGATTACGCAGACACGTGTTAAGCCTGGCTGTGCGTCCCTTTGCTCCTCTTTCAGGATCACTGGAACTGAGAGTCGCTGTACGACAGGCAGTTGTTTCTCCTCCCGTGTCCTTGGTCGGCAGAGCTGGGTAATGTGCAGAAATGATGTGAAGGCAGTTCAGCTGCCCTATAGACAGGAGGGTTGTCATTCATTTCTGGCTGAAACACAGAGATACGAAGGGCCAAAATATGGTACTTAAAAGAATGTTGGCTGTGTTAGAATTCAGTGCCACGTCCACCTCAAAGCAAGTAACGGTGACACTTGCTAAGTTTTGTTTTAGTTACATGTTGTTAGATTATCATTTCAGCCAGTTACAGCATTAGGCCACTGGTTTTGTGGCCATGGTGTTATCACTTGTGACAGTTTTGGTCAAGTACAACATCCTGTTTAGGTTCTTCAGTTGCTCCTTTTATTAAATTATCATTTGAAGTGAATTCTATCATCGTATCTTTTCTCTCATGTAAAAAAAATATTTCTGCAGTGAGAAAAAAGTGGAGAAAATATGTTTCATGAGCTGAAATATTTGTAGGAGGAGAAGGGATTTCTACTTCTACTTCAGTCGTCTCTGGGAGTGGGTAAGAACAGTAGACTGAGAAGTGAGAAATTAAAACATGGTATTATGACATTGAAATACAGTCTAAAAGCCAGTTCTACAAACAGTTGAAGTAATAAGCCTGCCCTAGTTAGAATGGCATTGAAAATATCTGCCTAAACATCCCCAGTACTGGTGCCTGGAACTGGTGTAACTATTAATTATGTTGCTGAAATGTCCTCATTACAAAATGTCAGGATGACTCTGCTTCAACTGTAAAGAAAAAAATTAAATGAGAATTGCAGTTTTTGTGCTGTTGTAATCCATAGTGTAACCTGAGCTAGAACGCAGCGAGGACAGGAAAGGAGAGCTACCCAGAAACTCCGATGCGACTTGCTCTTCTTTGCTCCTTTTCTTTTTTGATATACGTTCTTTGTTTTTCATTTTTATTCGTCTTCATTTCTCACTGGGAAGGTACTGTCTATTATTTAAGATTACCTTGAGCTCATTTTAAGATATCTGCAAACATCTTTCATCTTAAAAAACCAACCAGTCAGTTTGGTACCTGCTACTTTTTACTATGTTAAAACAAACAGTGATTTTGAACTTGCCCTCAGGCCTACCTGCTCATTCTCTGCTCTTGGCCATCGTGATTGTGGTATTTCAGTTCTGCAGAACCATGAGCAGTTTAGACTGGCTGTTCAGGCAGATGAGATCTGGCAGCCCAGGACAGCCGGCAGCTGTAGGGAGTAGCTGCAACTGCTCAACGAGACACGCGTTGTAAGCGGTCTAAATACGGCTGCGTGTGTAAGCAGGCACGGTGAGTCTTTGCTTAGCGAACATTTCCAAGCAGGTTGTTTGTTAATGAAGGATTTTGCAGACTGTTTGCAAAGGGATGAGAAATCATTAGAAAGAGGTTCAGATTTTGTGGTGACCGGGGCTGCAGTGTAAGACACTGAGATGGATACGTAGATCTGACTATTTCGTACAACGCTTATCTGCGCCGGGCATTTCCTCCATCTGTATAGGTGCACCCATGTCAGTCTTGGTGGTTTCTAACAGGAAGAAGCCGCGCTGGCACAGATGACAGCCGACAGCAGGTTTGCTGCCCTCACTGGTGTGGCTGTGCAGGTGGCAGGAGCAAACTTAGACGGGCAGCGCCCACGGTGGCCGGAGCGCTCTTACCAAAACGGTAACCTTGTCGGCTGGGTGCTATCAGCACCCGCGGGCGCCCGCCCGCAGCAGCCAGGGTCGCAGCTACTGCTCAGCGCAGGCAAGGCTTCACTTACAGAAAATGCCTAACGCCCACCTTATGATTTCCCTGGAGGCGAATCCGGCTGAAGAAGCTCCCGGCCCAAGGCCGTGCCCGCTCGAGGCTGTGGCATTCTGGCTAGTGCTGCTTGGCTGTTTGTAGGCTGCGCTGGGCACCCAGCGCCTAATAGGATTTAATTGAGATAAATAAATACAGGAGCTCTCCCAGACAGATGGGTTTTGTAAAACCAGTCCTTTGCAGAGCTGATTTAGAGCACAGCCACCCGGAGAGGAAAGCGTTACAGGGGAACCACAAAGCGAAGCGGGAGGAAGTAATTTGCAAGGGGTGGGGGCTGGATCCCCATGGACCAGCTGTGACACTGTGACATGGGGCCATCGCCCAACTAGTTACACAATCTGAAGCAATTTTTTATTTGTTACTGTTACTGCCTTTTTTGCAATTACTCATTGGTTTTCTACACCAAGCTTCCACCAGGCTATCAGCACAGTTTCTGGTGGCTGACCAGATACCATTAACCCTGTTAGACTTCCCTGGTTGTGGTTCTCTCCACGTAATGTAACATTCCACATTTTAAGAAGGATGCGTTACACAAATATTTGTCTTGACCAGTTTTTCTCATGGCAGTGTCATGAGGAAAGTGTACTTCATTTGAACAGGACCATTGCAGAACCAGTTTCTAATCCTCCTTATGAAGTACGTCTTTGCCTCTGGGAATTTTGGTTTCATGTTTGAATGAAGAATAAGGTCAACAGCATGAAAGGTACCTGGGCTGGAGGTGAGCAGGGTCTGCGGTGCTTACAGGAGTCCTTTGCTTTCTTGTCTATGGCAAAGAACATGAAGACATGGAGATCGCAGGAGGAAAATGCAGCGGAGGTATTAGAGCTGGAGTGAAGCAAGATGGATGGATGGAGAAGACAGACCAGGTGTCAAAGACACGTTGGGCAGAGTTTAGCTGGGACAGGAATATGAAGCAACCGATGGGAAAGGCTATGGTGGCATCCAGGAACACTGTCTGATAAAATAGAAAGTTTATCAGGCCAAGCACATATCTCAGCCTCTGTAGCCCAGTGCTCTGCTGGGATCCGAGCTGTATACTTAGTTTTAATGAAGATTTAGTCACTGTGATTGTAAAGAAGAGCTTGAGGTCATAAATAGAACAGAAATGCTGGAGCAATTTGTGCCTAAATTTGCAGAGGAAATCCGAATCGGGATCCAGAAGCGAGCATTGCCAGGAGCGGGTGAAGGTCACCACGCAAGAAGGGTGCGCGCAGTTGGTGGGGTGGTTTACAGAAGGGGAAGCGTAGCTTGCACCTCCGCGCTGGCTGCAAAAGGCCGACGACACCCGGGACGTGGCGTGGGCCTTTGGCCAGAGGTGTGATGCGGGAGGCGGTGGGTGCGGGAGGGCTGAGCCCCCGGGAGCCCCCCGGCCGGGGCAGGGAGCCGGGGG
>WEKW01032579.1:311826-387724 GCA_013389905.1 Sula dactylatra | reverse complement strand
CGTGCCTGGGCGGCGGCGGGCGCGGCTGGGGCACGCCGAGCGCGGCCCCGGGCAGCGAGGGGCTGTCTGTCCGTCCGTCCCCGGCTGTCTGTTTGTCTGTCTGTCCGTCCGTCCCCGGCCGTCTGTCTGTCTGTCCGTCCCCGGCTGCTGGGGGGAGGGTCGCAGGCTGGTGCTTGGCGAGCGCTCGGCCTTTGCTGAGGGCTGGCGCTGGGCCGGCGGTGCTGGGGGTGGGTCTGTGACCGGGGGCTCGGTCTGGATGCAGAAGGCTCTGTTTGACTCTACCAGTCAAAGCAATACAACACCCTTAGTGCGAGCTGTTGCCGTATCCTGAGTGTGGGATGTGTTCCTGAAGGAGATGTATGCGTGTATTTATCCTGATATTCCCATGCAGGAAGTTAAATAAGAAAAACGATCCTTTAATGCTGTTTCGGTAGGAAATTGCGCTGCTCTCCAGACAGATTGGGTTTTATACAGCGGGGTTTACAGCGTATCCGAGTTACCTGGCTGTCAGTTATTGCAGTGCTTCTTCTGTCCCTGAGTAATTGTTTTCTAAAATGTGGTGAGTGATATTAGCAAAATAAACCAGAATATCAAAGGAAATCCTGACTGTTAGCACAAGGAGGAATTGACGTTTTTCTGCTTGTTTGTTATGGTTTTGGTTCATAGTTTTAATTCAGATTAACTAAAATTGTTCTACATAGTTTATTCATGATTAAAATTTCTCCTTATTATCAACATTGTTTCTACTAACTGATGTAGCAATGTCCCTGCCGGTTGATACGGAGCTGTGTGGTGCAGCAAGTAATTCCCCAGCGCCTGTGCAACATGTATCGCTGGGCAAGTCCCACAAGGTGCAGCCACCAAGGCATTAAAGTCAGTGACGTGATTGAAAGGGATCAGGCAGAGGTGGAGGCCTGAGAAATTTCTCAAAGCTCCTTGAATGATTTCTGTTCCTAAAGTTCTCTGATCTCCACCAAGACCCCCGTGGGTACTCCAGTGTGGTTAGTAGCGTCTAACAGAAATTGCTCTCATCTCACCAAAGCTATGGTTCGTTGGTTGTGGACTCTACCTGATTAGCAGTCCCAGAGATGCTATTTCCTGTGTTAGCAAGAAATTTTGGCAGCAAGAAGTTGTGAAGGAAGATTGCTTAGGATTTTTCTCAATAGCAGGCTGGATAACTTGGGGTTGGGGGTTTTTGTTTGGCACGGTAGCTCTGGAGATGGGACTTACCATGTATTGGGAACTCTTGTTTTACTGATAAGTAGCCAGTGATATGTTAGTAATTTGGTCGAATGATAGTGTGAATAACAAAGCACTGAAGTCCAGCAAATCCAAAACGGTATTATAAACCAAAGGAGAAATCAGCCAACGAGTCAGGGAGGGTCCCTGGTGTCACATTCAGGATGGAGTCCTGGGAATCCTCAGCCATTATCAAGACCTTCTTTCATCTGTTCCCTCTGAGAAAAAGCCAGACAAAAGCACTTGCAAGTCATCTTCCTTGATACATATGAAAACCCAGGGATAAGCAAGTCTTGAAAGACTTCACCTTAGCATAGCCCAAACTGCAATTTCTACTGTGGGAGTTTTCCCCCCACCAGTGGGGGCAAGTTCTCGGGCAGAGATTTTTGTCAGTGTGGTCTTCTGGAGTGGGGAACAGATTTCTATTTGTGTACTGAATGACTTCATAGAAATCTTCATGTATGTTAACAAAAAAGTAAGAAATGCCTAATTCTTGGGTGGGTAGCAAAGGGCAGGTGTCATCCAAGCAAGGCTTTTATTACAGCCTCAGCCTCTAGCGTGCTTTGAAGAGAAGCCAGGGAGGAACTCGCACAGTAGCCTTGCAGAGATGAATGATGGTACAGACAGCCGAGATCTGTGTCAGAGAGAAACCATGTGCTTAATAAACCAGTAGGAGAAGTAGTTATCTGTTCCTGAGCATAATTTTAATGTGAATCTTCCTTGCTGCAATCAAAGACTAAGCTCTAAATTCTGCGGCTGTATGCCTTGACTTCAGCCATATTCTTCCAAATGCTTTGCAGCACTCTGAAAACCACTATGAGATATGTGCCAGTTAGGAGGGAAGGATAGCATTAGCTGCAGCGGGACTGTTGGTGGGATGGCAAGTGAAGTCTGAGCTTCCCAGGGGCTGAGCTCGGCCGGGAAGGGAGCTGCAAGTTCCTGAAGCACCCCAGATGCTCCGTTCAGTGCATGACACAAGTTTTTTCCCTAAATAGCTTATGGTCTCAGTCCACAGTCCTGCAGGGCATTTTTTTGAAACCGGCAAACTGCTGTGCTCATGCTGCCTCTGCAATGTAGAAAGGCCTCGATCCAGAAATGTGGGGGCACGAAGGGGGAACGAGACGGGGACGGGGGAGCTTTACAGTAACGTTTCATGCCGCCATTCCATTGTACGTGCATGTGTACTTTTTGGCTCTATTTAAAATGGCAAATTCCATTTCAAAGTCAAGCGAGAAGAGCTGGGAGCTCCTGCCCTCGGTCTGCCTGCGTGTGGGTGTGCCTCGGCGCGTGCAGAGCTGGGCTGGTTTCCCACAGACGAGCTGTTCCGCACCAGCGGATGGGCAGGGGTGGGCTGCAGGAATAGCAGCTCCTGGCCCCTTCCTGAGCCACCCCAGCTGCGCCGTCACGCAGGCTGAAACGGGAATATTTGAATCACGTGGAGGTGCATAGAAAGTCTAGAAGGGTGTGCGTGGCTCCGGTTTTGGTGTGGTGTTTTTTTTTATCAATGGAAAATGCTTTATAAGCTTCTAAAAAAATGAAATGTGGAAGGTTGGTTTGTATAGTAAAGGTACCGAGGACTTAACAGCACAGCCTGTGAGAAACATAGAAACATCATCTGAGAAATGTGCTGTTGTAGAAATTATGAAATACGTTGATGAACTCCAGCACTAATTTGGCAAATACTACCTCAGTGTTAGAGAAATGTGACGCTGTTTTCCCCATTAGGTTTGTTTTACGTGAAAAATGCTTAGGAAAGGGTTTTTCATTTGCTCTCTCAAATACTTCTCCATCAAACATGCTGCATTTATAAATAAAACCCGCTTCTTGGTAATGGCTGTTGATCTGGCATCTGACAGTCAATCTGTCATATTACTGCTTCTTACGTCATCACTAAGAATGCATTTTTGTAAACAAATATCATCCCAAGTGAAGCACGCAGTAGACCTGCTCGTCAACACCTTCGTTTAGATCCCTGTGCAGGTTAAGGGCCACATCACTTGCAGGACTCAAAGTTTCGAATACAGTTCACATTGAAAGAGATGCTTTTGAGTGGCTGTGATTTTATTTGGGGATTTGAGAGTTTGGTTTTTATTGTGATATTTGCCAAGTTATGATTTAAAATGCGAATAACAGAATGCTGTATAAGCTGTCTTCATATATTTTTCATGTTCTTTCTGTAACATAATTTTAAAAGGTCATGATGTACAGTGACTTGCTAGTTTACTGTACTTCAGGGGCTATTGCAATATTGTTCTTCAATGCTTCAGTTGCAAAATGGAGAAGGAGAAATGTTTAGGAATATGCATTCCTAAACTTTGATAGAGAACTGCTCACACTTCTGTGACTTTGTGACTCCCTTTCCTGGAAAGTGCACGCTAGTTTTATCAGCATCTCTAAGCAGCAATGTAAACTTTCAGCTGTTTTTCTTGACAAACTGTCTTTCCCTTTCAAGGACATAGTGTGCTGATCTCCTGACGGAAAGTATTTTATTATTCCCAATAATGCCAATAGTTCTCTCCTGCCAGAAACGGTGATACTGACCTTGCCCTGAGCAGAAAACTCTGGAGTAATGTGATGGCCTGAGCAGCCCCTTCCCTCATCAACCAGGTCTTTAAGCTTGATACCCGAAAATAGGGATGGTACCCAAAGAAACAGTAGATCACAAAACTGTGCAATGCCTGTACAGTTCTTTCAGGGAGGAACAAGTGAGTTAACTGGGAAAAGCTGATAGACCCAGTCAAAAGGACTTCTTATTTAATGAACACCAGGATGATCTGAAAACGCGTTTGTGTACTTGTTTGTATGTGCTCACATTGCTGGTGCCCAACTGAACGGATTTGTCAATGTTTTTTTCGAGGTGAAGATTATTCAGATTTCAGAGAAGAAAAGGAAGGGAGACGGTCTGAAATGTTTCTTGTTAGGTTCACCATCCATCTTTCTGCATCGCCTTTCCCTTTTGCTCTCAGTATGAGTTGTGTTTTGCCATCCCAGCATGTGGGCATCCCAAGTCAGATATTTAGTGGCGCGGCCCACGACTTGGCACCCTAAGTGCGGCCGTCTCTCCCCGCAGTACGGGTCCTTGGCAGCTCTGGGGGCTTTTGCTGTGGCTCCTGTGAGCGCGCAGCACCCGCGCAGCGCCGGCGAGCGCCGGGCTTTCACCGGTGTCGCACCACGTGTTGTGCCAACGCGACCTGGTGCAGTAATACAAGCGGCTGCGGAGACCGGTGTTTGCTCGCGTTGCAGCGTCGGCACATGTCAGACAGAAAGGGTTCAGGTAGCGGAACTGTCCTGTCTGCACGTGGCCCTGGGTAGCTGAGTGAAACCTGCCATTACACTATTCAAACACGATCTGCCATTGCAGCCACTCCTGCTGGTGTAAAGCGCTTCGTACGGATCACAGATGTCATATAGAGGATTTTAAAGCAGAACTAATGAGCTTAGTGATGTATTCTTCCTTAATGAAGTTTAAGGCATCATTGAAAAGTTTAAAAAAATAAAAATTATGGCAATGGGATATGTTTGGCGAGGCGATAAACATCTGCCTATAAGAATGAACACATGGTTGAGAAATGTCTGTGTTTTTACCAAAAGCTCCTTTTCTAGCTTATTTCAACAAGCCCTGGGCTGGCACTTATGCAATTAGTGTGCAGAGATAACTGTCGCTGCCGAGCTTTTGCACTAGCCCGGGATTTGGATTGTGCCCGCCCGGCAAACCACAGCCAGCTGCCGGGTGGTTTGTGGGGCAAGGGGAGAAAATAAGGTCACAGACTAGCTAAGAGGTAAATGCCAGCACTGAGGTTGACTACGTGCCTTCATAACAAAAGCTCCTTGGGGATCTTTGAATGCATATGGGATGAAGATCAGCATTTGCTGATTTCTCAGGATTTTCAGTGTGAATTCCTTGCTCAGCACTGGGCGTTCTGGAGGTGGCTTTGAGACAACGGTGTAATGGGATTCCTGAGCGCTGATAAACCTCCCCAGTTAGTGTTGCAACGTGTGACTGTTGTTGCTGGTTGTAGTATTGTGTTCTTTGGTTGGACCTTTTTTTTTTTTTTTAAAAAAAACAAACTCCTTTACGTTGCATAGAAACCTTGTGCTGAAAGGCTATGCAGGAGACTTCTCAGCAGAAATGCTGGATATGCTTTACTTGAGCATTGATACTACTGATAATCACCTTCAGAAACTCGCTGGGCAGGAAGTTTTTCTTTTGTTTGTCTAATTAGGTTTTCAGTTTGCTTTCCCTGTAATTCAGGGGGTTGCGAAAAATGTGACTCTAGCCAGGCAGGAATTTCACAAAACTGTTATTTTTGCACAGCAGATTCTCCCATGCTCTTTCTTGCTTATTCTTAGAACGACCTTATTTTTAGATTGATTCTCAAACCTTCCAGTAACACAGCGTTGTAAATTAAAATTCTTACAAGCAACCATCTTTGTGGCGGGAATGCTACGAGAGGTCATGGTTTCAATTGCAGAACGTGTGCTAAATTTTGGGTAATTTTGCTTTTGTGCAATTGCCCTCTACTTCCCTGCCTTTGTAGGTGCTGTCAGTATTGGGGGCTGCTGTCTCATTTAGAACTACGCAAATGTAAGCCATTTTGCAGTGCTAGGTGTTAGTGTTCCCAGACTGGTGAATTCATAGTAATTTGGAAAAGACTAAAAGCAATATAATTGTATGTAAACAGTTAGGCAGAGCACACTCTTCCGAACGTAAAACTTTGTGATTAGTTTGTAGGGTTCATTTGCCATTTTTTTATACATTAATGAAGAAAAAAATGCTGATAAACCATTGAACTTATTAAAATGTCTGGGATTCTGCTTTGAAGATTTAGGTATTGGTTTGTAGATCTGCCCAGATATTTGGAAAGTTGTTTGGAGCGTATTGGTGAATTTTACTTTGTAAAAACAATTCCCAGCACAAGTAAAAAACATACTAAATTATAGTAGTACCTTCTTTGAGCCTTATCCTATTGTAAACATTGATATAGGTGCATAGGTATTTTTGCTGTTGAGTACAGTCCCTAGAAGAGGCCCAACCTAAAAAATAAACAGAGGTAACTGGTTTCAGATGTCTGATTACAAGGACTGACTGACTCTCTGTAACTGGGAAGCACGTTGTGATGAAACAGGGTGTGTGGACACCAGGTTTGCTCCCTTGGGCAAAGCCTCTTATTTGGAGCTTTATCTTAGAGGTCATTCTGAATTTACAGTCATTAAAACATGGAATCAAGGCTAATCTTGTGTGGTTTTCTCCATTGTGAAAGAAGGAAAACAACTTTTTCTCCTCCCCCCCCATCTGTTTTCTGTTGTGATCCAAATACCACGATTTTCACTATTTTCCATTAAAATATATTTGGGATAAGGTGACAATTTGTCTTGCATCTTCATTTACAAACACAAGAAAACTGCAATTAGAAGGTATCAAGCTAATAGAATATATTCGGAAGTAGAGTTCATGAATTTAAGTGTTTAACACCAGCTTTACTGTTCGCTTGATGTTGGTAACTGCCTTTCAGGTGTGGGTATTATACACAACTGTGTAGGGAAGAAAGATCTACTAGTTAGTTTTTCTTAACAAGAAAATAAAAGTTTGTAGATTTGACAAAACCTGATAGTTTCAGGGGCAACTTGAGTGTTACTACAAGTGTAACTTTTTGAAGTGGGTTACATTTAGGGTGCTTAGGTTAATGATGGTTTTATGGTACTACCTAGGGAATAGCCCTGGGAAGGACTATTCCTGTAGACTTCCTATAGATCGGGAAGATGGAAGTCCATTGTCTTAGAAACGTTAACAATGCAGCATGGCAGGCAATGTCCCTGTCGAAAGGTAAGCAGAGATGGCAGTAGCGGTGCCGCAAGTCTGTAGGAAGTCCGGTGCTTCCTGTATGTACTTGAACAGTAAAGCATCTCCAATGATTTTATTCCAGTAATTTGACCTAGGTGTTCATTCCTATCAGGGTTTCGAATGGTTTGCGTTACCTGCTCTGTTTATTTCTGTCAGATTTTCCTGCATTCTCCTAATTTTCTCTTCTTCAGCAAATGAACAGTTTGCAAGTCAGAGTTGACAACTGCAGAGGCTTTGGTAAAGGTGACCTTTACATGGCCAGTGATAAATGTGTGTGGGTGAAACCAGTGGGATTGCTGTTGAAATTGGGGACCTTACAGGTGCTCTGGTTTTGGAATGGTGAGTTTGACTTGCGTGGAGCTGGTAAGAGACTATTTGGCACCATTGAAAACTTGCAATTCCGTGTTCCTTCAGTACCGCTGCGTGGGTGCTGTGTAGTGCTCTGCTATCTTGTCAGCGAGAAAACCTTCTGTCCTGTGTTTGGGTGGCACCGGTATGCTTATGGCTCAGGTTGTTCTTGAGCACAGACGAGAGAAAAGCCACCTTTTCAGGGCTCGTCCGCTACTCCTTATGAAATAATGTCACAGTATTTGATTATGCAAAAATCTTTTTGTCTGGTATTAAGAGCTTGTGAGAAATCCTCTTGCAAGGCAGCCTTGTGAAGTTAATGTCTATGCCTGCTTGTGGAGCACGGAATGACATGGTGACACCTTTTTGTTACTTCTGGAAGCAAAGCTGGTTTTTATTCCCCTTATCTACTGAAGGAACTGACTTAACTGATAACACTTCTTTCTGTTTATTCGCACCCAGCAGGACATAAAACATAAAAACATGATGTCTTTGTTCCTACAACCACCTTCTGTGTGGCGAGTTGTAAACTCTGTTCATCATGCTGCCTGTATCTTCTGGCAAGACAGTGACTTCAGGAGCCGAGTGCTTTGTGTACTTCCTTAAACAGTTCTTTCTTTCAGTTAGGTGTGTATTTAACTGAACTTTTGTGGCAGAATGTATTTAACTGAACTTTTGTGGCAGAATGCCGTGGTTCAGGACAGAGCTTATAGCCGTGGTGTCTGGAAAGGTGTTTGTAAGAGCTCTGAAGCTTTTTGGGTGTTCAGTCCAGCTGATACTGGCTATCCCAAACACCAATGACATTCAGTAGGGTGGGTTTTAAAGGAACAAGGGGGATTGGGAAGACTGGGTTTGAGTTAGAGGCAGTGATGACAGAAAAATAACGCTTTTGGGGTTTGGGAGGCAATTTTGAACGGAGAGGCTTTTTCAAGGTACAAGAGGGATAAGGCCTTGCATCTCCCATGAAGTAACCGATGCTCTGTTTGATTCATTGCCTCAAGCAAGGGCTCCTTACGTCGAGCGGTGCCAGGTTTTGTTCGCTACCATCCGTGCGAGAGCCGGGTTTTCGCTGGCCGCAGCAGCTGGGCCGGAGGCCCCGCGAGGCGCCATGAGCCGGTGGTGGGCAGGCCGCAGCCATGGCCGGTGGGAAGGAGGTCGCGGTTCTCTGATGTTACCATTGCTTAACGAATCCCGCGTTAATACTCCACGTTTTCCTAGAAATTAAGTGTTTCCTGTCGCCTCATCCCGGTGTCTTTTAGTTGAGAAAAGCAGCGCCTAGCCTGAAGTGTGTAGGTTCAGGCGCAACGGTTTCCAAAACAGGGAATAAGCTGCTGTTGTGTACGACAGGCAACAGCGTGCCGGAGGCGATTTGAACTTGGATCGCTTCAAATATAGGCACCACGTGCCGTCGCTGGGATTTATTTATTGACGCTGGTGATTCCAGAGCTCCCCGACAGCAGCGGGGAGAGGCCAGGGTGGCTGAGGGGGCCATCGCATAGCCTGGATTATAAACACCTCCTCTGGAGAGAAGAGGGAAGCCTTTGTGAACCGTATCAGTTTTAGTGAAGTTGATGTGGCTGTCCTGAATTCCCATGTAACATTTAGCAAAGGCCAGAAATGTTGTTACATAAATGGCTTTAATACAAGCCCGAGCTGGAAGAAGAAAAAAAAAAAAAAAAACAAAAAAACCCCAAGAAAAAAAACCAACCAAACCAAAAAAAAAACCAACCAAAAAACCTCATGCTGATGTGTTAATATTTTATTTATTTTGAACAATTTTTTTTGAAAACTGTCATTGCAAAGTATAAAAAGTAATTGTCCTGGATAATTGAAACATGACAATATTTAATGGAACACAAACAGATACTGCTGACAAAGTAGACAAAAATGCGGGAAAAAAATTAGAGCAGAGGTTAGATCTAGGACTAATCTGATTGGAAAAAAAGGAGGAACTTAAATGACTGCAGCTGCTTCTCTGGCAGCTTGGGTTTGTGGTGCTGGGTCCAGATCTGGGCTGCCCAAACTCGCAGCCTCTGCGGCGGTGCTGCCGTGGGACTGTCACCTGAAGAGCTGAAAATACAAATTACTACAGCTAAAGTGATGAGCTGAGGCTGTGAGGCTGGATCTACAGAGCGTGTTCTCAGTCCATAAGAATGTGTGTTATTCATTAGTAGTTAACATACAATTTGCCATTAATGTAAACAGAGCTAATCACTGTAATGCTGTGTAAAAATAAAATCAGTAATCAAGATCTATTTTCAGATTCCTCTTAAGGTTTCATTTTTAGAGGATTATAGATTTTTATTCCTTGGCAAGACTGTTTTAAAGTGCAGAAATTCAAATATGCAAATATTAAACCCTTCTGTTAAAAAGGTATAAATTTCTGTGAAGTAGGGGTTGTAGGGAAAGAGGAGAATCTCTGCCTGTCTCCATCTCTTCTCTTCTTTAGGAGATCACTTTACATACGTGCATTCCTGTTTAAGTTCAGTTTGTAAATGGCTAAGCCCCCTTTTGTTTGAGGGACTTTCCATATACCAACAAGGAATCAGAAGAAATAGAAAGCACCTGTTACTATTTCTTTTCAGGGGAGCTTTCTGGCATAAAACCCGCAATCCAGGAGCCTGTACCCCACACCTCCTTGCTTCCTGAAGCCCTTGGATTCACAGGAGGGGCGGAAGCTCTCCCAGCAGCCGGCACTGACTCAGCGTAGTGACGAGCTTGGTCCTCGCTTCTCCCCGCATCGGTTTCTTGAAAGCAAAACAAGGAGCCTCCCCACCCCTCGTTGCTGCAGGCACATTTCTAGCACTGCCGCTGGCCTGCCCGTCTTCGAACACGTGGTTGCGTGGTGTTTTAGTAACAGCTCCAACACCGTACGCGATGTTTGCTCGAGGTGTTTGCTCGTAGCTTGGCGGACTGCGAGGCAGGGCTGCAGTGGCTGTAGCAGGTGGAGTGTCAGTATTTGGTAGAAAGACTCTGGGTTTTAAGATGCTCGCAATACAAATACAGTGGATAATGGACAGCTGAGAGGTGGTGAGTGACAGGTGAAGAAGTGATGCTCAACTCTTCCGCCTGGCTGGTGGAGAAGGTCTGGGGTGCACGTGTGAGTCATAGAAACGTGTTAAAAATTAACTTGTTAATTACTTAATGTTCCTTCTATAGGTGTTGTGAGTGCTTAAGATGCTGTGGGAGGAGAGACCCAAGGCCTCGTACTGTTTGGCTTGGCCATCCAGAGAAGAGGGACCAGAGGTACCCTCGCAATGTGATCAACAATCAGAAATACAACTTTTTTACGTTTCTGCCTGGGGTAAGTGTGAAGAAAGCCGCTTTTCATTATCCTGCCCCAATGCTTTCCCCAATTTCAGTGGTTTTACAGTAGGCAGGTGCAGAACCTGGAGCTGGAGGAAATAATTAATGTTTGGGTTGTATTTGGTGGGCCTCCTGAAGACTGCCTTAGGGCGGCAGCAAACCAGACACAGATCTGTCCTGAGTGTCCAGGACTACTTTAAGACTGTCCTAAGTTAGCATTTAGACCCTAGAGGAGCATGCAAAAATGTTTCTGGTGGTTAATTCAATATGTATAACTTCTGAACTCTGTTAATCTCCTCCCTCCTCTTTTTTCTTTTTCTTTTTTCTTTTTTTTTTTTAGGTGTTGTTTAACCAGTTCAAATACTTCTTCAACCTTTATTTCTTGCTTTTGGCCTGCTCTCAATTTGTCGTTGAAATGAGACTTGGCGCACTTTACACATACTGGGTTCCCCTGGTAGGTCATTTAAGGCTTATTTATTCAAGAAAGTTTCAGTGTTTGACAAAATGCCTTATGCTGCTGTTTCTTTAGGATGTAAATTTGCACCTTAAATCACTTTGTTAGCTTACTGTTCAGGTGTGCTCTGTACATGTTGTAGAGTAGATGGCCGTTCTGGCCTTAAGCTTTGTTGTGTAGAAATTTGACAGGGGTGTGAGAGGACTCTGCCCCCAACTTGTTCATCGTAACAGGCACCGAGCTCTCCCCACCGGCCATGGTGACTGCAAGGGCAGCGGGGCTTCGTGAATAACATGAGAAAGCGATTGGAGACCAGAGCAGCTATATTTTCCTGGCAACGTGTGTGGTGTTCACAGCTGCATCTGAACATCGGGTGTGCTCATGGAGGGTCTGCGTGGGGTGTTGCGCCCTCCCAGGGGATCACACCAGGGCCAGCGCTTGCGGGAGCCCAGACCAGCCCTGCAACTGCAGTGAAGGACCGAGCGCACCTTTCAAAAGTGACCTTAATGAGCGGCCATATGCACAATGATGGCAAATTATGCTCCCCTGCCAAACAGTTTGACCTGTGGCCTTGGGCTAGGTCAACAGGCTGCTTCATGGTTTAAACCACGTTGTAAAAAAACAAATGAAAAAACTGAGAAACGCCCCTCCGCAAACCTCCCACGTATAAAAAGAAATATATAGAGACGTATTCCCACCCGCTCAAGGAGCAGATACTCTTTCCTTCCTGTAAACTATTTGCCCTTTCCTTTTGATAGCTGTGTGTTTCACCTGCAATCAAAGGAAATTGATAATAATCAGTTTTGAAGCAGAAACTCCAGTGCTGTCAAAGGACAGAAGGAGGAATAGTTGTATAGAATGGGCTTCTTAAATCTCTAAAATGCACTGCATGAGCCAGTTACAACTGCTTAAATGCTTAAATATAGGAACATATATATTTTTTCTTTTATCTCAGTAAAACTATTATTTCTTTATGTGGATAACTTCTGTGCTTCACTTCAGCTCATAGTACTGTAGAATAATTTTGGTTCAGAGGGATGTCTGGTCCAACTGTCTGCTCAAAGCACAGCTGTCGTTAAACTTAGGTTGATTTAACTCATCCACCTGAGTTTTGAAAATCTCCAAGGATAGACATCCTTTTTACTTTAAAGAAATGACACAAAACCAACTGAAAATTGGTTTAAAAAAGCACAGGGCTCTTTCTAAGACGCTACGTGTGCATTGATTTGAAAAATGGTGGCGGTAAAAATTCGTGGCTCTATTGAGGGAGCTGAGGAGGGGCAAACGAAATTTTTCCTGCCTTTTAGACTTTTGGTACAGTGAAATCCCCAGTAAAAGCCAGAAGGAAGTGAAGGGGCAGCTTTGGGACATTGCTGCTAAATTTCTGTTTGTATTAAAGCCTGGATCTCGCTGAATTCTCTCTCGAGTGTGTGCTGTATTGCATTTGCTGGATGAATCTAACGCTAGTTTCGTAAGATCTTGTCCTACAAATAAAGTATACATGCACACAGAAGAACTCTCTTTCGGGGTTTGTATGGGCAGTTGTGACTTGTCTGTGTCAGGTGAGCAATTAGAATTTGGCATACGAGCTGCCAGAAAGCAGGATAAGAAAGGTCTTTGTTCATAATACGAGCGTTGGGGATGGAATGACATATGAGATGACACAGTGAGTCGGCACATGTGGGAATATTTTGGGGCAATTATTTGAAGACTCTTCAAACAGCTGAAACGTAAGTTGAAAATAAGTGATGCTTTTTTATTTTATTTTGGGAGGGAGATAGGAATTTCTGTCTAAACGCACAAATGCAATTTGTAAGTAGAAGAGAAATGTTCATCCTTCTCTTGATTTGTTGGCTATGGGAATGAGAGATCTTCCACGGTGGTGCAAAACAGACAGGCATGGTCCTGAACCCTGGGGGGTGAAACGCTTCTCTGAAAATATTGTATTAATGCCTTCTTACTTTCAATGTTTGTCAATACAGGATTGAATACAGGCATTTTTTTAAAAAAGTAAATGCCCATCCTTGGGTCTTTTCATGTGCCTGCATTTTTGAGCACTGCAGAAGCATGCTGCATTGCATTTCAAGACTGATATTGATTCATCTAGGTCATTGATTTAGACACATATGTACGTACTAGTATTAGGGACTATTTATGGGGTTGTGAGAGCTGGCAAGGTGAAGAGTACCTCAGTATTTTAGTAATTAAAGAAACTGCTCTCCTTCAGTCTTAGTAGCTCTTAGGTCATTCTTCATAATTTTTCTTTTTTTTTTTTTTTTTAAAAAAAAAAAAAAGAAAAAATGAGAATTTGAATTGTTATTGTGTTGGGTGGTGTTAGCGGTGCTCCGCAGCAAGACTTTTCTGAGGTGGTTGTGGAGTTCAGGCTCACAAGCTCTTTGTGCCCAGCTTCACAACTCGTACATGCAGTTTTTGGAGGTGTGTGCACAGCCGTTCTTCCTAAAAATGGAGGTACTTAAAGTTGGAAATTGCAACCCACTGGTAAAATCTCCTGTTTGGGTAGGTGGGTATTTACAGACGCTTTCATGTGTTTTTCATGTAACCCTCAGTTTCTAACATCACCCTGCCCCCTTCTTAAAATAAAAAAGTTTCTTATTGACAGAGATAATCAGTACCTGGTTGCAATTTTCAAGAATACACGTTGTAAATTGTTCATTTTTCTTCTGTAGCAGATGAGGAGTGTGTTAACTGTTCAGTGAGTCTGGGCTGAATACTGCCTAACAAAAAATGACTTTGAGGTACTAGCCCCATAAAGAATTGTTTTGCATTAATTTAGTTATTTTTTTATATAGTGAAGGATGTGATGTGGGCATTTTCCTCATGACAAGAGGAAATGAAACGACTGCTCATATCCACAGAAAAGTAGGACTGAAACCCTAATCAGTCAAACGTGTAATTATACTATGAGTAGTTCACATTAATAAGTTTTAAGTGCTTATTTGTGTAGGTTGAGTGTGTGTATACGTGCATGTATACATGTATACACATAAATACACGTGCGTTATGTAAGTATATATGTATCTGTATATATAAAAAAGGGGTTATATAAATTTCTATATAGATTTCTATATAAAGAAATCTCCCAGATTAGGTGAGCTAACTTTGGCTCTGTGATGGAGGGGGTGCTAAGATTTGAGGGATCCTGGCTTACATTGGCCTTGTGTGTAACTTTTCTCAGTCTTGGTTACTCATCTGTAAAGTGAGATGAAATGTGTTATTTACGCTCTTCAGATAAACTTTACAAAGGTTTGCTTGGGAGGTGATGGCAGAGCATCATGGTAAAGCGAAGAAACACAACCATAATTTTCTAAGCGACAAGTCTGTTGTTAGTTTGTTATTGGGATTTCTGGACAGCAACACATAATATCCCTATAATGACTTAGTGAGAGAAAATAGAATAAGGAAATGCAGATTGTTGGCACTGGTGCTGATAAATATTGCTCTTATTAGAGGCAGATGTGATTTTTTTTTTTTTTTTTCCCTGACCTTTTCATCCATTCTGTTTTCCCCCCCATGCTCCTTTTAGGGATTTGTGCTCGCTGTTACCGTCATCCGAGAGGCCACGGAGGAGATCAGATGTTACATGCGCGACAAGGAAGTGAACTCGCAGATCTACAGCAAGCTCACAGCCAGAGGTCGGCTCGGCGGCTCCAGCGTGCCCGCTGCATCCTGGCGCGGCTGCGGCAGCGCCGGGGGTTGCAACTCAATCAAACGCTGCTGACAGTCAGAGAAGCAGAGTTCAAGGAATGGGGAGGGGGTTATGGGCTCGCAGGCACGTGGCTTCGTGGCCGCACCGCTGCTCCTGCCGCTGCGGAGGCCCTGGGGGTCCGGGTGGCTTCTCGGGGATGGCTCCTGGCCAGGCTGCGGTGGATGCTGGGCTTTGCTGAGGGTTTCCTAGGGAGACGGACAGCTATTGCGAGGGATGTGTGTGTTAATTGCTTCAGATAACTTTAGGGCATCATCCTGGCGACTCGAGGCACGGGGAGCAGGCAGCCGGTGCGTTTGCAAGCACAGGAGCCTGCTTGGTGGGCTGGGAGTTCACTGCAGGCGGCACCAGGCAGGGCTGAACTTCCAAGCAGCTGATGTGATATTTTTAAACCCTGCTTGCTCCTAACTCCAGTGCAGGCCAAAACTTCTTTGCCAGTTATTGCCCCTTCTTGGTGGATTGGAGTCACCAGAGAAAATGAAACTGGATCTGAATTGCTCTAGGTTGTGGAGGTGGATGTTTCCAGAAGGGAAATGTGTTTTCCTTCCTGCAAGGCTGTGATG
The DNA here is from genome assembly GCA_013389905.1 of Sula dactylatra. NCBI lineage: Eukaryota > Metazoa > Chordata > Aves > Suliformes > Sulidae > Sula > Sula dactylatra. Next base: position 372,248 of record WEKW01032579.1, on the reverse strand, counting down.
TGAGAGAAGCACTCTGTAATGTTGCATGGGTGAAAGAAGGGAGAGGCAAATACAGCAAACGGCGTAGTAGGAAGAAAACAACATATCACATCTGCTACAGCTCTATTCTTGTTCAGTTTGTGTGGTTTTGGGTTTTTTTAATTTTCTTTTCTTCCAGTTTTGGTAATAGTGCATCTGCTTTCCCCTGCATGTGTTTTTTGCTTGTTCACCCTGTCAGTAAGAGAGAGAGATGTAAGAAGGATTCCTATAAATTACCAATTCATATTCTTTAATGGGAACAACAAATGTGTGTTCAAAAAAAGGAGGAGGATCCTCATAGGCAGATAATTTGGAAAAGCACTTTACTACAAGAATTAAATCTAGGTCTGTGAAATTGTCAGAAGATGGTTATGCAGAGGTAGATTCAAGTGACGAGGGTGAAGGTAGGCTGGGTTCTAGTGTCTACGACTGGCCCTTTCAGCACAGGTACCACAAATCATAGTGAAGTACAAGTACTCTGTGTACTGAAGGAGCTCGTGAGTGCATCTGTTAAATTTAAGGTGACTTGCTTGGCATACCGACATGTTCCATCACTTATTGGACATGCAATACCGGTTAAGTTTCATAGATTTTTCTGGGCTTTACCAGACAGGGACTTGCATCGTGCAAGTCCTTCGCTGAAAGAGACTGTGGGATAATGTTATTGCATCTTTTGTGTGCTTCTGTTAGCAGCGCCTGATGTAGTTCCTCAGTATTGGCAATGTCTTCTCTGGTATTTTTTTTTTGTTTGTATACGTCATCTTTAGCCCCTTCCTCCAACTGTGACGAGTCTGGAGACCTCGTTTGTAAGTGAGCCCAGGCTGCAGCTCAGCTGTGTCTGATCCCTGGCTCTGGCCATTGTTTACAGCTGTGCCGTACCTAACAAAGACATTTAAATTCTTGTTTGAAAAATCAAATACTGCCTCACTATGGAGTTACTCCTAATACTATGACAATGATGGTGAGGCCAGGGTTTTGTTTATAGAAGGAGAATTAACTGAGTTTAAGCATCTTCTTTTTTTTATTTCCATTTCCAGTTTCTTTGTTATAAAAGTTTATACCCATGAATTAAGATGCAGTGAACTAGGTGTAGTAAAAATACACTGCTTTCAACACTTACACTTTTAAGAATAAGGATGTTTTTAGAATGTAATTGCTTAAGGCTGTACATGTTTCACATGCTGGGAATTATGAGGCAACTCTGAACTAGGGAGTTTGAGTTTCTGAATATTAAATCCCCTTTTAATAACATGTTCTTACTACAACACTTAAAATGCTTGGCAACCAACAAAAGCCTCATCCAAGAGGGGTGTACTACATCTATTTAAAGATATAAAAGAGTTGCCTTCTGGATTCTATTCAATGATCTATAAGGGGCCTGACCTCTCCTTTAGTTCTTTTCATATTGCTATTACGTTTCCCATGAATGATTTCCCTCCCCACAGTCCTTTAACTTTTCTAATTTTGTGAAAGAAACCAAGGAGGATTGGCAGCTGGGCACTAGCCAAAAATCTTAAGCCACTTTAACATGAATTTGGTGCAGAAACAGGAATGAGACTAGCAGTATACTTTAGAGAAGGAAAAGCACAGAAAATTATTTGATTGTCTCGTGGTTTGGGGAGAAAAGTCATTTTGTGTCTCTCACTGAATCTCAGTACTCAAGCTTTTCAGGAGACCTGAACATCTACTTTTCCACTGATTAAAATGCTAGCACCTCCGAGAATCGCCTAGGAGCAGGGAGGCACCTTGTGAGGCCTCCATGGCTGGCGGGTAGAAGAGTGTTGGGTTTCTTGTATTGTATCTGTTAGTACAGTTAGAAAAAGTAGGGAAGCTTTCACGGAGGCCCGTCATCGGGTCAGAAGTAGAAGCAGTGAATATCAAATTAAGTTGAGAACAGCTGATCTTAACCATTAATCTTCAGTGTAGCTGACAAAACTCCAGGTAGGACTCGCCTTGGTCTGTTTACAGGCTGTTTCTTTTCGTTGTTGTTGTTGAATGGCATGGTTCTTGCTTCAGGTTATTGGCACAGCCCTGTACTGAAAAGGGGCAGTGCAGAAGGGTACTGATGCACAGCAGTTCTCTGAAATGTTACTATATAATTTTTTTTTTTTTTAAACTTCACAATAGTTTCACCTCTAAAGCCAGTGTTTTGGGGGAGGGGGATTAGGTGAGGCTCAAGACTGAGCACTGCTGTCTTGAAGACTGGCTTTAATGGATCTAATGGAGCACTGTAGCTTTCTCCAAGCTATTTTTATTTCTCCTGAGTATTTGCACTAAGCTGCAGTTAAGGTGGCCAGAGAACAGTTTTTCCCATCTCCAGCTGCAGCCTCCCAGTGCAACCCCACAGATGTAAATACGTACTTAGGTCTCGGGGAGATTTAAGCGCATGGTTATATGCAGTTTTGAATAGGGATAGAAGTAAGCGTAGGTTTAAGTGCTTTCCCGAATCAGGATCCTCTTGTCCTCTTTGTGTGTGGTTTCTCGCGGCCGGGCACGGCTCTTGGCACTGGCCGGGAGCTCTCCAGCTCCAGCACACCACCAGCCTGGTCCCCCACCCCTGGGGGGTTATTTTGGATTTCCAGCTTTGCTCCTGTACCTGAAACTTTTTTCATGCACTCTTCTTGTTAAGCTTTTTAAGATTCACTAAGCTGCTTGCTTTGTAGAGAAAAAGGGACAATCCTCTTTGGATCATGTTTTATTTTAAATATGGTTGCTGAATTCCAGGGACTAATCTTTTTGGAGGGCAGCATGAGGCAGAGTAGACAGTAGTGTGTTTTCTGTGTTCCTTTATTTTACATAACATCAAAAAAAGTCCACCCTGAACCTCTTTTTTCTTTCTACCGATATAATCCAAAATGATGAAACCAGCAGACTTCTGGAAAGCATTTTTTTTTAATAGAAAGCTCTCCATTTAAAGGACAGTTGTTTGGATTGTAATAAAAAATAATCAAATTTCAATCCCCTATTCATAAACCTACAAGCTGCCTTGTGTTCAGAAGTCCGTGTGCTGACTTTCTGCTTGATAGAAAGCTAGAACTGTGCTTGCAAATTCTTGGTTTGTTTTTCTTCTCTCACAGCCCCCCTCCCCGGGTAACACTGCATAATAGAGAGAAACTCCACAGAAAGAAATGGGAAGAGACCTCCTACTGCGGGGTGCTACTTAAGATACAGATCATTGGCATTTACCAGCCATATAAAAACAATATTTTCCCAAACCCTCTGAGTCCTGCTCCACAGTTTATACAGCATAAGGCTGTAAAAGCTGAAAGTTTGGTGCAGCACATCCAAACAACCCCCTTTTTTTTTTTTTTTTTTTTTTCTTTCAGATGCATTTGACTTGTTTTAATAAACTTCTGGCTTCATCTTTAATGCCAAATTAAATGTTTTGATCTTGTACCTTAGTGAAGCTCTGGAGATCTATTGTGAAATCTTGACTTAGGTACTCAAATGGTAGAACAAGACATCTCTCCTGGCTCATATATTTAAGACTTTAAATAATCTGCTTTATGGTACATCCATCATGCTGCAGATGCGGTGATAATTCCAAAGGCTGTAGATGAAGTTGAAAAAAGCTTGTTTGCATTTTATTGTGCTTACTTTTTTTTTCTTTAAAAAATATATGCAGGATGCAGCAGAGTGAAACAAATGTCAATCAAATATAAAGAATTGATCTTTTTTTAAAAGAAAAGATCAAGACTTGTGTTAATCAGTGATTAGTTAATTCTGATTAACTTCTGAAAATATAAACTGGAAGCATTGCAAATGCTAAACAAAGCTATGTGTATTTAGAGGAAGCCCTTCTAGATGCATTCTTAAAACCAGTAATTTATTATTACAAAAATACTTTAATAGCAGAGCACTATTGGGAAATGAAGCAATTGTGTTACTAGCTAGTTTCTCAAACATGCGTGAGAAAACATCTAGTGTTCAGGAGGTAGTTTCCCCGCAGAAAGAAAAAGGAATTACAGAATTCCCAAGATCAAAATAAAACTAATTCAAGTAAGTTGCTTTATGGGAGTCCTGAGTCAAAGGAAACATCTGGTCCCGCGCCTTCTTAGCAGGACATATGGTACATACTGCAGAGATGTCATCCGTGAGAGGCCAGGAGTATGGCTGGAAAAGCAGAATTAGCTTTGCTACCTAAAAAGGGCATCTCATTTATACAGGAGTTATAAAAATGTGTATTGATTAGAAAGGTCCTCTCTTTCTTTTACCTTAAAACAGCTGAGGTTGGGAGGGTTATTGAACAAGACAAAGCTGCTCCAGCTGCTTTGATTTTCTTGTATTGAAAAAATTTTAAAGCAGATGATATTGTTTTCAGAGTAATGATCCAAAAAGCCCTTTATGTGCACAATGGTAGGAAACCATCATGTTGTGGCTTTGTCCAGGCATTAATTTTTCTTTTCCAGTGTGAATTTACACCATTAAGGAAAGCGCTACAAAAATAAGTTTCCATTCTCGAACCCTGCAGGTAGTGCTGCCCACATTGGTAGTCACCAAATAAATCCCTGTGGTCTATAAGAGAAATACATAAAATGTGGTTAAACAAATCCACCTCTCCTTCCAAGAGCTCTTTTGCACAGAGGTTTAGGAATTGCTGTGCCTGTGTGGGGAGAGCACACAGGGGTTTTTTTCCTCCTTTGCACAGGAGAATATTCAAAAGCACTTTTTGTTGTTTCATGAATAACCGTATTAAAAGGGGAGGAAGAGATGTTATCTGTCAGACCCTTTTAGTGTCATAGTACCTAACTTTGTATAGCCCATACAGAAGACTGCCAGGGATGCTTTTTTGGATCCTCTTGGAGTGCGGCTTTTCTTTTCAAGCCTGTGCGTAATGGACTCTTAATCCCCGGTATGCTTCCTGCCCCGGCAGAGATGTCTTTAGCCCAGCATTCATTTTGTTTACCTTTTTTTTCTTTTCTTTTTTTTTTTTTAACTAAAAATCTCGCAAGGCAAAACCCAGAATCTGCGAAAGACCTATGAGATATTTGTGAAATGGGCCATGACTGCTTATAATTTGTAGGAATAATTACAGCATGTAAGGAAGTCTGCATTTATTAGCAGCAGTGATGAAGCATGTTGTTAAGCACACAGTGTGTCACCAAAGCAGCAGGCTGCCGGGAGCCCAGAATGGCTTTCATTGTTAATTTGGAGCAGAAACACTGAAGCATATCCTGAGAAGGATGCTAATGAAGGGACTGCCAGTAGTAAAATCCTAGTGACCTTTGTGCTTTGTGCTAATTTCTATTCCCCCTCCCTGCCCCCTTCTCCTTTCCTCCTGAGCTGCTATCTGGCCAGTTAGCCCATGAATTTCGAGGTACAGTAGGAGTGTTGTCCGTGCTGGGGTGAGCTCCACGTGCCTCCCCCACTTCCACTCAAATCACAGCAGATTAAAGAGGCTTTTGTTGAAATATAACAGACAGACACATAGAGGCAGGGTTCAAATTAACTGATTATAAATCACTAGTTAGTCTGAGAAGCCAAATCTAGAGCTGGCTAATGATTTGAAATTACTAGCCAATTGTTACATTAATCCCCTGTTTTAAAGCAACTGGGAAATGTTTGACAGCTGCAAAGAAATAAATATTTATGCGTTTTCTGTAGGACCCGTGCTCTGCAGGACTTGTTCAGGCTGTGTCTGCTGAGAGGCAAAGGAGAGGTGGTAGAGCTGAGCCAGTTACAAGAGCTGTGGCACAGAAGGAAATGAGCCTAGTTTTTAAGATGGACCCATTTTACTTATGGCTTCCAGCTCTTGGCTTGAGAGTTGAGCTTTAAATTTTCAAGCACCTAGGGAAGAGGAGTCGGGAGTTGATGGTTCCCTATTGTAACTTTTCTGTTCTTGCTCTGTTGTCTGCCTGACGCAAAAAGTGTTTTCAAATTCCTGGGTTAAGCAGTATGCAAAAATAGTGTAAGGGCTTGTTTCAGGGTGCTCATGACGGAGTGACCAGGGGGTTTCTGCATCCGGGGCTGAGGTCTGGAGCTGTTAGATGAGATGCTTTCAGCCCTTTCCGCAGACTGAAACCTACCGCTTTACCCAGTGGGAGCAGTAGGCTTGGTAGCGTCGGTAGCAGCATTGCCTAATTCTTGTGACAAAAACGTTACCTGTTTTCTCCAGAGCAGTGAAGTGGAAGGCAGGGAGGTGAAGAGCATTGCACAGCACCCACAGACCCCGTCCTGCTGCTGCTCTAATGCACTCGTGTCTTTCCTTTGCAGGGACTGTAAAGGTGAAGAGCTCTAATATACAAGTAGGCGACCTCATCATTGTTGAAAAGGTTAGCCTTTACGTGTCTTTTCTTTGTAAAGTACTTTTTTTGCAAGACCATAGAAAATGAGATATTTTGAAGTCATATTTGTTTTACGATAGGTGCAGAATATCAAGTGTTGAACACTGTTTATAATATCTAACCACTTTTCAGGGATTCTCCCTCTCCCCCCTGCCCCCTTTTTCACACACCCTCTGGACAAGAGGCTATGTCCTCTAAAACTATTGGTCTGAGAATATTCAGTACAAAAAAAAAAGGTAGCTGTAGACTCCAGATACGTGCTTTCTTCTAACACGGCACTTCTTGAAAGGAAAGCAGCATTAATTTACAATTTCTTCATACTTCTAGAGTTACTCACTAGCTCTTTTGTAAACCTATCTGTTGGTCGGTCCGGTCAGTGGGAGCTGGCATCAGTTATTATTCTGCACTGGAATTCTGCAGGGAAGCGAGTTTGGGATTCAAAGCAAAATGAATACCAAGCTTCAGTTTGACAAAGAAGTCCTCTTTCTCCTCCATACCCCCTTTGCTCGTCACGGCGGGGCTGTGGAAGGCGGCCGTACACGCGTGCAGGGGTGTATGCACAATAATGGCCTTTCTTCTCCTAACAGAACCAGCGGGTCCCTGCTGACATGATCTTCCTGAGGACGTCGGAGAAGAATGGTAAACATCTGGAACCAATTGTCAAAATAGCCATTAACCTTTCACTGGTTGTTTAGAGAAAATTATCTTGGAAATGTGAAAGAAATAGATAATAGTAAAATTTTAGAGAGACGGAGAATTCAAGTGCTTTTATGGACCACCACTTCTGAGGGTGTTATACTCTGGTTTTCTTTGCTAGTCAAAGAACGTAGGTGGTTCAATCTGGGGTAAATGAATCAGGTTGCACAATGGTTTGCATTGTAGATGTAAATCATCTTACTTGCCATTCAGGTTTGTTTTGTTAAGTGTGGGATAAGGAGATGTTTGATCAGAAGCATTAAAAAACATAAAGACTAAATGAGAACATTTCACATATTTTAAAAATACAGTGCAGAGTCTCACTGTATTCTGGACTAGTGGAAAGAAATGAATGTGTGATGCAAGAATAACATTCTTATGTTATTAACAAATGTTACTTGAAATCAGATACTGTTTCCAAAGAAAGAAGGGTATCCTAGTTCTGTAGTTCATTTCAGGAGCTATAGGTGTACCTAAGGCAGATCTGGGAAGAGCACTGACTGGTGTTGAAAATCCACAGGGTCTTGCTTCCTTCGCACCGACCAGCTGGATGGTGAGACAGACTGGAAATTGCGGCTGCCTGTTACCTGTACTCAGAGGCTGCCAACTGCTTCTGTAAGCTGCTTTCGCACAAAATATTCTACTTGGTAAACACGTGTTGTCTGTTTTACCTGAAAAATGTTCAGGTGCTTCAGTTAATCGGCTGTTTTGAGAAGCAGGGTAGTGCAGCATTGTTGTGCACGGGGCTCAGCGCATGTTACAGATTGGCTTTGGCAACAAAGAATATAAGGGTAAGCCAGCTCTTCCCGAGCTCCAGGCCAGATTTCAGGTAAGCTGAAGTTAGGCATCTCTGCCGCGTGGCTGTCACCGCAGCCAGAGGATGACCCTTGCAGCAGGAGGTAGCTAATGGTAGGATGCTCCTATTTTCTTTTTCCTCTCCAGAGGCCATTGCAGCAACTTACTGCAGAATAGGTCTTGTTGCAGGGTAGGTACCCTTGGTGGTGGTACTTGTCAAACCACTCTGTGGTTTCTGTGGATCTATGGATCCACTCTGTGATCTGAAATAAGCATATAACCTCTACCAAACATGCTGTTTCCCAAAATCTCTAGCTGAAGTAGTTCACGTTTGTTTGTTTTTTTTTAAAAGCAAAACAAAACAAAACAACAACAAAAAAAACCAACCCACAGAAAAAAGAAAAAAAAAAGGGGGGGGGGAGTGTTTAAGTCTCTGTTTTACTGATGTTCTATCTGGAAAAAGTGCGAGAAGTTTCTTTCATACAAAGGCTTTGAAGCAAGGCATTCTCTCCGTGGAGTGAATAGTTCATGCATGTGTAGGAGTCAGTTGTGAAAACACTGTGCAGAACTGGCGTATCTTCTTGTCACCACAGAACTGTTCCTAGTGACACTGGCATCTTGAACTAAATATTGAGCGATAGGGTGTTCCTTGGTTGCCTTGGAAGACTAGTCCAAACCTTCTTTGCTACAGAATAATAAGTGTCTTAGGCTATCTTGATTATTCAGGCTGAAATTTCTTTTATGGAGCACCGACATCTAAGTAACTCCCAGGAGTCTCTGAGGTATCGTTCAAGAAATACTCTTTAGTGAAGCTGGTACAACAATGGAATTTTCTCTTAAACAGTTGGGCTCCAGTAAGTAATATAACTTAGTAGTTATCTTAACTTGATAAGTAACTCTTGCTCAAAGTATTTTGGTAGAAACATTTGTACATTATTAAAATGTCGTTGTCTAACTTTCTGCCAAAACATGTCTGTTTTACAGGACCTACTGCAAATTCGATCCTATGTATATGCAGAGGAACCCAATATTGATATACATAATTTCGTGGGGACCTTCACGAGGGTGAGTCTTGCTGACATATGATTTCAAGCATATAGGTAGTGTTTGCTATGCAAACCTGCAGAATGCTACCAGGATGCCAGAGTTTCTCAGGAGAAATAGTGAAGTGTCTCTTGCTGTTCCTTGTCTCTTCTTTTTGTTTGTTTGGGTTTTTTTTCTTTCTTTCTTTCTTCATAAAAGTCCATGAGATAAATCTGAAGCAAAAATGTGGTTATTGATGTTTTGACTTGGAGACAATGTCATTGGCTGTTTGGGATTAAGGACCTTGCTCTGAAGGTATTAGACCTGAACTTTCAGACGAGGATTGGTAGTTACGTATTCATGGTGCCTGGTCAGAAGGAAATCTGGACCACCATGGACTCTGTAGGATTAAAATCCTTAATTGTGAAAAGACGGGATCTTAGCTAGATCAGTCAGTAGCAGTCTCAATTCTGAGTCATTTGGTTTTTTGCCTTCAATTGCATGCAGCCAATGTGAACTCAGTTATATCTGCCCCCTATTTCAGAGGGCAGCAGCTCAGAGCCACTGTGAAATATCACCATTAAAAAACATATATCTTTTGACTTGTTGGGAAGATGCATTGCCTACTTGGGCCAAAAGGTTGGGTTTTTTTCCTCTCAGTGGGATTATGAAAATTTTGAGAGATTCATCGAATACCCTTGGGGAGCTTTCAGAAGACAAATGGTTTTGTAACAAATAGGAGACAGTTACAGCTTTTTAGAGTTGTTTGCTCATATTTTAGTTCAAAATTGTAGGCTTTGCCCTTTTATCTTTATGTGGCACAGTTTAATCTGGTTTTATGTGGCACAGTTTAATCTGGTTTAATAGTGCTGGCACGGGCGAGTGGCTTGGGGAGGCAGTTCTTGTGTAAAACCTGCACAGACATTAATTTACTTTCTTATGCGAAGGTACAATTGTGTAGAATTAATCTTTTGGTGCCTAAGAGGAATTGCTCTTTCTTGTAACTGTTCTCTGGTGCGTATCAGACAACTTTCCAGGCATCACTGAGCAGTCCAAACAGGTTCTCAGTGAGATCTTACAGTAGCAGGAGAAATGCTATTAATCCACGTGAGCCAAGCGAGGGAACATTTTCCTGTAGTCCCTGGAGAGCTGCTGACAAATCCCTTTCTCATTTATGATTCCCGGGGGCCTTCAGCAGACAGAGGTATTTTAATAGATTTTCCCCCCCACTCTCTCCCCCAATCCTTCTGTTCCACCGAGGCAAAGTGCTCATGTTTTTAACCCAACCAGAGATTTACCTGGGTTTATGAAAATCCTTCATCCTATCGAGAAGCCCTCTGCCAACTCTCCCAGCATCCCTCTCCGAACACCTCTGTGTGACTCTTGTCTGAGTCATCCACTGGCCTCTTGCATTACTGACAAGTCTGTATATTTTTCTCTTTATTCTGTTGTAGGAGGACAGTGACCCTCCAGTAAATGAAAGTTTAAGCATAGAAAACACCCTATGGGCCAGCACAGTGATTGCATCAGGTAAGACGGCAGCATGTGTAATTTTTGTTTTTTTTTTTTTTTTTTTTAAGGGAATATGTTAACAATTTTTAAAGGTCTTTTTGTAATGGAGTAATAATCTCTGTCAGTTGGAGAAATTAGCAGTTGGAATGAGGTTTCCCACTTGTCCTAACACCTCTGGGGAGCTGAGCTGACATCTAATTGCCTCTTGGACATTCCTAGATGAGAAAGAATTGGAGTGGCCTTTGGGCACTTCTTTAGCATCTAGGACCAGAATAGCACTTAATTGCTCTCCACATTGACATCCTAATCTGTAACAGAAACGGTGTCAAATAGATTCTGGTAACAGAAGCTAAGATGAAAGATTTCCAGGTAAGTGCTTCCATTGAGTTCATCTTATATACTTTTAAAAAGGAAAAAAATAAATTCTTTGACAGATTTTGGCTTATATATACGATAAGCTCCCAAGGCCTGAGACTAATCAATGCCCTCTTGTAGAGGCTTGTCAAAGTAAAAGCCTTGTTCCTCTCCTGTCCAGTGCGCTTGCAAAGTTTGCAGGGTGGTAGCTGGAGGAGAGTGAAATTCTGTAGTACAGCTCTGGAATTAGAGTTGTGGAATGGAGAGACTTGACAGTGCGGTACCAAGGTGTACGTTGAATTAATAATAATAGGAGGGAACATGAACTTCAAAAGATTTTTTTTTTAAGCACTGAAAAGATTTTGATTTGCTCTTTTAAAAGCAAAACTCCGTGAATAAATTTTATTCCTGTATATTTCTATCTAATTCTGCTCTGACTCTTCTTTGAAATGTATTACAGTGTTGTCACAATGCTGTGACCAGGGGATTGTAAAAACGCTAGTTGTCCAAATACAATTTAATTAAGGTCCAAATAAAATTTAATCAAGTACATCATGTTTATAGACTAGTAATTGCCATGCAGTAGGTAGCCTACCTTCCTCCCCTCGGAGTGTAGACACACATGGTCAGCCTGGCAGCTTCAAACACCCATCAGGCTGCTTAATGCATGAGTCTCAGCTCATCCTGCTTCTGAACAGAATAGATGGAGAAATGGAAAGCCATTTTTCTTCTGATTCTGTCCTGTGTGGCTCCTCTCCCCTTTTCCCGGGGCAGGGGGGCGCTTTCTTGCCCCCCCCCCCCCGTTATGGAAGCTTTATTTGTACCAGCTCTCGAGCCGTTGCAGACTCACACTGCCATGGCTGAGCCTAACGCGGGGGGTGTTAGAGCGAGTAGTCCTGCTAGTGTCAGAGGGGAACGCTCTGCTGCCCTCGGCACGCTCGCAGCCGGTGCCTGCTGAGGGTGAAGGCTCTTCCTCTCTGTACGCTCGGCTGCGGGCGGCATGTGCGTGGGTGCAGACTTTTTCCCCAAAGGAGCACGCTCTGCTCCCCCTGGTGCTATCCATGCTGTTCAGAAGTCCCGGGTGGTCTTGGTGTCTGTATCAAGGCATGCAACGACCTCCTCTCTGCTCAAATGAACTTACTGTTTGAATCTAATCTTCCTTTCTGAATAAGTTATTTGTAGATAGACATCTTTGTGAGTTCAGTTAATAGGAATAACATTTGCAAATATTTTCATCATTTCAAATAGTTTAGGCAGTTGAGTCTGTTTTGAATGGCCATAAAACAACTAGAAACACTCTTTTTATACATGCCAGTGTGCCTTCAAGCTGTTTTCTAGTCCTGGCAGCTTTTTCCTCGCATTTTGACTGACTTTGATCAATATAATACTCGGTTTTGTTGCTCCTGTGGTAATAATAAATAGCATGATGTAGGCTGTTTCTGTTAGGAAAAAATGTGGATATTATTTTTTTTCTTCTGTAAGTGAAAGCTGTCAAGTTGTGGTGATGCCATCTTACTGGGGCAGCCTTTGCTTGTAAGACGAAGCAGAGCTGTGTGGCTTTCTCCATCTGCTGCAGTAGGAATGGGTCTGACTCTTGACTGTTTGCGGCTGATTTGGAGTAGCTGTGCCATCTGCTGATTTGAATTGTGATGATCTTACCACCACCTGCCATCTGGCTGCAGTGATTTGTTGTTGTTGTTTGGGGTTTTTTAAAGGAATGTTTCCCAGCATATTTTTAGAAACCAACTCTTTTTAATCAGTCTTATTTAAAAATAATTCACTTGCAGTTTGTTAAAACTTTGATCATTAATGGGAGCAGGGGAATAGCAGAGTATAAAATGGCCGTGTATTTGCCAAAAAAAGCAGTGCTTTTTTTCCAGTGTTGTTGTTCTCCATTTTTACAGACCCCTAAAATATTCTAGTAAAAAATTAGAGTTTGGCAATAACAGCTTTTAAACTCTTGACGGTAGATAGCTGTTTCTTTATAGCTTTTTGCAAAGTCTTGAAGAGAAAGCTGTAGAAACACAGTAATTTATGGTGCTAAACTTTATTTTATTTTATGTATTATGTGTCTGTGAGAAGAAAAGGGAGAACTTTGTTGCTCTCAGCTCTTCAGCAACTGCGGGACATAGCATTAAAATACACCGATAGGCTCCCAGCAGCTCCGTCTGTTACAGTAAGGTAGCAGTTGGCATGATTCGCCTTTTGGTGGGAGCAGCAATTAGACAAATACTTAAAGTGTAGATTTTTAAAATAAGGTAATTCTGTCTTTGAAAGCTGTTGGAATTCTTTGGGTTTACTCTGGTTGTGGCAACCTTCACCAAAAAAGAACCGTAGCCCAGAGCACTGATTTGATTTTGACACACATGAAGGACCACTATCTGGTGTAAGGCAAACTCACCCACATCTCAGTGGGATTCAGAGTGGTGGGAAGAAAACCAAGCAGTCCTCTGTCCTTAGCAGCTTTTATTTATAGTGGGGAGAGACAACTTATATCAAAAGGGGGTCAGGGAAAGTCGAGAGAGCAAAGCAGGTGACTTCTCTTTCCATGCACATTAGTTGATGCAGTCTGTGATGCTGCATCAAGTCCGCCCATATGGGCAGTGGGGTTGAAGCTTTACTGACTTTTTGTAGGATGTCTTCTGTTCAAAGTCTGTGTTTTCATAGGTTTTATATTTCAGGTATCAGCTTTTTTAATTTCTGGTTGCTATTGCTTCTGAAATTAACCTGCTAAAACTCCTTTCTAACTGTCAAGCCTTTGGATCCAACAAATATTTTTATAGAGAAGACAAACAGAGGTTGTTTTTCTTGGCTGATGCCTGCTCTGTTTTGTTTAGGTACTGTTGTGGGAGTTGTCCTCTACACTGGAAGGGAACTGCGCAGTGTGATGAATGCTTCAAACCCAAGAAGTAAGGTATGGTAAGGAAACAGTATTATAATAAATAAAAAGGGGCAGAAATGTCTCTTTTTAACAACAACAAAAAAAAAATCCTTCCAAATACCTACACACTATAGAGACAACCCCATAGGAATAATGATTCATATCTTCCAGCCTATGATTTAAGACAGCTACCATAGCAGAACCTATTTCTCTCTCTCTTTTTTTTTTTACCCTATTATACATGTGTCTTCTCACTTTTTTTAAGATTGGTAAAACCATTGTTTTATATAGTTCCAATGAGACAGTCCCAGTCAGAACAGGAAAGCTTATTTTGCTGCATTCTTCTGTTATAGCAAAGCTAAGACAAGAGGCAGGGATGTTTATACAGCCTGCAGCTTTTGGCAGCATGAGTCCTCTCACACCTCTTCATGCATTGCTCAGCTTCCAAAGGATGGAAGTCTTATTTAGTAAGCTGGCAACGGTATTGCTTATAAATTTAAATAAGTTTGTAGTGTTTTAAAAGAGAAGAAGTTGACTAGTGGAGAATGGCTCTCTGGATAGGGCAGTTCGTTCCCCTTGTGAATATTGCATTGAGCTAACGTCTTCTCCTGTGTGTTTTAAATGCCTTTGTTTTATTTCTTTAGATTGGTCTTTTTGATTTGGAAGTGAACTGTCTTACCAAGATCCTGTTTGGGGCTCTTGTGGTGGTCTCACTTGTCATGGTGGCCCTTCAGCACTTTGCTGGCCGTTGGTATCTTCAGATCATAAGATTTCTCCTTCTGTTCTCAAACATCATTCCCATTAGGTAAGGCGATTGCTAATTCTTCCCAGCAAAATACGGTTTCCTTTGCATCCTCCTCCATGCGTCTAGTATGAACGAGCATGTAAACTCTTATCTATTCCTCATTTGACAAGTAAGCAAATCTAGAAATAGAAACCAAATTCCCGGTCTAACGTAAGAATTGCTTTGTCATTTCTGCTGAATTTGTTCAGCATATTCACCCGTTCACTGACTAACTCAGGCTGTGGATTAGTCATTTAAGGCCCCTTCTCTCAGTGTTCAGGCTGCCTGGTTACTTTGACAAGAGCAGAGCAAAAAATGGAAAAGGAGAGATATTTATACCGCATGTAGTGTAATAGGACCCAACTGCCCTTTTAGAGGGGACTGAAAATTTAATATTTAATTGCACTATATTAGTAAGTAGATTGTTACTTCTGGTATAGATCTGGGATTCATTTCAGGTCCATTTTTAACCTGCTGTCTGTGTATCAATCACACTGTCCTGTGTGCATCTTCCCCTCAAATTATATCTGTTCATCTCAACATAGTTTTATCATCTGTCTTTGAGTTATAGTACCACTGCAGCAATGCACAGTCCTTCTCCTCATTTGCCACCCAGCCGCTGACTTTGAATACACTTCTCCCAAAACACCCTCTCTGGCAGCTGAAATTCAGCGTGGAAGACGTGTCCTTTCACTACGCTGTGGCAGTTCACAATGAATTTTTTCCAAAGTTTAACTGGACTTACATTTCTGTTTCTGTTTCCCCTTCCTCCTGCATAGTTTACGTGTGAATCTGGACATGGGAAAAATTGTCTACAGCTGGGTGATCCGCAGAGATTCCAAAATCCCTGGGACTGTGGTTCGGTCCAGCACTATTCCTGAGCAGCTGGGGAGGATATCCTATTTGCTTACAGACAAAACAGGTATCTATGTAGAAAATACAGTTTTGAGTCATTGTATGTTGTTGTTTGGATTTTGTTACATTTTTGGCCAGCTAGAGAGTGTAGTGTAAGATTTCTTTGGACTAGAAGAAATATGCATATCCTGTCACTTTGGCAATATGATTTAATCAGTTTTTAAAAATTTGCGTTTTTTTGTTCTGAACGCACTAAGATAGGACAGGAAGATTATGTTAATTCAAAGAACACTTAGTGTGCTACTAACAAAAAGCTGAGGGTAAAAATAAAATTAAAAGCAACTTTTTAGAGTTAGTTTTCAAAGCCAGATGAAGATTGCCCACGTGTGTAGGCAGAAACATACCATCAGTCTGTGTGTCTGCTGTCCTTACACTTTTAAAGTTGAGCTTGAATTCGGAAGACCTAAGCTGTAATGAAAAGCTTGGTCTGACATACAATCCTCGTCCCATTGAAGTTGTTCCCAGAAGTTTTCTTTGGTTCCAACAGGACCAGAATTATGCCTGCAGCTCTTGCTGGCATTGACTTTGGGGTAAATTTCATTCTTATTTACTGGCACAGTGATGCACACCGCTACTTCCCGGGAGAATCAGCCCTCGGGTTTGTTAATATTGTCCTTTTTGCTGGCCTCAGCCTGTGCTGAGAGCCTGGTGCAGTGACTGATTCAGCTTCTGGCCCCGTTTCTCTTGAATTTGGGATACAGCAAGGATGAGAACGTGTGCTGGGGAATAGGCGTGTTGATTCCTGCTCCATGTCTGGTGCTGCTTCTGTTACAGGAACTCTTACGCAGAATGAGATGGTCTTCAAGCGACTTCACCTGGGAACGGTAGCTTATGGCCTGGACTCCATGGATGAAGTGCAGAGCCACATATTCAGCATATACACGCAGGTAGAATTAAATTGCATTACTTAACCCTTTTCTCACAAAACAAAGAGTCTGTTTTGTTCTGGGACACTGGGCTAATGGTGAATTAATATGGCAGGGATCTGCCTATTAACTATTACTTTTTGGAGAAGTCTGAAGGTCATTGGATGCCTAATACATAAATATTATCATGATTGCTTGTTGCATTCGTAGATTGTTTCACATCCACCAGCCTTTAACTGGCACATCACGTGCACAGATATGTAAGTGCATGTGAGTGTATGTGCCTGTGTCTTGCTACTAAGGTCTGATTGTAAAATAGCATACTCTTGTTTAGATATTCACCGCTTACAGCAACCACAGCATTTGCTTCACTGAAAAATTGGCTCTGGGTAATATTTAGTGGATTAAGTTGCTGTTTGAAACGCTGTGTACTGGGGCACTAATAAAGGAAGAGGAACCATAGGTACTTAGTAAAGGAGTAACAGAGAACAGTGTACCAATATCACTGCTTTAGTCCTGAGAGTTAGAAAGAAAATGGTAAAAGTGGGATTCTTTCACTAATGTACCAATGATCTTATATGGCGTATAACTGACATCTGCTTTGAGACATATCTACAGCTAAAGAAGGCAGCAAAGTCAACATGTATAGAACAGGAAAATCCTGTTTTGGGAAGTCTCTACCTTGCATTCCTCTTTCAGTATCACTGGCTGAGCCAGCATCTAAAAAGCCTTCATCTCTATTCTTGGACTTTTATTTCAGTTTTGTATGATAGCCAGGTAATGCCATGTGACTTGTCTGGGTCAGCAAACTGTATTCCTTAGCATGTTACAGCAGACAAGATGCTTATCAATTGAAACTTGAAACATATAGATACATGTACTTCCTTCTTCAAACAAGGGATGAGGTTTTACTTAGAATATTACTACCTTTAAAAAAAAAATAATCAGCTGTCAGTGGCTGATGTTCCAGCCACTGGTACTTAAAAATGATTTAAGAATTGTCTCTAATTACGTAATTATGGAAGCATTATTTTTCATTTTCTGTTAATAACTGTTCTTTCAACTGCAGCTAGAAATAACTTTTTTGTGACTTACTGACAATTAGATTTTCTCCTTTGTAAGATGTGATTCCACAGACACAATCTGCAGATGCTAGTGATGAGTTACTACTCCCGTGTCTTCTGTCAAGCATTTTCATTTCCCAATAGTTGTGGAATTGCTTCATTCCTACGGAAACCGCAGAAGTTGTTTTCGAAGTGCCTGTGCTTTTCCTTGGACACGCACACCCAATGCAGTGAATTGGGTTTTTTCATGTCACATTGTTTTTGCTTTGCTTGAGAGATTTTTAGACTGAAGTGCACTTTCCATACCCCCCACAAAGTGAAACATGAATCCAACATTCTTGCCTGGAAAAAGGCACTATGTACTTACTGTAAATAGGATTTTTATTTTTGGGTTCTGCTCATGGTGGTAAAGACACACAGCAGGTTTCCTTGACCTCAGTGATCTGTTTGTGGCATAGCTTTTCCCTAGGCAGACTGTCAGGCTACAATGGACTTTTAACTAAGCATATGATAGTTGATAAATACCTGGTATTTTGAGTAATTATCTTTTTCATTGACATGTGTCTCGGGTAACTTGTAGCTCCTAGCTAGCACTCTCTTTCCCCCCTCTGCTTTCCCTTCTTAGCATCTGGTTCTTCTCTTGATGTTGAGACCCTTAAATGACTGAACTGTACTTTAAAAAAAAAAAAAAAAAAAAAGAAAACAAAAAAAAAAACCACCCCCACAACCAAACCAACCAAAACAAAAAAACCAGACTTCAGATCTATTTGCCCTCATTTTGTACTCAATCTCCAGAAAAATCTTGACTACTGGTTAATTATTTGCCAAAGTATTCAATATTTGTCAAGAGCCCCTTGGTGACTGTGACTAGTTCAGTATTTGACTAGTGCTATATGTCAATCTAAAGGCACTTCAGCTGAGGGTTTGCTGTTGTTTGGTTTGGCTAAAGCCTGTTGCAAGAGCACTGATGAGCAGCAATATTAAATTTGAAGATCTTATGAAGATCTCTAATCACTAGAGTGTGGAAAATAGCACGTGCAATTACACTGGTAAAGGATACGTCTCATAAAACGTTTATCATTACCAAGTGAGATTCCTTATAATGAGAAGCATTTGCTGGCAATGATTCATTTTGAACTGTAGTTCTTATTCTTTGCTCTTATTTTTACCATGTTGTGGCCTTTGACCTGGAAGTGAAACTTTTGTCCTCTTGACACTAAAGGTTAACAGAGCAGGAAACTAGATCACTGTGTGTCCCTTCTTCAACCAGGATAATTTAGTAATTGTGCAATTATCTGAAGACTCCCATTCTGATACTAAAAATAGTATTAAAAATTAAATGAATGTAATTAAGATTTTCTAGGTCCATACCAGTCATCTGTTTTCTGTTTTCAACAATTATATTCTCTTGCACATGAAACCCAATTGACTCTAAATTTTCAGAGCCAGTGGTCTTCTGTGGAGCAAAAAATGGTTTCGCCGAGTCTTCTGACTTTGGTCTTTCTCCAGTCAGTGTTTGGTGGATCTGCAACAAAGAGTCTCTTTTCTCAGGGTACTGCTCCAAAAACTTAGGTAAATCTTTTGGGGCGCTTTACTCCACCAGTAACGATGACAAAGAAGTTGCGTTACGCTGGGGTGTGTTCCCAGTGATGGGCTGAGTTAAGGCGTATGAAGAGTGCGTCTCATTCCTGGGGATGTAAGAGCTGCTACACAGATGGTCTTCACTGAAGTAAAAACTTAATTTAAATATTTTTTTTTTTTTCTGCAGTAAGACTTTATTCTGCTTTCCTTTTTTATAAGCAATCTCAAGACCCACCTGCTGTGAAGGGCATTACCTTAGCCACCAAGGTGCGTAAAACCATGAGCAGCCGAGTGCACGAGGCGGTGAAGGCAATCGCGCTGTGCCACAACGTGACACCCGTGTACGAGTCCAACGGGGTGACGGACCAGGCTGAAGCCGAGAGACACTATGAGGACTCCTGCAGGGTGTACCAGGCCTCCAGTCCTGATGAGGTCAGTGTCCATTTGGGTGTACAAAAATATAAATATGACCTTGCTTGTTGTGGAAAAAAAAATTATTTGGTGGAAGTACTCCAGTCTAGTGAAGGGGATAATATTTTAATGCATTTATTGCACTGATAACCCATGAATAGACCATAAGTGCCCTCAGCTGATATGCTTCAGCCAAATCTGCCTCCTCTGCCTGAAGCTACAGAGCTGCATGATGACTAGTATCTGGCTGTTGTATCAGCCTCTGCATTGCAAAGTTTTGCTCGTGTTTCTGCACCTTTTATCCAGGGTATATTTTGCAGTTCAACGCCATGAGTCGCTTTGACCACGTTTGGTAAATCATAGGCAATCTTGTCTTGTGTGGGGGGAACGACTTGTGGGAGGGGGTTGGAGCACTCTCACAAGTCCACTTGTCCCTGATCTGCAAGGTGTTCGAACTTCCAGACCAAGTGAAAAGTTGTAAATCACGCTGGGTAGCATTGCTAACCCAGGACACAACTCTTCCCACGCGGATGGGACAGACCGGAGCCCGAATTAACTCTGCAGAGTAGCTGAAGTGCACAACAGTGTCTCTGAGCGAAGCTGTGCCCTGCCAGTTCTCTGCCGGCACCCAGTCCAGCCAAGGCTTCGCAGGTTGGTAGGTACAGCAGAGAGAAACTTTGCAGCTCTCCAGAGACTTGCTGGAGACTTCTACTGAACACTTGAGAGATCAGGTTCAATACAGAACTTAGCACTTTAATCAAGTGCTCTTTGCCACCCTCTGCAAAATCTGGAAAATCTAATTAGAGTGTTGTTTCCTTCTGTGACGAAGACAGGAGGAATAAAATATGGTCTCATGTGTTGGTTATGCTTCTTGGATACATCTTCTTCAGTGCAACCAAGGTAAAACAACTTGTTTTCTATTATTTTGTACAATTGCACTTGCTCTATGCCATTGAAGGAGACTGAAGTTTGAAACTTCCCCTAAGAATTCTGCTGACGGTATGAGATCATATCACCCATTTGGCTACATTCGAAGGGTTCTTCCATTTATTGCCCCAAATAAAACAGTTTTGCCTCTGATAATAACCTTTTTCACCTTTGACGAGAAAAGAGAAGCTGGCTTCCCTCATTGTTAGAGGTGAGAAGTTGTTTGCATAGAAATAAATTTATTCGTTAGCCTGGCTATGTGAGGATTTTGACACTGTTGCATGTATTAATGAAACGCTGGCGCACACAGTTAGTTTCCACATTTCATGTACATTCAAAGTATTCCCTGTAGTGTTTTTCCTCCCGAGTAGGCAGTGCATTCATTTCATATAATGTGTTCTTCTCTGTATTATACAAAAGCGGCATTTTGGCTTTTTCCTGCCGCCTTCCATCGATGCGCCTACAGTGACAACAAGCACTTACTCCTCCCTGGCTTTGGAGCTGGTGTGCGGGGCGGTGTGTGTCTGTACGTACGTACGTGTGTGTGTACGTGTGTCCTCTCCCACCACATAATCTAGGTCGGTGTTTGCTTACCTGCTTTTCTCCTCTAATGCGTTGCTCTCCTACGTAAAGACAGCTTATAGAAATCAACTGCCTTTGGACTGAAAAGTTCTGAATGATTTCCAGATGGTAATTTTTGTGATCTGCATTTAAGGGTTTTTTTCCTATAGCATTTACTGGCTATTTTTGCACAGATCCTCTGTTTATTTACATATATGCTGTGGTATATAGTGAAGTCAGTGATTTTTCTTTTCCTTTTTCGCTTTATACAGTTCTGTCTTTAAAATATTTATGCAGCAATTTGTCTCAAATACCCAAGGGATTATTGTTTGTTTGTTTTACTATAGCATGATAACTAATCCTTCCAAGATTATTGTTTAAATTCTTTTTTCCTTTCTTGTGGTGTCTTAAGTAGAGAATTAACAGCGGGTTTAGAAATCAGATATGCTTTGCTGCACTGAGGAAATCTTGTCTGTAGGTCTTAGATATACAAATATTGTTTAGACATGCTCTGTGTATGTCATACTAGATGGTACAAAACGCAGGATCAGCACAAGCCGAGGCCTTCGGAAGAGAGCGATGCTGTTAAATAACATTCCCTGTAGGGGAATGGCTTTGGACTCCTGTTAAAGCCAGCCTTTGAAATCCTATATCAATAAAATATTGCCATGGCAGGGAAGGTCAGTTTATGAAATGAGGACAAAAACTTGTATTCTCTTTACTTTAACAGCAAGAGTAATTTCTACCAGTTGGCATAGGATTCATTTCCTGTAACAGAAAGCAGGATTTCCTAAATTTGTTTCCTGTGCACGCTGCCATTTAGAAGTCTTGAAGTATCTTTATTCAGGTATCAGTTACAGCCTTGGGGCTCCACAAGCATGTCAGTTGTAGCCATACAGTAACTAACAGGGGAAATGAAATAGATATAATCTGATCAGAGATAAGAGTGCCTGGGATTCCTGGGCAAACAGTCTTTAACCCTGACAACCCGCCGCAGCTGCCAGGACATGAAAGGGTGCACCGATCAATTGGTTTCTGCCTGTTGTCTGTCTGCCTCGGCAACCCTAAATGGGACGTTTGTAGAGCAACTCATGGCACAGAAGGATCAATTTGTCTCTTTAGAATGAAATTTATTAGTCGATATCCACTTCAGTGGTGGCTTGGCTAATTTAATTGTGGAAAGAGCAAAGTTTGGGGGATAGTGTGCCGAGCTGCTGTAGCTGCTCTGCTTTGTAATGCTCAGATCTGTGTCTGACTTGGCCTGGATGGAGCTGCAAACTCCTGGAGTGCGGTCAGGGACTTTACGGATTTCCCTTCATGACTGAGCACGGGCTCTCCTGAAGGTGTTTGGGGGATTTCGGGCCTCCTTTGAAATCTCCTCGGTTTAAGCTGTAAACACATCTTTGCATCTTGAACGTTTCTCATCTTTTCGCTGTGACTGAGAGCACCTCTAGCTATCTGTTTGCATGGCGCAGAGTAAACCTCTTCTTGTCTCGCACCGAACTGGGAACGTGCTCCCCACCCCGGGGTGCCCAGACCCTCCCAGAAGAGCCATCGGCACTTTTGTTGCCGTCGGTGTTGTCCACTGGTGCCGCAGCACTTCCCAGAGGCCAGGCCCATTGTGTTGCCTGTTGAATGGGGACGGTAATTTCAATGCTTTTAGTACGTCTGATAGGAACACTTCAAAATTATATCACTTTCCCTCTCAGTAATTATTCATTAAGCCCTACAGAGGCTGGGAAGTGGCATGTTCAAAGGGGTCAGCCTCGCTTCCCCTCCTGCGCTGAATGCGGTTCACCTGGAGGGCCATTAAGGGCTGACAGGACCCACGCCTGCTTGGGAGCAGCGTGGAAAAGGGGGATTTCTTTCATTATTCTTCCCCTTCCATTGACGTACCTTTTCGCGGTCTCGGGGCCATCTGAAATGATCGGCGTTGCGCGATGCAGCGCAGTTAGTTTGAAGCGTGTCACGTGCACGACATGCTGCTCATCCATTTGTTCCTCTGCGCAGAGCTTTTCTTTCGGGAGGTTTAAATCTTTCCTGACATAGGATTTAAATGAGATGCTGGCAGGGAAGGAGGGAGGAGGTGTCCGCAAAAGAAAGTAGCAAAGGAGGTGCTTTAACAGGCTGAGCTGGGAGCAGAGATTTGTATCTCCAGACATTTGCAGCTTACCAACATGTGCAAATTATCAGCACACTGAACACCACACAGCATCATGCTGTGAAAAAGTCTCAATAATTATTTATTAACCAGAGTATTGGAAAGCCAAGCTCCATCCCTGCTCTGGGAGACTGTTAGGAAGATTATCTAACTGCACACTTTAATGCACTAACAATGGCTTGAAGAAACTTTTAAAAAAGATAAGGTTGAAAGAGCCTTTGATTTGTTGTAATCTTTGTGAATAAGGCTGCAAAAACTTGCTAATATGAAAACAAATATTGGTTCAAATTGGTTTAAAGGTCTTTCAAGGCAAAGCCAACTCAGCTAAATTTTTTTTTATCTGGTGATTTGAGACTACTTTATGAAAGGAAATGTTTATTTTAGGTTGTCTTTTAAGCCTAATTGTGGATGAAAGGGAGCTGAGTTCACAAAAGACTCTCCAATTAGACCTGATTTTATTAATTCATCTAGTAAAATCTTGACTCAATGCAAGTATTTATAGATTCCATTTTTATCTGTATCTCATGTATGTTATTTCCCAAAATAAAGTCCATTTTTGTCTAAGGTATTTGTGGTCACTTAAGGCAGTAAAGGCAGAATCTGAAAGGCACAAGGGACAATAAACCTTCAAGTCAGCCGCAACCATGTGCCCGGCACTCTCATGCCTTTGAAAATGTCACTGCAAAATACTTCCAGTATTTCATGTCTGCTTGGAGAAAGTATCCCTTGATCCTTTCTGGAGGGCAGTGATATATGGGCTCACGTCAGCTGCTGCTCCCATCCGTTACTGCCAAGACAGCTTCGAGAGTTAAACCCCCCTATCTCAGCAGTCTCACTCTTAGATGGATGTGTCAGGTGAGGTGGGGATTCTGGGGGGATCGTCAGGGAAGCAAAATAAAGGCTTTGGTCTTCTCTCATGGCTCTGGTTGTAATCTAGCAGAAGCTTGCCAAGAATTAAGTGTTGTAGGTCCTTAAATATTAGGAGCTGCAACCGGAATGATACCCACATAAGTTCAATTAAATGAGTTTTGGCGTGTGCCTTGAAAAATCAGGGGTTTGTTTTGGGTTTTTTTGTTCTGTTCTTTTAATGTTTGGGGAGAAGGAGTTCTCTGCGAAGAAGTGCCTGTGAGGCAGCCTTCAGCTGTCTTGCTGATCAGTACAGAGGCGGGAAGTTGCTGATGAATTGTTGCTACCAAACAGACAGACCATAACACAGAGCTCATTTGGTTTGTTTGCTTTTTTAATATGAATTTTTAATGTGCTCTGCATTAGTGTTTCTGGCTTTGATACTGTAAATCCGGGGTGAATGATCGCTTTGAATTCTTGATTTCTTAAACAGCAAGCTGGGAATTAGCACTTTCAAAAAAGCGTTTGTAAAGAGATTTACCTGATGTGCCCAAGCAGAGGTTTGGGCACCCCAGGCCTGGGTGGAGGGTACCTGTGCCTGCCCTTGCTGGAAGGGTTGTCCCTCAGGATGTGGCAGTCGAAGGCACAGAGCTGACCATCTCCTGCCGAGAGCCTCGGGCAGCCCGGCACCTGACTCACAGGAGCTGGGCTGCCCAAACCCCGAAAATACTCTAAGCAAGCCGCTAACTTCAGCAAAAGCGCGCTAGGACGAGCCTTGTGGGAGCACCTGCCTATATGAGCAGATCCACTCCATAGCTCCGCTGATGAGTAATGAACTCCTTGGCAGCCCCGACCCGCGGTCCCGCAGGGGAGGTGTGGTGGGGGCTGGCCACCCTCACCCTGGCCTTCTCCTCTCAGGTGGCCCTGGTACAGTGGACGGAGAGCGTGGGTTTAACGCTGGTGGGCAGAGACCAGTCCTCCGTGCAGCTGAGGACACCGGGCGGCCACATCCTGAACTTCACCATCCTCCAGATCTTCCCCTTCACTTACGAGAGCAAGCGCATGGGGATAATTGTTCGGGTAAGTGGTTCTGAGTAAGATCTCATGGCTTTGTGAATCTCCTGCCAACACAATGCGAAACATATAAAACATTTGCTCTCAGCTGTGCTGTTCTTCCTGGCCGAGTCTTGCAGTCTCTCCTACCTCAGGCTCTAAGCTGGTTCTCTGTTTTGAGCTAACAGCATCTCGTTGCTGGGTTTGTTTAGTGATGCATCCTTTTCCTTGGCCACGTTTGGTGGTAAGTGCTGTAGTGCCCTGAGACATCTTTAGTTTATTGATATTTGGTCCCGTGTTCAAAATAACAAGGAGCCTAAGCTTCCAGCTTCCTCCGGCTGCTCCTTCCCGCTCACGTTTTTAATTCGTCGTGTGCTCTGGGCTGGGTTTCATCCACGCAGCTCCTCTGTCTGCACACATCGGTTCCTGCAGGGCACCGCTGGGGCAGCGTCTGGCTGCGGACGGGTGTCCGGCCGGTCCGTCAGCCAGCACTGCCACCACCCGTGAAAGCCTGTCTTTGGCAGTGCAATGGAGCCTCCAGGATGGTGCTGGGAGGGATGAGGGAGCTCGAGCATTTCCCTCCGAATGTGAAACCAAGGGCCTTGGGGATGCTGGAAATGGTTGGGAGAGGATTTTTGCTACGAGTGCAAGGTGGAAGGAGACATAGGAGGGAGTGGTGGGGCAAAAGAGCCAAAATCTGAATGTTTTGGCTGTGTCTGTGCTGAACCAAGGCCCAACAGCTTTGATAATCAGTAGAGATGCCATGTTATCTCTCAGGTAAGGCGGCTGCTCCAGGAAAGCTTGAAGCCAGCACTGCCAGCAAAAGAAATAGTCACCGTTACCCTGTCCCTGGGACCGGAATTGTGTCCCTTCCCGCGGCGGCTGACACAGCGAGGAGGAAGAGGAGCGCCGTAGGGGCAGGGCTGCTCTCTCCAGGGGAGCAGGCACCAGCAGCGTCTCAGGGGGAAGCTTGAGCTGACTTTGAAGCCTCCTCTGTGTCCCTGAGGTCATCTCTTCACCTGTCCAAAAGCACCCGCCCTCCCTGTCCGTCCGTGCGGTCGTGCTGGCAGAGCTGGGCGGGCTATATACAGTGGACTGGGGCTGTGAGCTGACCCAGGTCACAAGTGCTTTCCCTGCTCGGGGTCAGCCCGGAGCAGGAACTGGAGGAGGTTCACGGGTCCAGCTTACCCTGTCTCCAAAGCAGTTGTGGTGGTACAACAGGAGGTGATGGAGATGGCAGCAAGTGGGAAGGAGGGAGGGGATCCTGGACCGATGCCACAACAAGTAGCTTTAGGATACTGTTAGAGGTATTGTGGAAGTGCTCCCCAGATCTCTGCCAGGCATCAAAACTCCTGTTACACCCCGCAGAAGTACAACGCTGCAGGAGGAGGCGCTTGTAGCTGCAGGGAGCTGTGGAGAATTTTTTGGGCTGTTTAGCAGAGCCTGCAGCCATGCTGAGATCACAGTGTCATGAGCAGGGTTTGAAAATAGCTGATTTAAGGTAAAAGGGTTCATTTGTGCAAGTCCCTTTGTCAGCAGCAGCAGGCACTGTGCACGCTAAATACGTGCCCAGCTGAAATTGTATGCATAACTTCGTGGTTTTATATACAAATACAATATAAGATTGGGCTCCCAGAAAAAATTATCTTAAAAAGAAAGGAGGAGTGTGGGTGTTAAAAACCGTTGAGATCAGTTGTCACCATTTTCATCATTAGTTTTCAGGATAGTGCTAGAGAATCTATGTTAGTAAGATAAACAAAGCCAGCTGTGGTAAGGCACTTCCATTTGCTTGCAAGGCAAACAGGGCAAAGCAGTTTGGATATTTCTTTTGGAGATAATTAAACATCCTTGTTATTTTTTTAATCAGAGCACAGTCAGATAATTGGTACCAGGAATCTAAAACATGAATATGAAACCTGTAATCTGGGGCAAAATAGGATTTCTTGTATCATTCAGCTCTGTTATTTAGGGTGGGGAGAATAGGTAGAATTGGTGGGTTTTGTTTTGGTTTGTTTTTTTCTTCCTTTTTTCTTCTTTTACCCCTCTGTTTACTTTGCGGTAGAGCTGGATTGCTACATGTTTATTTTGGGGTGTCTGAAAATAGGGTGTAAGAACATCTTCTGCCTCATGTATTTTAAGCTACAACAGTACGAGGAGTAGCCTTTGTTTTTAGCTAGAAACAGTCAGCATCAGTATTGCACGTGTGGGCCTCATCGATAGCAGATTAATTTGGTCTGCTTTATTGGCTGATGTTTGGTAGCTTCACAAATCTAACTTCTCCGGACCCCTGGAAGAGCACAGCGCCAGCTGGAAACAGCACCGTGACGGGATGATGTAACATGGAGCAATGGAGTGGCTGTGTGCAACAACAACAAACATTACGGAGGACTTCAGTATTCCTGTTACCAAGAGATTTGGTGATAAAGATGGAACCGTAGTATGTGTATGTAATTGTTTTTGCAAACCCATGAAGGACAAGCTGTGTTTAGTGCAGACTGAGAATTGTTAAAGCTCATGCAAATGGCTGTATTTGTGTTATCCTACCTGAATGTTTTGGACCTGGATCTCTTGTTGCTCAAGGAACTGTTTTTAAGTTCTGGGTCACACACCACACACAGTATGGTGTAGGGGGAACAAATTTGTGTTTCAAAGTTGTTCCAGGCTTTGGAATATTAAAACACGCCCAAGGGCAGGAATGTTAGTTGAAGTGGGCTGATAGGCTGAGCTTGTACAAAGTAATCGGTGTGTGAATCTAGAGATCCGAGTGAATGCGTTTGAACCTACGCAGTCGTCAGTGTTCCCACGAATGTCTTGGGCTCTGTGGGGTAGCTGCAACAAGCATAGTGCATACCTGTTTGAATAAAGCAAGTGTAAATTCTTCAGATTAATTATTTTTATAGTGAAAATGATGTGGAGAATTCAGGCAACCTTTTCAAGACGTGGACTAGAAGTATCAATATCAGAGGGAGGACTAAACAACCTCCCCCCCAGTGCTTACTGTAAGTGCAAACTTTTGATGAGGTGCTGTTTTATCCAAGGAGTAAGAAGTGGGCTAGCCATCGAAGCCAGGGTTTGCTTCATGAAACTGTATTTATACGCTCAGCTGAGAAGAGGATGCCCTTACATTTTCTCATCTAAGTGGAAAGGAGTTGTCTTTTTTCCTTTTTGATTTGAGGCTTATTCCTTTTTAATTATCTATGATCTGTATTCTCCCCTCTAGGAAGAAAAAGGTTTCTATCTTGCATTTCTGTGTTTAGAATATCACTGCTGCCAAAACCAGCAAAACTCCCACTTGTGGTCAGTGGGAGCAAGATCAGGCCCAGATCCTGACTGTAAATACTGTTAATAGAAGCTTTGGCCCCTCTCTCTTGTGCTTGTTAATTGAGTGTCTTTATTTTGCAGCCGTTGAGCTGCTGCTAAGCCACTAAAATCAGTTCCCTGTATACCCTATGTAGAAGTAGGTTTTGAGTAGCAGATGCCGGCTGCCTGGCTATTACTTTGCCACATTCCTTTATACCAAAATAATATCTTCAAGCAGGTTTTTCATTTTCATTTAAAAAAAAAAAACCCAAAAACAAAAAAGGGTTTATAAATAGGTGGTTGTCAAGTAAAATTTTCTTTTATTAAACATATACGTACGCATGTGTAGGCACTCCGTTTGGTTTTGGTTCCAACTTGCAAGGTGCTTACCTCTTCAGTATATTTTCTAAAACTGTGCTGCTTGCTTAAGAAACAGAAATAAGGGGAGGGAAAGTAGCGTGCAATATCCAGAAGATACAGTGAGCAGCTGGGGAGGGAGAAGCTGCACTCATGATTGTAGTGAGAAGAATTCAAATGGCAATATTTTCTGCTCAACCTTACAGATATTGCCCACTTTTATAAACTGCTATTTTCTCGGCTAGTGGGAGCCGTTGCGATCGCCTTGCCAGGCTTCCTGTGCAATCCGAGTATAGAGTTTCAGCAAGTGATTCATGCGTCCAGCCCAGTAATACTGAAATCCTTGGCAGAGACGCCCATCTCCCCTACTGGTCCTGTCTGCTCTGGCTCCTCTAAAAAGATCTCCTTCAACATATAACTTTTAGTAAATAAAGTAGTAGTTAATATTGAAAACAAGTAGCAGATGTTGCCTTGTTTGGGATATTTTTGCAATATCTGCCTGTTTACTTGTGATCAGCTGTCATTTCTGTAGCTGATTATTTCAGTTCTAGGAAGTCTTGTTCTACCAAAGCAGCCACTCTTCACTGTACTGTGTACTGACTTATCTCCTTCTTGAAAGAAGGCCTGTTTGTTTGACCACAATATTTTCCATTCTTCTTTTTCTTTGCGTTATTTTTCCCCTTACCCATGTGGAATGATCTTTGTTGTAAAGCGAAGATAGCGCTATTGTCATATCTGGAATTGAAAGAAGCCTTTGAACTGTGGCCAAAGGCAGACCACGGTGGAAAAAGATGCCTCTCCAAAACAATATAACTGGCAAATTTCTGTGTAGATTTATAGTGTGATCTTACCATAATATGAGAACGCACTAACCTCCTATTGAACTCAGTGAGAGGAAATGACTAATGCAAGGAGATAGCTGATACAGTATTTATATTGGACAAAAAATCTAAACTATCTTAAGCCAGTTCTGCAGCACGGGAAGTGGAGTCTTTATTCAGTTTCCTACAGAGATGTTGTTAGACACTTTTTAATCACATAGTTTAATAGATAAACCTCTACCTTTGGCGACTGCCAAAAGCACTGTGTTTTATTTACGCAGATTCTGGTTGTTTTGGTGGAGTGACAGGCATTTTGCTTTGGGCATGTGGGATGTGTGGGTATCGGTATATGAAGGCTTGACATTTCAGGACACTGAAAACCACGCTTAAGCTTAATTATAAGAGCCCTCCTTGTGACCATCTCTATGAGCGTGGCAAAAATGCTCAGTAAAGGAGCTTCGTTATTGTTGGCTACTTCTTAATTTCCCTAACAAAGACACTTATTTCTCTTTCTTTTGTTTNGGGTTTTGTTTTTTTTTTTTTTCTTGTTCCCCCCCCCCCCCGTGTCTGTTTTGCCAGTGCCGCAGGACATTAGGCTTTTACCTACGGACTCAAACTCTTCACCACTAGTTTCTGTAATGGTGGGACAGACTGACACGTATATTAAATAGTGTGAGAATGAAAAAGTCTCCACTGCTTTTTTTTCCGTTTCTTTCCTTTCCTAAAGTACTTTCCCCCCTTCATTCACAGCTGTCTCTTTCCAGACCTTGCTGGGCTTTTTGATTTTGCAAGTTAAGTTTATTTTCTTCCTATCCCTGGTGGCTATCTTGGTTTACAGAGCAGTTTGTTCCTTACTCGTTGTTTTGTCTCCTTTGAGGAAATTGCCAGGGTTTCCATTAGCTTGTAATACTAATAGCTGTGACCTCCATAGGTACCTGCCTGGTTAGAAGGGATTTTTTAATTTGCGGTAATGTAAATATGCTTTGCTTGCAGCCTACAAATTACTTGGATCAGAAGGCAGGCAGCAATCTAACCTTTCTGCGGCAAGCATAAGCTTTAATTATGCTTATGCCATAAAATGTAACAGAGGGGGTAAATTAGAGCGGTTTTTACTCTGTTAAGCTTCATGCATCTGTTTTATTGTTTCAGGTAAGTATGAAATAAATTTTCACGGTGAGGTCTAGAAGTTATTCCAAAGGCACATGCAGTCAGGATTGTGTCTGCACGGAAATCACATGTTGCTAATTAAAAAGCTGATCATCCTTGCCTAAAGCATTAATTCCTGCTGCAAGTAACCAAGTTGCAACTGAATAGGCACCTCCTTTTGGCCTCGAGGCAAGACGCTGAGCCAGATGGACGTTCAGCCTGACAGTGCAGACATGTTTGTGACTGATGTGTAGAAAACTCATCGCTTAGCTTGCTGAGGCCACTCCAAATATGCTGATATTGGCCCAGCTCAGGCTCTTCTGTTTCTTATCTGCAGGATGAATCAACAGGAGAGATCACCTTCTACATGAAGGGGGCTGATGTGGTGATGGCTGGGATCGTGCAGTACAACGACTGGCTGGAAGAGGAGGTATGGGACCGTCTCTCCTATGTACGAGAGGGCGTTCCTCCTTCCAGGGCAATGCACGACAAAGCTTGTCGATGTGGCTAAAAACCTGCGATCGGGGAAGGTCGCTGATCTTGGCAACTCATTGGATTAGTCTTCAGCCAAATATATATACAGCGACAAGGAAGTCAGGTGGTGTGTTCAACATAGTGCAGAATAAGTCCTGTAAATAAAATGGATTTTCCTCAAAACTGATTGCCATTCAGGATCACCAGATTTGTCCTGGGCTTGATCATGTGTCTGGATTTATTTTAGACTGAAACATCTAATTTCAAAACTACATTTGGGAGCTTTGTACTGGGATATGTTTGTCAGGTTAGTAGTAATGTTGACAAAGAGTTAGTTCATGGCAGTAGCTTCAGTTAGTGATTCTCCCCACCCCCAAACCCTGGTGTTCAAAGAAATAATAATACCTTGGTCTTATTTTAAAGAGTTTATGGCCAAGGATGTGAAGTCTACAAATCAAAGGCTGTGTCCTTTTACTTAGAGAAAATGAAATCAGTGGGGTTGTTTTTGCCACGCTGGTATAGCAGAGAGGACACTTCTGTTACTGATCTCTGGGATAGATTACGAACCATTGCAGATCTCCTTTTTTCCTTTCGGGTTTATCATGCACTTTATCAGATGATAGAGGCTCACTGGGGTTGCTCAAATGGGACAGTTATTTTCTTAACCTGCTATCTTACATTGCCATCTCTGCAATGCTGTGCATAAATCATCTTACTTGAGATGCACTTTGTGGTTTACAATGTGATACTTCTTTCCAGTGTGGTAACATGGCTCGGGAAGGCCTGAGGGTTCTTGTCGTAGCCAAGAAGTCTCTGACGGAAGAGCAGTATCAAGACTTTGAAGTAAGGTTTTATTTGGTTTTTTTTCCTTTGTTTTTAAACAAACAATCACTGAAGTGATTCTCGCAGGCCTCTTGTGATAATGTCGCCTCTCATCTCCCTACTCCTCTGCTAGAATTGTCATTCTTCAATGTCTTGCTGTTCTTTTAATCAAAGTGGCTTCTTAAGTGGTATGTATGAAACTGGATCCCAGCCAGGACCCTCCAAAACAGTTCCTGGATCCTGCCTTACAGTCTTTTCTGGTTATAAATTCTGGAAATGTTAATCATTTGTTAGTTGTGTTTGTGTGGGGAAATGTGTTGACTTTTAATTTTCATTGTTGTATTCCAACATCCAGGGAAACTACAAACAAGCAGAATATAACCCAGCTGGGCTTCACGGTAACACAGGCTTCTTGCGTGGGGTTTGTTAGTCGGGTCTCTACACACAGCGCTAATTTGCTTACCCCAGGCAGGCAAAACGTGAAGGAGAACTGTTCAGTTAAATGCAGAGATGAGATGGTGGAAATGTTTAGGATTCTTTCTTGCCCTCGTTTGTCCGTCGCAGAAGCCGTGGTGAGAGCTGTGGGGCGAGGGAGTCGCTTCTAGGCTTTCTGCAGGTGTCACTTCAGCAGCAGCTGTGCATTTGTGCGCACAAGGACGCTGGGCACCATGCTGTCTGGCTGGCACAGGGCGGGAACAAAATGCCAAAAACCTCCTCAAATATTTTCCGCCTTATTCTGTAACACGCACCTCGTCTTCGCCAGCCGTTACAGGGAGCATCCCTGAATGACAGTCAGCGGAGGGAGGTTAACTGGTTAACCCTCGTGCTAGTTAACGCTGCGTTCCACAAAAAAGCAGGCTGGCTGCGGGAGTGACTGTGGCTGTCTGCTCTGTCCTCAGGCACGCTACGTCCAGGCGAAGCTAAGCGTGCACGACCGCTCCCTGAAGGTAGCCACAGTCATCGAGAGCCTGGAAATGGAGATGGAGCTGCTGTGTCTCACCGGCGTGGAGGATCAGCTGCAGACGGATGTCAGGCCCACTCTGGAGACGCTGAGAAACGCTGGCATTAAGGTCTGCCTAACCTAACGTTACTTCCAGGAGGAACACCTAGACTCTCCGGAGTAGGGGGCACTGTCCTACAGACAGTAATTTAAGACAGTTTGGGGGCCTTGTCAAGATAAACGTTTCACCAGGTGCCCTTTGCAAGTGGGAACAGTGGGGCTGGCCGATGTACGTTAAACATCGCTTTGGGAACATGCTGGAAGTAGTAAATGTTAACTAAACAGGTGAAAGCATGTCACCTTTTGTGCTTTTCTTCCCCTAACGTGCTCTGGCTCCTGCAGAGAAACCGAGTGCGTAGGCAGGAGGGGTGCTGCAGGAGGGGTGCTGCAGGAGGGGTGCTGCAGGAGGCTTTTGGGCGATTGCTTCTTTCAGATGGTTGCGTGAAACAAGACCGGTCTGGATGCGTTTGGTCTCTGGTGCACAAACTCCCGTGCTGGGGTTGATGTGCTGGGCTGTGAATAGACATGTTTTCAGTAGCCACTAGAGGGGGTCTGAGCCAAGAGAATCAGGGACTGGATTTTTTTTTTTTCCAGCTTTCTGGGCTCCAGCATCTGAGACTCAGACACCTACGCCTGAGCTGTGCTCTGCGGTGAGGGAAGCGGCGTGATGCCTGCCTAGTTTCTCTCTTTGAAAACTTGTCAGTCGAATCCCAGACTTGCAAAAGGAAAAAAAAAAAAAGGACTAAACATTCAGATTTGGGCAAGAAAAGTGGGTACAAGGTTCTGTTTGTGGTTTTTCTGCTTTAAGTAACAAAGTGAGCAAAAATCTTGAGCCATGCTGTGAATCCGAAGCAGGGCTGTGTTTGGGATTTAGGTAGGAAGTGGAATTCAAGGCTTGGGACAGGCTTCCAAAAAGTGCTTTCTGCTTGGAACCATCCCCGCGAACAACAGGGACTTCAGCAGAGAAGCAAGACGAGCAGAATCAGACAAAGGTCCTTAGCAGCATTGTGGCTGTCTCCCCCTGGGGCATAGTCCAGGCCAGTTATTCCAAAGCAGTTTGATTTTTTTTTTTTCCCTTCACCTTGGCTGGAGTCGGTGTCGGGGTGTGGAGCGTGTCGTCGCACAGCGAGTGCAGCGCTTCTGAGCACTCCTCGCAATGGTATGTTCATTAGGGTATTGCATGCAAGAAGTAAATCAAGAGTGAAGGCAGTCTTGTAATTCATTACAGGGGCCATCTTGTTAAGATCAAATCTTTTTCCAACCTCAGATTATTAAACAAATAAGTGAGTCTTTGTGTGGTTTGTTTTTTTTTTTTCTGTGTGGTTTTTTTTGGTGTGTTTTTTTTGTTTTGTTTTGTTTTTTAAAGTTCCGTTAAATATTCTTGGGCGGTGTCTTGAAAGAATAAAAACTCCAGTGGAAAAAAAAAAAAACAAACTCTGATATATTTACACTGTTGAGGGAATTCTCTGCCAGATTATAACAGGGTATTGCTGCTGAGTATTGCTGCTGACNAAAAAAATCTAAAAAAAAAAAAACAAACCCAACCAACTTAGTCCGTTCCAGACGCACACATCAGCAGTGAGCTAACCCCAGTTGCATCATCCACATTTCAGGCAGGGCCATGAGGGATCTTTCTGCAGCAAGGCCCGCTTATTTCAGCGTACAAGAAATAGCTGGGGTGGGACGCATTAACACACGCATACACATTCTTTAGCTTGCCTTATGTGGGTTTATCAGCAGAATCTTGAAATATTGCAGGTGGGAAAATGTTATACGTGGTTTGTAACTTCTTTTGCGTTTCAGCCTCTTTAAAAGTTCTACTTTCTTTCATCTGTGAGAATTTTCTTGTATGTTTTAAAATGCGGCTTGTTTAGAAAAATAATTTGTATATATACTGTAACAGTCCTTTTATATGCCTGAATTGGCAGGTGGTACTTCTAGATGTCCTGCAGACGTGGTTGTTAAGTTCTGTATTTAATACATTAAATATTTGGATTTTAGGTGTGGATGCTGACAGGGGATAAGTTAGAGACAGCCACGTGTACAGCCAAGAATGCACATTTGGTGACACGGACACAGGACATCCATATATTCAGACTAGTGAGTAACACCCACCTTCCCCTCTCTCAAGACTGTTCGGGACCCCAAATTCTGGAACAGGACGGGTGCTGAGATCACAACTGCTTTCCAGCAGTAGACCCAGAATATTTTTATTCTGTTGCCCAGCTTTCTGGCCCCTGAGCTTTTGTTTATCTGACTGTGTGCTGTGAATAACTGTGTGCTGCCTGTCTGTATTACTTTTGCTCCCTCTGAGCCTTGTTTGTTTGGGTTTTTACCCCAGTGAAGCAAACCCTTCCTTGGTTGCCATCTTTTTCCCCAGGTGACTAACCGTGGAGAAGCCCATCTAGAGCTGAATGCCTTCCGCCGGAAACACGACTGCGCTCTTGTTATTTCTGGTGACTCGCTGGAGGTAGGCTCCAAATGCCTCAGGCTGGTCAGGAGAGCCCCAAACCGCTGTGGCTGAATTAGGAATTTTTTAAATTATTTTTTTTAAAGAAACTTTCGTAGCACAAACATTGGTGACGCTTCTGGTCCCTATAAATCAGGTATGTCTGAAATACTATGAGTATGAGTTCATGGAGCTGGCTTGCCAGTGCCCTGCCGTCGTGTGCTGCAGATGCGCTCCGACGCAGAAGGCCCAGATCGTGCGATTGCTCCAGGAAAGGACCGGCAAACTCACCTGTGCAGTAGGTAAGGGGCTGGTTAGGGAGGAGTGACCAGGTAGGATGGTGTCTTTCTTTTTTTCTTCTTTTGAATGAATGGTCCCATGTCATCTCATAACACCTGGAAATGCTGAGTTAGGGAACAGTGATTTTGTGGGATGATCGATAAGATGAAATTTTGCATATGGAAACTTCAATGACAAACTACTCATAAATATTTGGGGGCTGTATCCTCACAGAACAGAGCTTGAACATGGTCAGATAAAGTGCTGTTGTTAACCTGTGAGCTTTAGTTCAGCATTGTAGGTGTAATGGTACACCTACAAATCACATAAAGTGATCAGTGGCCTTGAATTCCTGTGCATTTTTAAAAAGAACTTCTTAAAGAATTTAAATTCCCAATTTCTATTTAAAGTCCTGCTTTTGTTGATAGGGTTCAGTGTTTCTTCTAGTCTGATGCAGATGCCTTTGGTGGGGTTGCAAGTTGCCTCTGTTGCTTAACAACCAATGTCGTTTGTCTGCGCTCTGACCTGCAGGTGATGGAGGGAATGATGTTAGCATGATTCAGGAGGCTGACTGCGGTGTTGGAGTTGAAGGAAAGGTGAGATTACCTCATGTGGAATAAGACTTCCTATGGCAATTCAGAAGCTAGTTTGCAACTAACTCTTAAGTGAAGCCTCAGAAATTTGTGCAAGAAAGTGAGAAGCTTCCACAAGAATAATCATCAGACCAATAGCCTTATCATGGAAAATAATTTGGCTGGAAAGGAGACTATTGTTTAACAGAGTTCAAGTTCATTACTTGGTTCTTGGCAGACTCCCTGAATTTGGACCGTCGTGGTTAGTTTTGGGGGTTTTAATCACGCATAGATGCTCCAAATGCTGGAGTTGCGATTACTCTGATAACAGACACCCTGCATGCACAATTAAAAACTGGTTATACTAGTTTAGAAATCAAACTCTGGGTTAGAGCTCTGGTTCCTGCATATGGAGCTGCTTGGAGTGGCAAGACTGGATTTGGTGGCAGTAGAAAGACTCTGCTTGCAGCGAGCTAAAAGATTGAAATTGAGTGAACTTCTGAGACTGAAAATTTGTGTTCAGAACTGGCTTGATACGAGTGTCATTTTAACATGCATGTTGTGAATCATAATCCAGAGGGTTGCTTAGAATTGGAGGCCAGGGTTCAAATGGGAATTCTCCTCATATTTTTGCTCTTTGCTTAAAAGCCACGGTGGAAGGCAGAAGTGCTGAGGTAATACTCTCCCCCACCTAATGTACTGCAAATTTTCTTGGAAATTCTGTCAGTGATAACTAAATAATAATACGGTATTTCTTTGTTTCCAATAATGAAGTGATCTCACTATGCTTTTACTTGCTGTTGTACACAGGAAGGAAAACAGGCATCGCTTGCAGCTGATTTCTCTATCACTCAGTTTAAACACCTGGGTCGTTTGTTAATGGTGCATGGAAGGAACAGTTACAAACGGTCTGCAGCTCTCAGTCAGTTTGTAATCCACAGGAGCTTGTGCATCAGTACAATGCAGGTAAATGGACTGTCACGAGGGCTTTTCCAATGGAGAGGTGAAAAAAGCAAAATCAAAAAGTAAGGGTTCTGCATTTCATTTCGGATGCAACTATTTCTTCTGAAAATGTCCATGGGTTGGAACTTGAGGTTGTTACTTGGGTATGAAAACACATAAGAAAGTTCCTGGTACTGGACAAACATCAGCAACTGCTCCAAAATTGGACAATCAATATTCTACCTTAGAAAACACTGCTGTGATGCAGCACGTCTTTGCTGTCATTTAGTAATGCTAGGAAATAGTGAAAATCTGAAGCAGGGCACTGCTCTTAAGGAAGGTCCCCGCTGAGTAAGTGCGCTTCTTTTTCAAGTGTGTTTTGATTAAGGCCTGCAAATAGCGAGACCAAGTTAAGTAACTGAGGAGGACCTGGCTCAGACCCTGACGAGGTTACTGAAAGCTCGCTCTGGCGTGCTGTGGAGTGTTCGCAGGAGCCGTGCCGCAAAGGCTGCTGAAGCACATATTCACCGTCCCAAGTGCTCGGCAGCTTGCTGCAGCAACGTGGAGGCGGTCTGTTCCACTCCGTTTCAAAGGGAACCTTAGAAACAGATTTGGTATTCACAAAATTTACATTGTTCATGTGTGCCGAGCCTCAGTGTAACAAAAATGCAATTGTCAGTTGGCAGGGAGAGTTGAAAGAGATTTTAAGAGTTCACGAGCCATATTCTGTTCTTAGCTGTGGTGACTTGAGGGAAAGTTTACAGTTAAGGGCAGAGGTTACTCTTTGGGAGTTGCATTTCCACGCCATAGTGTACTGATATATTCCTTAAAAATACCAAGGCTTTTTTAAATAAAATACTTGGTTTTTTTGAGAAGGCTGGTTCCGCCCTCTCGCCTTTTTCAGAATAAACACGCTGGAGGGGGATGTAGAGAGATAAAAGGCTCAAACTCAGGGGACAGTCTGGCTTACCCTGCAGCTAAAAACAAGAACAGAAAACAAAAACAGAAACCTGTAACTTCTGACAAAAAAAACCCCAAACCAAACAGAAAACAACCCATCAAATCTTGAACTCTTTAGAGTTTGTATTAGTGCATGTTAACTCTTTACATTGTGAAGGCATCATCCGGGCATAAATAAGTACACACCTGTGCTTCGCAACATCTGGACGGCTTTGATCAAACCAGTGGGCTTTGGAGGAAACTCTTTATGTTCTTTTCTGTGGAACTACATTACAAAAAGTTTTCCAAGCCCAGCTCCCCAGTGTTTGCTATTAAACATAGCTTTCCTCCAAGGTTTGCGTAGGAATAAGAAGGGTTGATATTACATTCTTCTGTCTTCATTTCAGGAATTCGGAGAACCCACTGCAAGTATGTTCCAGTTTGAACAGAGTATATTTTTAAGCTGTTGCTTTTACTGCAGTATCTAACGCCTGAAAAGCTTATTTCTTTTCTTTTCTAGGCTGTTTTCTCATCAGTGTTTTACTTCGCCTCTGTTCCTCTCTACCAGGGCTTTCTCATCATTGGGTAAGAGCTCACTTTTTACTAGTAGTGTGGAAAACCTGTGCATAATGAACAGATTTGGACTAATTAACATGCAAGGCATGCACATCTCCACTCTGCATGTTTCACAACACTGCTTCAGAAGATGGATGTGATCCTTGTCCCCTTTCTGCTCCTCTGCGCTGAGCAAAGCCACCGAGGCAGGACAAGTACTTCTAGAAGCCTTTCCAAAAGGACAGTTCATCACATTCATTACATGAGAAGCAAGCCATCCACCAGGAAGCACTTTTTCGATCCTAATAAAAAGCAGAGGGACAGTTGTTACGCTCTGGTGCCTGCGCCAGCTCCTGACAGTGTCGGAAAGCGGGGGCAACCGAACCTCTTTAACAGGAGGAATCAGTTCCTGTCTAAAATATACTGGGATTACACTTGTAATCTAATGGCTTTATAGACTTTCAAGGACATAATTAAAAAACAAAGAGCAAAGTTGTCTCCTTTGCCTTCTGATGCAAGCAGGATCAAGCCTGAACTGTAGAGCAGACTTTGGGGTGGGGACGGATCCTGGGGACAGGCTCCATTAATAACCCTACCACACCAGTTGCAGTACTTGAAGCAATCATCTGTGTATGAGTGTTTCTAATCAAAAGCCGTTCAAAAAGCAAATCCTACAGGTTTTTCTTACATGCAAATGCAAAACTTTGGTGTGTTCCATTTGCAAGTTTTTATAATATGTGTGTCATTTGGCACTTCAGGAATACTGTATTTCCTTTCTGAAGACTGGCGTTTCTGTTTGCTCATCTACACCTTAGATAATTTACTGGTCTTCTACCTTCTTCCCAGGTACTCCACAATTTACACGATGTTTCCAGTGTTTTCTCTAGTCTTGGACAAGGATGTTAAATCTGAAGTTGCAATGTTGTACCCAGAGCTCTACAAAGATCTTCTCAAGGTGTGGGAGACTCTTGTCTGTCTGTTTTGGTTTAAGGCAAAATCCCTGTCTTGATCTGAAACTCTCTAAATGTGTAAAGTCAAAAATATGATCAGTAGATAGAGAACTTTATCACGCGTTTTCAAGCAAAATTGTTTTAAAGGCAAATTTGAATTAACAGATACAGCCAGATTTCCTGGCAGTTTGTTATTGAATGCTACATGAAATACAATTTATTAAAAACGGCTGGGGAAATAGAAGTTCCATTCTGTGGGAAATTCTAAGGATTTAATATTACCGATTTGTTCCAAAATAAAGGGGAAAGAGAAATTGTTGGGGATTTGGCACTGTCCTGAAGCCAGAAAAGGGGATGGGGGGAAGGGATATGCTCATTTGATGGAGGAGGAGGTTATCATGTAGTTTTGTGAATAGGTATGTGCCTTGAGGATCATCTAAAAGATCTAAATCTAAAAGATCAAATCTAAAGATTTGGTTGCTGTGCCATTTTTGTATCTTTAGCATGAAAGTCAGTTCCTTCTCTTTAGACAAAGAAAACTTTATTTGATGTTTACTATAGAGAAATATCAGAAAGGTAAATCTTGTCTTAGGTTCTTTTTTTTCTTCCCCCCCACCCCCCCACGCCGGAAAATTTTTTTAATAACTGGGGTGTGCAGACTGGGAACATCTTTCTTAATTGAAGGAAAGGGTGGACTGAGTCTTCAACAGATCCTTTCCCTCAAGGATTTCTGTTAAACAGATACTCTCAGAAGTAAAGCCTGTTTTTCCAACAGCCTGAATAAGTCTCCATCTGGTTTCACTTGTATGTTGTCTCTTATGTCATAAACCACTAATTCTCCAACCATCCTTAGGCCTGGTCTAAGCATAGGGTTTTTTGTACTGGTATAGCTGTGTTGGCTGGAGACGCTTTTTTTTAAAAACCTATCTGCCTTCAATACGATAGTGATTTGTGTGTGTCTGTGTGTCTAGAAACATAATATTAATATATTCATATATATGTGTATACACACACATTTCACAGTACAATAACTAAACTCATGAGACATCTTGGCATTGAATTAATCCTGTGTGCAGTGAGGAAGAGGTTGTACTGTACTGTGCAAGCAGTGAGCTTCCACAGTCCCAGGCCTCCTTTGTGCATCATGAAAAATGAGACTAAAGAGACAGTACCTCAGGGCTGGTTGATTTGTTTGGTTTTCTTTTCAAATCACCTTCAAATTCTCTTTTATTAATTCCTGGGTTGATTTGTAAGAGAATGTTCATAAAAGAAAACTCAACAGAGCTTTGTCTTTTTTTTTGTTTGTTTTTTCTTTCTTTCCCCTCTCTAGGGACGACCGTTATCATACAAAACATTTTTAATATGGGTCTTAATAAGCATCTATCAAGGTAAGAAATCAACTTCTACTTGTGTCTTTAGATTTTTTAATGAGTACAGAATATCTACTTTTTTGTATTGCAGGAAGTTAAGTAAGGCATGAAGTGAATTTAGCAATGCATCCTTGAGATAATGAACAAATTTTTTTTTTTTTTTTGTCTTGGAAATTGTTTGCAGCATAACCAAAGGAAGAAATTATCTAAAACTAAATATTGGCAGCAACTGGTCAACCCTGTTGTAGGCAATGAAGTTGAAGTTCAAAGCGTGGTGCCTCTTCCCATTGAGACCATCCTTCGTAATTTTGTGCAGGTTCCTTTCAGTGCTTTAATTGCTCCATCTGCAAAGTAGAGTTTGCGACTCTTCCCTTTGTTTGAAAAAGGTTTTCAAACCTATGGATTATACGGGTTATTAAGTCAGCATGCAAAATATGGAATCTGTAGCTTTGTGTATTTTATCTAAACCCTGCCTATTAGAAGTGGCAATAGTTCCAGTTACTTCATAGCCATCAGTAATGAAGGACTAGAGTAGAGCTCAGGTTCTTGATCATACCCCATATGCTCTAATTAGGCTGCTAAAACAGTTAAGTGAATGCCTTAATTACAATGCATCTGTTTTCCAAAAGTGGATGTAGTAATTGGGGTGTATATCTAAGAAGGTCTTTTCTTTCAGTTTGTCTTTTTTTATCAAGTAACCTCAAACTCCAGTACTTTCTATAAGTGTTAATCAGGGAATCGTGGAAAGCATGTGAATAACGTGGAGCTGTAAAGCTAAAATGGCAATATGATTCTGTGACAAAATTTCTTGTTTTCCAAAACTCCTTTATCAGCGAGAGTCAGAATAAATGTGCCAAAATAAGCAGCTAATTCTTACTGATTTAATTGATGTTGCCATCCTCAGGAGGGAGTGAAACCGAGAATATAAAAGCTCTCTTGGCATTATCTTCTGAAATCTAATACGGTAGAACCCTACGACGGGGATAATGGTCTTCTGATGCTGTACAAATATGATGGCAAAGCCAAGGCATTTATAGAAAACTCACAAGTGGTGGAAAGCTAAAGCCAGAGGGTGATGCATGGAGGGAAAGATTTCTTCTTGAGCTAAGACCACTATCTGGTTACAATATTTGGTTAAAGTGACTTCACTTCTGATGTGCTAAATAACTAGAAAACAGCAGGCCAAACAATTGGGCTAGTTGCTAGCAGAGATGAGCCTGACCAAAAACTCAAGCAGTCCCAAATTTTGGAAAGTTCACAGCTGGATTTGAACTTTGTGGCTCGAGCTCTAGTCGCTTGCAGGTTTTCCCTTCCGAAACTAGCCTAGCATGATGGATGTTGGTGCGGATTACTCATGCTGCTAACATGAGTTATTTGTGCAGGTGGCTGTGCGGGGTGTTGCGAGCATTCCCTGGCTAGCTGAAATAGGAGCACGAAACAATGCATCATTAACAGCACTTTAATGTATACTCCTTTTAGGGGGAAGTGTAAAGGGGAGAGACCTTGGCTGAAGTAGTGCAAAGAGAGGCTAACTTGTATCCACTGAACTTTTCAACACCTTGCTTCCATCTGGGCACTGAGGCAATGCAGTAGGTTTTAGAAGTATTTGATATCTTTTAGCTTCTGAGTAGTGACCAACTGCTTTTCTGGGAGGATAGAGTTTCACAATGTTAGAAATCTCCACTTGCCAAAATAGCGTGTGTTAATTTCCTATCTCCATGTGTCTATGAATATGATAGACTGTTATAAAAGTCTGGGCACCTCTGCTGTAACTTTTCCCTGTCTTCTCATCAGTTCTGTCTCCTAAATAGTAACTGATTCGTTGTCATTACATTCATCAGGTTTCATGAAAAACAGTCGCAAGACATGACTATGTTTCAGCCTTTCCAAGACCTAGCAGTGGGTTTTAGAGCTTCGACTGGTGTTTGAATAAAATACCCAAATGTTCCGTTCCCTTGCAGGTAGCATCATCATGTACGGAGCACTCCTCCTCTTTGAATCTGAATTTGTCCATATTGTGGC
This sequence comes from Sula dactylatra, assembly GCA_013389905.1. Lineage (NCBI taxonomy): Eukaryota > Metazoa > Chordata > Aves > Suliformes > Sulidae > Sula > Sula dactylatra. The sequence continues at coordinate 329,518 of WEKW01032579.1, read as the reverse complement.
CATTTCCTTCACGTCCTTGATTCTCACCGAGTTACTGATGGTGGCGTTGACGATCCAGACATGGCACTGGCTCATGATAGTGGCTGAGCTGCTTAGTCTCTCCTGTTACATAGCTTCTCTGGTCTTCTTACATGAGTTTATCGGTAAGGTTAAGTGCCTTTTCTCCAAGCGGTTGGTTTATGACCTGAATAGTGACAGGACCGTAAGGGCATGAAAGGAGTTTAAAGGCGGTTGATGAAGCCAACGTAATTACAGCGTCAGTGGTTCTGACCAGAATAAGCTCTGTTTGATTTGAAGGCACCTGAAAGACATTTTATGGTTCCTTCTCATAGCAAAATGCTAGAGGAGGTAACGGTGGTCAGTAAACTGTGCGCTGCGCGGTGAATGTCATCCTTACTTTCAGAGCTCCGCCGCACATCAGCTGTCATGTGGTCTTTATTATCATATGAGAACTGAATTTCAGACTGAAAATTTGAGCCTCTGTTTTTGGGTTGAAAGATTTCATCTTTTAACTGTGTGAAGTAGCTGCCTCCTAAAGCTTACCTTATTTTATCTGCTTCATTGGGGCGTTGGGGCCCTTCTCTTGTGGGTTTGGGGTTGGGTTTTTTTGGTTGGGTTTTTTATCATTGTTTTTGGGGTGGTTTTTCTTCTTCACCCCCCCAGAACAGAGCTAATCCTTTTCCCTGGCTAAAGGAAAAAGGGTGAGGAATTCCGGATTCCTCCAGTAGCTGCCTAGTTGCAAATACCGCATCCGTAGGGTTTGTTCCAGTGTTTGTTCGGGAACCACAAGATGTCACTACTTCTTCCGTAAAGCTCTTTGCTAACTCTGAAGACGATGAGGATAACTTCCCAATGGGCTAGTGCTGTATCTCTTGCATATGGGTATACTAGCTCCATTTTGAATGATGCTTCAACTATTTTTGCAATGATTCTGAGGTATTATAACTGAGTCAAGATGTGTTTGCTGGACTACCAGCAAAGTAGCAGAGGGCACCTTCCAGAGTCGGAAGCCAAGTAGTCCATTTAAAGGAAGCTTAGTATTGCCAGGAGATGGATTGCCCTGTTTCAGATGAGGTATGTATGGGCACTTGCCTGTGAGGAGTTACATGCCTTACTGAAATGGGCTGCGCAGGAAGCTGCACCTTTTGTGGAAGAGAAGGGCGGAAGAGTGAGGGACCAGGAATCGTCTGAGCTTTGAACTTGCATGTGGAGATGGTGAGGCTGTTTAAGAAGTGTTGGTAGACTGAACTGCTTTTCTGCACCTCTTCCCAGAGCGTACTCGCCGCTTTCATTGACTCCGTGCTCTTGTCTTTTTACAGACGTTTACTTCATAGCGACTTTGTCGTTCTTGTGGAAAGTCACCGTCATCACTCTGGTGAGCTGCCTTCCCCTCTACGTCCTGAAGTACCTGAGACGAAGGTTTTCTCCCCCAAGCTATTCGAAGCTCACATCCTAGGGCTGCTCTCCTTGCACACCAGAGACAAATATTGCACATAGCTGAGAGACAAAATCATGTAGTTGTTACTATAACAAATACGTCCAATATTTGCATAAGGATCATGTGGTAATCTTTATTACATGCTGCTTTATTGAAAAAAGACTTCACAACTGCTGTGAACAGAAACCTAACGATAAAAGGGAATTTTTTTGAGGGTGGAGGCACTTGTTAGTTCATCCAGTTCTTTCCACTTTAGTTCCACTTAACGGGAGTCAAATGCGCATAACTGCGATGATGGTGGGTTTCTCAAGCATGGTTAAAAGTATCTGAAAGCTGCTAACTGACCTTGGAATTTACGTTTGACAAATTTAAGTTACTTTTTAAGTATCTGTGCTGTTCCTTGCATTGTGTTACGTTGTTTTATTTATCTTCTTGATTCAAGTAGTTACATTCTTTTTACATCTTGGAAATCCCTTAATGTAGGTGATGCACTACACTGCTGACAGCTGATTCCTGATTTATGGCATGCTGTTTCCATAATGGGGCTCCAGCATGTCGGATCTACACACACTTGAGAATCTGAGCGTGTTTGAGACTTTCCTTCACTTGAAATGTAGTCACCCTAGTGATTTTGGAGGTATCCAGCAATTGATAAATAAGGAGAAATGTAGTCCAAAAAGAAGAAATTCAGTTTTGTTTAGCTTTTGTGCTTCCTGTTAAAAGGAGCTGGTGACATAATAGCTTTACTCTGTATTTATTTGTATAGGAAAAAATTATCTAAACTAAAGCTTGTCTTCTTTGGAAGAGAAATTTGCAGTTGATCAAACTTGAAATGTGTCGACAACGTGAGAAGAGACTCGTACTGTTCTGCAGTCAGTGTGGCAGATGTCTCTTGAATCCTTGGAGACTAAAAGAAAAGGTCACAGAGCTGCTACTCCTCACAGCTACATGAAATCTGTTTCCTGTTAGGGTGAAACTGTGAAGATGAGCTGCAAATAAGCTGAGGCACTCCTAGGTGGGTGTTGTTCATGACACGCTCCCTGCAGAGAGGCAGTTTTGGAGAACCTTGCGCTTGCTTTGCTCTAAAAACCAAACTTGAATCGCAGAGGCAGGAGTGGGGTTCGTACGAAGGCGGTAGGCTCGTGTGCAGAGCAAATTTACTTACTGATTTTTAATTTTCAAAAATAAAGCTCGCTGAGTTCCGTTTTTATAATAAGCATTGGCCCACAGTATAACGCCGTGAGGAGAGCAACACGTACTTAGGCTGCTCAGGAGAACGACAGAGAGTTATGGGAACCTTTTACCATTGGGTCCGTGCATCAAACACAGATGAGCTTTTAGTGGCAGCCGTCCTCATCTAATGGCTGTTTAGTCTGTGCTAAATTAGTTGCTTGCTGTCTCATTCTCACACCATAAAAACCACTGTCGGAGCTGGCACGGCTTGGTGCTGTCGTTGGTCGGCTGCGTGGAGGGGCCAGGAACGGCAGAGCCCAGAGCCGGAGCTCACTTCGCCTCCTTCAAGGCAGCCCTTCCAAGTCAGGGCAACCGCGCTGGTGTGAGGAGCAGAAGCTCCCTGGCCGCCTCTGTGCCACGCTGAACCTCTTTAATGGACTGCCAGCTTCTGTTGCCATTGCTACAGGCATTCCACTGTCGCAAGCAGCACAATGCTGCATTAAGAGGTCTGGTGTGAAAATCAGTGGAAAATGGGAGTGTTATTTTAAAAGAGCCGGAGTCTGTGTTGACCCATAGTGGTACGTCTTGAATTTTCAGATCTAGGACAGCCGTGGCTTGTGTGGTCGATGTGTGGTAATTGCTCTGGGGAATGTTTTGCACAACCTGACCTGCCTTCCTTGCTCTCGGTTCCTGTGGCTTGGGGTGAGTGGAAGGTGCAAGTCCATATGACCTTGTCGTTCCTTCATGTGGGGGAAACCCTCCTGATATAGAAAATTATGTTTCAAAATCCTGCCGGAATAAAACCGGCAAACGCTCTTTAATCTAACACATTATTTTTTCTTTTGTGCTAGTCTTCTGATTAGACTCTTGTCTGAAGTCCTGACAAATAACAACTGGCTTTAGGAACGTCCTGCTGACTAGCGAAAGACAATTTGTACTATTCACCTTTTCATAATATTTTGAAAATTTGCCTGCCTTTCTTTTCTAATTTTTTTTTCCTAAAAATCATCATAATAATGATATCTATTTCTGCCTATTTGACACGCATGTTCGTGTTGGGAAAGGCCCTAGAAGACCAGCACTTCTCAATCATTTGTCTCGCGGAGGAAAAGCAGTGCCTGAACAGCCCATTTGTGGGGGAGCTGGGCTGACAGCCTGTTGGGAATTGTGCCACTTTGCCAAAAAGATACTTAATGTTGTCTTTATCGTGACTTGCTACAGCTCCTGGATAGCGCCGGCCAGGCAGGTGTTCTGGAGTCCCCAGTCAGCGTTTGATTTAAGTAGATTTAAATACAAGAATCAAGAATTTATTTTGGCAACTTCTCATGACCGAGAAGTCAAGTCCCTCTTGTCCGTTGGCAGACGCATCGCAGTACGCATCTTTGTAAAGCCCTGTCCTTATCTAGTGTGTGTTAGTAGTTAAATGTCCTGCAAGAATAACAGTGCCATACTACTGTATGTAAATATGAGATGTATATATGGTAGAATTCACTGTTTCCTGAAGTCAATACAGTTTACACTGAGTGGACCATATTTGCAAAATATTAGCTTACACCAAGAAAGAGAGTGAATTGTGATCTCGGTTATATTTATTGAACCATAACTTTAATAAGGAATGCATATTTAGTGGTATTGATAGTAATCTGTAGCTGTGTTTCGGGGTGTGAATTATATTCCTTTGCAGCTAGTTTTTTTGCACAAGGTTGTAAATCCAGGAAGTAATTTCTGTCTGGGTATACGCTGTATTTTTTTAAAGCAATGAGAAAATTAAAACTGCCATCTAACGAACAGCAGGAAGGAGGAATGATTGTTGTATTTTTCAAGTTTAGCACTTTATGTCTGCAATCTGTTTTTCTTAAGTTATTTAAAAAATGTTTTTAAAAGCAAAGTTTAATACATATGTTCGTACTTACTCTACATTTGAATAAATGGATTCTCTGCTGGAAATTTAATTAATCTTTTTTCCTCTAGTATGCTCATAATTTGTGCTTATTGGGAGTGAAGCATTGTTTTCTTCTTCGATGTAGCATCTTGTTCGTAGCCTTACTCAGTGTTCTTCCTATTCCTTTCTTTTGTTCTGGTTTATGTACTGTAGCAGCTCATAGAACCTGCGTGCTTTGGAACCGTGCTCCAAGTGATGCTGTGGGTAGTGGTGTGTGTCTCAGTGTGCTCTTGCTTCCTGTGGCTGCTTTAGGGAAGCCAACGCTCTGTGCTGTGCTGCTGCGGTGGTGGTTAGCGTGGAGGTTTTGTGACACGCGCTGTTCTCTTCTTGCATTTCTGCAGTAATTCCAGGTGTGTCGCAACCCTCTTCATTTTTTTTTTTTTTTTACTTTTAACTCTGTATTTGTTTCCTCCGTAGAGCTTGTCCTGTTTATCTTTGCAAACTTTTGTTTTGCTCAGCTCAGTGCAATTGAAATGCAACATTCTTTATTCAACACCGGCAGCTCAAATCTGTGCAGGGTCTTATCAGAACTGGGCTGGGGAGTGATGAGTGACATCCCTGGTGTCCCCTCGGTGTTGAGAACTACGTGCGGAGAGCTACAGCTGTGGCTGGCCCAAACCGAGCAGCACCAAAGGCGTTGTTTTTCTGTGGTCTACTGAGCTATCACAATTAAACGCCATGACAACCTCTCTCGTCCTGTGCAACTGCTGAGGAAAATTTTGCTGTAGTTGAGCTGAGTTTGTCAGGGAGCCCCAGAGAGTTGGATATGTGAAATCCCTAAAGCTTGTCTTTTGGCTTCATCTTTGGAAGAAAGCTGCTGCACCATCTGATGCATCATAAATCCTTGGTTTGCACAAGCAGTGCTCTAAACCAGGTATGTGAACTGCTATCGCATGCAGCTCACCGCCACAAGTTCTTTGAACACAACTGTTGGGATGGGGTTTGACCCATCTCCGGAGTTGCTGGTGCCAGCCCAGTGCCCACTAAAATCTTCTGCGTGAGCTGCATGGGCTCTTTTATTTTTTTATTTATTAGTTATTTCATAATTAATAAATTCTTCGATTTGCATGAAATCCTGGGTTCTACAGCTTTGCCAATATGGTCCATTACTACTGCCTACTACAACTTGTGTACGTATATGCCTTTGAGAACATTTTTAATTGTTAAAATTGTTAAAAAAAATAAATGTTAAGTTAATTTAATTTTTAATTGGGGAAATGGATTCTGGTGTCAACGATATTTACTGTGATGCTGATGTTTTGTACCTGTCATCTAGTTAAACAACGTGTAAATACTCTTGATTCAAGAGAAATATGAATGCCAATTATTTATTGTTCTGTGGAGTTATGTGTTGCAGACGTGTATAAACTTAAAAGGGAATGTTGTAAAACAAGGTGGAAAAATAAATTTTATGCAACTTCTTTACTTCATCCATATACACCATGTATGATGCACCTGAGTTAGTCCTGGCGTGATCAGCCCAAGATGGGTTTAGACAGAATCGTAAGTATATAGGTTAAGTTGCATTGTGGCCCTTCAGCTTGTCCGCGTGGGAAATGCGCCTCTGAGAAATGGTCAGTACTTTCTGCTGATCAGTGGAGACCCGCTTCATTAATTTCTTTGTTATAAGCAGTTTTCTAACAGTCTTAACAGGAAGGGAGCTTTTTTGGGGAGGGGGGAATGTTGATTTTATTTTTTCTTTTTTTTAAGTATTGCTGTAAACTCTCGCTCCCCTTCCCTCATGAGTGACTTCTTGCCAGATTGCTCTCCGCAAGTCATCGGTGCACGACCGTGGCGTGGATTAGCTCGGCGCAGCGCAGAAGCTGCTGCTGGGCACGGGCAGGCTGGCGAGAGCCCCTGGCCGCGGTGACCGCCAGGTGGAACTTCAGCCCCGGCTGTTGCTGCCTGTTCTGCAACCAGCTAGTCCCAGAGTGCCCGACTGTCCCGAGGATTTCAAACAAGCCCTGTAATTTGTAAATTCAGTTTCAAGAGACTCGGCTCATTCAGGAATGTTCTGCTCAAACCGCCCTCGCAATTTTTGGTGCAACCCCCGTCAGGGAGAAGGTGGTCGTTCCCGCTGGCCCCCACTGCTGTGAATTGGGAGAAAGTCTTTCGTTTGAATCACATATATGCTGCTCTTGGAAGAGCAATGATGCAATAGCATCAGGAACAGCTATTTCTGGAATGTTCTCATCACTCGAACGTTAGATTAAATAACTGGCTCGGCACAACAGCGGTCCCGGGCTGGGGCTGGCTGCCCCGCTCTGGGTCAGGAACGGGAGGGAGAGGCAGGAGTTTAACACTGGCTATTCTCCGCAGGGGAAACTTCAATAAGATTGATTAAGAACACAGTATGACAGTTTTCTGTGAAAAATGTGGTAAGAGCTATAACCCTCTCAAAACAAAACAAACAAAAAAAATAGAATGGAATAAAGTAAATCTGTAAGTCGGGAGACTGTTTTACTAAAGCTATCGCTATAAGCTATCCCTCAGATCACTGAACATTTATTAAAGGTTTTCTTTTAGATTCTGTTCGTTTAGACGCAGACGCCAGCACCTTAACCTTTTTCATGATTAATTTTTTTGTATGAAATGGTGCAAATATTAAATAAACAATTTTTGTGATGTTTGCACACATCAAATGAATGCTGTAGACTCCAGAAATTACAGTACCAGACTTCACTCCCAAGTGTTACCAATTTCCCACTCTAAATGGGTTACATAAGCCCTAGTTAGTGGTTCTTTTAATTTATGGACGGTTTCTTTTTAATGGTGAAATGCGTAATTAAAAAAAGCTAGAAATAGTTTTTCTAAACTCACTCTGGAAAGGGAAGGAGAATTTCTGCAATTTTTTTTTTCACCCAAACATTGCATAATAGTAGAAATGTCAAAGATTTCCATGGGGTTTAATTTCATTCTTCATGTGGCTGTGGTCATACAAGAAGTTTGAACACTGCAGGGGTTGGCAGATTTTTGGAAGATCACGCATCCTGGGATAAGTTTTCAGCCTAGGCTTTACCAAAGAATGCCTGGCCTTATTTTTCAAATTGTGGTTGTATTATACACTAGTGTGTCTTTTTTTTCTTCTTAAAAAAAAAAAAAAAGGAAAAAAGAGTAGGTGCTGGCTGGTAGGTGGGTATCTTACTACAGTCCTGAGCCTTACATGTTGTTGCGTGAAGATGTACAGAAGCTTCCCTTTACCTTAAACTCTTTGGAGAGAAGAAAACCTTGTCGACATGCCCTCTGGCTTTGCCTTCTGATGGCTCAAGTCATGGCAGCTGTGCTCCTTCTCTGGCTCTTCTCCCTTCCATTACCATGGCCTTAAATATCCTTGTCGTGATAAATCTTCGCTAGAGGAAGGTAACTTAGGAGATGGGGGCAGAGAGAAGCTGTGGCCTCCGGGCTGTACCCAGAGTCCATGGCAGAGCATGGGGTGTAGAACAATACTCGTGTTTTGATTATTAGACTTTCTCCCCACCTTAAACGTTGGAGTCAATCCTATAGGGTAGTTAGTTACTCCACAGAGTATTCAGATGTCTGGTTTTAAATTAGGAATGTGATTGCAGGCTTGAGAAAAACTGTCTTTATTATACGGAGTATTGATAAACCCCAATCCAAAAATTTTGCCAGGTTCTTCCATTTTAAACCTGGACCTGCAGATCCAGATTACAGCTGTGCTAAATGTTTTGCAACCACATGTGAAAGCAGTGGGTTTCAGAGACTGCGAGCAGCAGTTGGCTGCAGAAATAGCATCGCTGCAGCTGCAAAAAAGGTAATGTAAGGAAAAATTTTGCTGAGTGTGACAGCAGTTACTAGCAGCACTAAGTCCTGGTCCAGCACCTATTTAAGGTCAGTATCAAAACTGATGCTGTGGTTTCCTTGGGCCACAAGCTGGCATTTCCTGGCCTTAAAACTCTCTGGGTGGTGTGGGGCTCTCTAGGTTACATGATGAATCTCGGAATTTTTGCTGCGTGTAATTGAACTTATAGATGATCAGCATCTTGCAGGATCTGGCCTTCAGAAGAATGCCCTTCCCTCTGCTGCTCTTCTTCCCTTCGTGGCCTAAGACCTAACTGTTACTGAGCGAGTGGGTTACAAAAAAGGGCTTTAAAATCATTGCATTCCCACTTTAAAGCCTCCTTCTCTCGGCTTGCTGTAATTGCGTACGTAAGGAGGAATATTGTGTGCTGTTCAGATTCTCTCACAGAAAGAAGTAGTAACAAGAACAATCTGTGCAAAAGAATTTAGCGCATTAAAGATGGGGGTAATAGTCATTCTCATTTGTCCTTTTATGTGAAACAGATTTTATTTTAAATGTACACTCTGAGTAGCATAACCATATCCAGAAACTTGTTTACCAGGGTAAAAGTAGAATTACCCACAATATAACTTCAGAGCATGAGTAGGGGTGAATTGATTGTACTGCGCGATTCTGCTTAGTCAGCCCAGAAGTACCGCCGCAGCGCACACCTTGGTGGGCACGTGGGAAGCGGGTATCTTCCGTGCTTGAGGTTTCATCAGACGGCATATTTACTCATATGTTTCGCATCTGCTCCGAAAAAGCTGTGTTGTAGCTCTGCTGTAGGCGTTGTATTTCGGTGCCGTTAGACACGGATCTGTCCTGTGCTGGCTCTTCTGTTTTTGAGACACGTCACTTTGGATCCGTTTTGTTCAGTGGCAGATTTCACCCACGTGCGGCTTGTCAAAAAGTGATGCAAACTGCTATTGATCGGGATCTCTATTTAAAATGAGAACAAACCATTTGTCAGTGACACCGTTATATAAAATGCCAAGTCACGGTCTCGGTGAAGCACGTTACCTGCGCCAGCAGCAACGGTGTAACCGCCACGGAAAGAAACGCTGCTCGGCGCTGAGCCCGTGTGAAAGGCAAGGGGTGCTGCCCGCAGAGGCAGAAATCCTCTGCACCCTTTGGAACTTTGAGATTAAGGTTTTGAGTAAAAGGCACGTTTATAGGGATCGGCATTCCCTCTGTCTCTCCTCCAACGTGGTGGTTTCCAGTGAGTCACCGCGTCTTGCATCTGCCGTGGCTGCGGCTGCGGTCCCGGACTGGCGCAGGCAGAGCCGTCGCTGCCACCCTGGAGAGGAAGGTCCCGCACGTGAACCAGCTCTCCTGGGCAGGTCTGGGCACCGATTTGGAACCGGGAGCTCGAATGCGTTGCGCTTACCGCGTCTTACTACCTTTGCCTTTGACCTTGTTCCCAGCGTTAAAGGGTAGGACCTTTGAGGAGGGAACTCCGGACCGCAGCAGAGGGCGAAGCAGCTCGTCGTCTTGCTGCGAGGGCAGGGGCACTGCCAGCAGTCCTCTCGGCCCTGCGAGGTGGGATCTTTGCCCAGGACATGTTGCTGGAAATGTTTACTGCTCTCCAGCTGCACTTCTATTAGGCTCCATCCTGTTCTCCTCATGTTTGACAACCAGCACACCACGAGCTGTAACTTTTCGGAGCCCTAGTGAAGAGCAGCCAGCGTTTTAACCACTCTCTTGCCAAGGCTTCCTTGGCGTGAGCCTGCGGTGCGAGCGAGGAGAGCTCTCGCTGTTGGAGCTGTGCTGGGGCTTGCAAGCCCAGGGAAACCGGAGCAGCACCCTGCGCGGCCGAGCTCGAGGGTCGCCTCCCGAATTCCCCCTGGGCAGCATCGTGGGTGTCAGCCTTCACAGAGCTTGCGCCTGATCTTCGTGTGTGCGTGCACGTTGCTTGTGCGTGCAGATGTAGTTACAAATCACTTGATTTGCACATAAGATGCTTTTCTTAATTTAATTTTTAAATGTAACTGGAACAGTTACATCCTGCTGTTTATTAATGGAGCTTTAACTATTTAATATGCCGTCTTGGCTTCATTCTAGCCTGGAACAATTACTTCAAGCCCAATGAGAACCAGAAAAGTGGTTTTAACATCGAAGGTGAATAAAATCGAACCAGAGCAATGAAATTTTTTTCGCCTAAAATATGAGCTGGAGACTAATACTGGTTCTTCCCTTTATCTGTCGTTGTCTGTGTCCAAGGTAAGCAAAATCCCTGGAGGAGGGGAAGACCAGTTTTAAACAGGAACTACACCATCATTGTCTGCTGTGAGCTGCTCCAAAGAAGCATTTATCAGTCATGCGCAGTGTGGTGTAGGGACTTGGACCTTCTCCACCCTGACAGCTGGGCTGTAAAATGAAAAAGAAATTTCTGAAAGACCGAGGTTAGATGCTATCAACCCCCCATCTCTCTTGCTTTCCCCAGGTATGCCTCTTTCCAGTCTTTGGTATCCTTTTATTTATTTGTCAAGATGCATTGCTGCCTTTTAGCTGGACCAAGATAAATTAACCAAAGTGACAGTTTACATTTTAGGTTGAAACTAGTGCCAGAATTTCTCAAGCAACTGTCTATAGACTAAAGTTTGATTCGAAGCTGCCCAGTTTTGCTTCTAGGAAGTCTCAAGCCTCCTGCTGATCAGATTTTGATTTCTGATCTTTCCTATGGACAAGGAGAAATGATTCAGAAAACAAATTTTCTAAGTGAAATTGGTGTTTGCAGCACTAACTAAGGAGAAAACCCCTCCAAAATCAGATGGAAAGAAGCGCTTTGTGCGGGTGTCTTGGTGGAAGATCCACGGCTGGTGTAAACTCTCAGGCCACGCTCATCCGCACCCTCACACAGGCTTTGCTCAAGTCCTCATTACCGAAGTGTCGAACTAATTTTTACAGGTGCAGCGTTCACCATTCATAGCCTTCAACAGAAAGAAACATCTTGTATTTCACATGTGAACGACAGCTATTTCCTTCTGCAGCCTAGGTGTCTCTTGTGATCTTTCACCGTCAGGATCCTGCGCGGGGCGGTGATTTATACAGGTTCCCACTCTTCTTTCTTTCAGCTCCTGTTGCCATTCCAGCTCAGCTCCGAAGAACATAAGGCCACAAAGCCTTCAGTAAAACCCGAGCCTGGAGGAAATATCAGGTGTTAACATCCAATAAAAAGCTAACACGCTTGAATGAGCTGGGATTGCAAGGTACCTCTTGGACGGCCCAGGCAAGGACTGACCTAATGCAGCAGTTTTATGGTGGTGGCAGGTAAGGACTAATTATAGACCCTGGACTCCATCATGAACTGACTTGTCAAGTTAACTTACCGACTGAAGTACCTACAATTACATTGTGGGGGCTTTCTACTCCTTTGTATAACCGAATGCAGTTGCTCCTGAAGAAACATAGTGAGTAAATCTGAGGTGCTGAAAGAAATACTGCACTAGAAATTACGCTGTAGGGAACGTTTTATATGCTTTGGGGTAAATTAATGACCGGGTTTGGATTTTCTAGGGAAAAAAAAAACAAAACAAAACAAAACAAAAAAACCCCCAAAACAAAACAAAAAAAACCTTTGTGCACAAATACATACTTTAAAATATATTTTCTTTCAAACATCATTTTAACAACAGTGTAAATCAGATTTTACAGACTGCATATTTCAAGCTTGAAGTTCATTAAATGTGTGAAATTCTAGATTAGTTGCCGGGTGTGGCCAGAGCCCCAGTAATGAATTGTAGATTGTGTTCAGGTTATAATATCAGATTCCCTTGCCCTGGCGGTGATATTAAAGGGACAAAAGCACCTTTTCAAAACAGTCATAACCTTTCTTTATTAACTTTATTTAGTTTAGCCACCATATGATATAGTGGAGGACTGCATCAGTGTTTCCATCCTGAACCTAACGTACAGGTGTCTAATTGGATTAGGTGGTTGTTGTTGTTATTAATAAACCAACCAACTTCTGTCCTAATGTACTGAAACTGATGCTATCTATCTATACGTGCATTTTTGCCAGTGCCCTGATTAGGGGTGGTAGGCTGCCTCTAGATACAAGAATATTGCTCTAAATTGCAATTCACTCTGACCTGACGTGAAAGAATCACTTTGTATAGTGAGAAAGCGTCGTGACTTTGATTTGGTGTGTTTTGGAGTTATCCACCAGCATAACTGTATTCTCCAGCTGAGCCAGGAGTCAAGAGGTGTGGGCATTTGAGTCCAGGTGTTCCGTGAGCGTGGTGGGTTTCATAGTCATCCTCTTGGTCTAGGTTTGCCAAGTCCTTCTTGGACTAAATTTCAACCATGAATGCTTTCCTTTTCCAAAAGCTTGGCTAACACCCACCCAGCCCCGCCACAGAGGCACCTGCTGCTGTGTGGTACTTGGAGAAAGGTCCATGCTGAGAACTGTGAGGCCACTGTTGCACGGACGTGTGTACCTAAGGGATGCCGAACCCACCCCCCGAAGGGAACAGCTGGGGAAAAATGCTCATCATCACCTGCAGTCAGAAGGATCTCTTCAAATTCCTACCTTGGAATTCTTCTCTACAGTACTGTACTTCCCTACGGTAACTCCTGGGAAGGGGAAGGTGAGTTGAATAGCTGGGAATAACAATTAATTAATGATGCTGTTCTCGTTCCACAAACTCTTCTGCGAGCAATGTGCAAAAGTGACCAGCTATTTCCCTGTACTGTTGTAACAACCGTAATTTAGGGGACAGGATCCCTGTCGTACCCCTCTTCACTGAACACAGCAGGCAGGAGAGGGTCCCCAGGGTTCCTCTGCCCCAGGCAGGGCGCGGGACGGAGCTGCTCGAGGGCTGCTGTGGGCTGAGCTCGCAGGCACCGCTGAATCCCCGCTGCCCGGCATTAGCCAGCACGTGCCGTTCCTTCCTCTCCCTTTCTTTCCCGTGCTATGCAATGGGAAGGAGTTCACAAGCCAGTCCTGAGCCTGGCAGGACCAATAATGGGAATTTCCCGGGCAGCGACTCTTGATGGGGCCAAAAATCCAGGGTTAAGAAGGTACAGAATTGGCATTTCTCGCGCGGGGCTGTTTGCCGGAGATCTGTTCCCAGAGCGTGGCCTGGTGACTTAAGCTCTGCAAGAAACAGGTACATGGTAGCATGTCATTCACTTGCCTTGCCCACGTAGAGAAGCACCTCTCCAACTCCCAATGTGACTAATGTTCTTCCTAATTATTCCAGCAAGTAATTGCTCTATTTGGCTGTCTCTCTTTTTCTTTTCTTTTTTTTTTTTTCTCCTTGAACCTTAGCTTAGAGTCTTGGAAAACAAAACAAAACCCTATGGTTTTATAATCTTAAAGAGAAAATATCTTTGGCAAGAAACTAACATATTTACAGCCTCATCCAGAGTTTGTCTTTGTTTAATTAGTCTTGCTTTAAAAAAAAAAAGGTTATAGTTCAATTTTATCCTACGTGCTCGTCTGCTTTGCCTCGGAGCTGCTAACCTAGTCATTGGTAGTAGTTTGTAAGGCAATGCCAATCTGGAGGGCTTAAGTGTTCCCTGAAAGCAACGTTTGAAGTTTGGGTGAAAGCATAGATCATGGCGTTATAAGCACCCCACTTCGCACGAGGTTGCTAAATCAGGGCGCGCTAAGCCAAGTTCAGGTTTGGAGTAGACCCAGCGCCGTTACCAATCCAGGCAACCAAGGTATTGGTTTTATTTCTGAGCTGTCACGTCTGAATCCTGCTTGCAGAGCTCCCGATCCGCCCGCACCTTCCCTGTCCCTTGCTGTTCCCGGCTGCTCCCCGCGTCCCGCTGGCTCCCCTTGCCGCGGCGCAGCCCCCGGCTCCCGCGGGGGCAGGTGGACTGGTGCCCCGGCGGTTTCATTACCCGTGTGGCTATGGAGAATATACATAAACTCTCGGATTTTCAGCTGAATGATCAGGTTAATGATCAGGTTTGCCTTCTGCCCGGGTGTGAAAAAAGCCTCCGGGGAAGCCTGGTCCCTTCCCTTGTACTGAACGGGCCATCCTGCCTCACCTTCTCTCATGCGAATGAATTTCCGTGCCTCTAAAATTCCCTGTCCGAGAATCAGAGCAGACTGTTGGCACATTGAAGGGGCCTGAGCGGTGATTTCGGTCCCGGTGGGGAGCTGCGGTGGGCTGCTGGGCTGCTGCGGGGATGTTTCGGGGATGTTTCGGGGTGCCGGCGGGGCCGGAGGATGCTGCGGGGCCGGGTGGGTTCCGGGCAGCCGCCCCCAGCTGCGGGGCAGGCTGAGCCATCCAGCTTGTCCCTGGAGAGAAAAAACCCCCAGGTGGGGTTTTTGAGGATGCTGAGGCTGAGGATAGGTTTTCCTCCGGCTGCAGGTGCAGACCTGGTACTTCCTCCACGTGTGACCTGACATGAGGTGTCGGACGCTTCCATATACCAGTGGTTATGAACTTGTGCGACTGCTTTGCAAACGTGCTTCGCTGCCTGCCTGCAATCCTACATATTCCTAGGAGACAGGCACGGTAACAGGTAAAATGGGAAGCTGCAGCCTCGGATGGTATCGTATCAGGCTAACTGAATTAATTACATCCTCCCGGTCCCATAAGAGGACACTAATTCAAGAGCTGCCTGTCTAAGACAGCGAGAATGGGGCCCTATTGTTCTGTGAGTGAGCTGAAAGACATTTATTTTTTCCTTTACAGGAAATTTTCAAGGGGAGGGGGAGGAGAAAGAATGTTCTCTACACTTTCTTCAATATATTTTTTTTATTTGTGGTTTTGTTTTCTGAGGTTGCCTTTGTTGAGGAAAAAGTAAAATTAAAAAAAAAAAATCACTCTTCACTTATAAAAATGAGTTTTAATGTTCACAAACAGAATCTGTTTACTAAATGCCAGTTCTTGGGGGGGTGGGGTGGAGGGAGGATCAACAAAAAACCCAACAAAACTACTTTAACTCAAAAAAGAGCCTTCTAGTTTATTGAGTTTTGTTGAAAAAAACAGAAAATTTCAACCAATTTTCATTTTAGATGAAAAGCTATTTCTCATTTGGAAAAAATGTTTTGATGGGAAAAATTCGAGCAGTTCTAGTTCCAATCTCGGAGAGCTGTATGTGGGTGGATTCCCTGGGCCACATGGAGCTCATTACAAGATCAGACAATTTGTTTGTAACTTAATTAAGTGAGTGAATATGTTATTTAGACAAGTGCATTGTCAGAAATAAGCTGGGGATGGTAACACATAGTCCTGATGCTCTGGGACCGTTATGAAAACGGAGGGAGGTGCCAGCCTGCGTCACTTAAGCAGGCCGAGCTGCAGGGCTTCAGTCATTCCGTCCTTGCCGGGCTCGGTTCGGAGGCCCGGTTAGGTGCGGTGAAGGCACAGGCGGAGCGTGTTAGGCTGGCGCGTAGGCACGGCTCTGCTTAACGTCTCAAACGTGCCGAGGTTGCGCTGGGGAGTGCGTTGCATGTGACGGCAGATTCGGGGAGAACAGTATTTACTTTGGAAGGGTGAGGAGCTTTTGTCAAAAGCACTTATTGTTGCTGTGAGCCCGAAATACCTTTTGCAAGTGGAAAACAGAGATGTCTCCATGAAGTCTATTATGATAAACCCCGGGCAGCTGCCCCAAATGGCCTGAGAGCACATCCTCAGGAAGCCTTGATGTCTTATCTCCTGGAGAGCAAGAGAAATTTTAATAAAAACAACAAACTCTTTTGGTTTTATTGCCAATTACCAGCGCGGAGCCGGGTNGCCGGCTCTCCCCGGCCGCCCGTAGCTCCCCTCTCCCGGGCAGCGAGCTCCTCGCTCAGGCTCCTCGGCTGGGAGCCCAGCACTGAGCGACGGGCCGGGCTGCTCACGGGGCCAAATTCGGCTTCCAAACCCCTCCCCACCCCGAGCCAGGGCACGGGCCAGGGCCGGCAGCGGGGCCAGAGGGTGCACCCCTTCCCCTGTCCCCAAGGGCCAGGCACACTCCGGGCAAATCCCAGAGGGTGCCATGGGCACGGTGGGTCTGCTCTTGGGGGTTAGGGATGCGATCCAGAATGTGCCCCTGAAGGGAAGAGGAAGTATTCCTCTAAAGAGGGAATAAATAGCTAAAAATATTAGCTATTAATAGCTCCTTACCTCCAAAAATAAAATCCCTTAGTGATACCAAAATAAGAAAGCAAAGGAAAGTCGGAGGTATTTGGCCTTCCTTTGAAAAAGGAAGCTAAAAATAACTATATATATATATAAAAATCTCTCGTTTCTAGGGAAAGTCTCTGCCCCCGCATCCAGCTTGCACAGTTATATAAGACTTGAACTACATCCCCCTTCTCCTCCGCGGCCGCTCACAACGCGCTGGGAGCCGGAGCCAGATGGAGAAAGGTTCCGTCAGGAAAGTTTAACTCAGCGGGGAAGCTGCAGCCAGTGGAGGACACGATTCTCTCGCTGAACTCTCCAAAAGCCTTGGAAATCTTACAGTTGTGTCATATGCTGGTTTGGGGAATGCTAGCAGTCCGGAGGCAGCCGCCAGCCCTCTTTCACTTCTTTATTTATTTTTTTTTTTTTTTTCGTTTTGCACTGAGTTTAATTTGGGTAGCAGGATTCAGCATTTTTAAGTTGGAAAAAACTTGGTGGAAGAAGATATTTTAGGAAAACCCTGTCATGTGAACTAGCGGGAGCCGATCAAACTGAGCTATTAAAAGAAAGACATTGTATTTTTAAACGGTCCAGCCTAGGGAAGCCAACCTGTGTGCCATAACCGCTGGGCCGTGACTGCTCCCCCCGTTATAGCACAGCGTGGGAGGAGGTGAAGCTTTCCATCGGGGTCGCCCATTCTCCGCTCGCTCTGGGATGCCCTTTGGCAGGGCCCGGTGCCCTCGGCCCCCCCAGGGGGTGCGTGCCCCCCACCGCACCCGGCTGCTCGCCCTCAGCCCCCCTCCAGCTCGTCCCTCTCTGCCTCAGAGCCCCCCTCGCCCGAAGCCCCTTCCCCAGTCCCTCTCCTCTGCATTTCCCTGTGCAATCACGACGAGTGATGCTGGGGTGACCAGTTGGTGCCGCAGGGAGGAGTTCGGGCGGTGGGGGTGGAAGTCAGGCAAAATCACCGATTTCTCCAACTAATAATTAATTAACAATTACTTTGCTCTCCAAGCAAAGCCGCAACTTCGAAATAGAAACCCAGTGGTTCTGACTTGGCTTCACCTGACGCGAACAGTGGGTCCAACCAAACACGGCAATTCGCTGAGCAAAGGAGCGGGGGCTGCGGGGTGGGCTCCGTCCCGCGTGGGGCCGCGGCCGGTGCAGCGCCGGGGCTTTTGCAGGGTCTCGCTGGTAAACGTCGTGGCTTGAAAGCGGCCTGTCGAGAGGGCTGTTAAAGGGCAAAGCATCCAGGTCGAGTCTAAATGTTAGGT
>WEKW01032579.1:51316-301812 GCA_013389905.1 Sula dactylatra | reverse complement strand
GAAGCCGGGCTGAGCTTGAAGCCGGGCTGAGCTTGAAGCCGGGCTGAGCGCGAGGCCGGGCTGCGCTCGGAGCCGGGCTGCGCTCGAAGCCAAGCTCAGCTCGGGGCCGGGCTGCGCTTGAAGCCGGGCTGATCTCGGGTTTTGGGGCGCTGCTGCTGCCAGCAGGCGCTTGCGAGCGGCTGCCGTCGGTGATGGAGTATGTGAACGCGGCCGTGGGACCTGCCCGTTAGTGACAAAGGTGTGCGCCCGGGTAGGGGAGCGCAGCTGGGAAGGACGAAGCGGAAGAGCTCGGCTCGGTTGGTCTGCTTGTGACCATCCATCATCGTGGTAGAGGGTGTTCTGGAAACTCGACAAGGCAGCTCGAGCACCGGGGCTGGGAGCCCCGAGGAGGCGGTTGCCTGCGATGAGTCTGGCCGTCCTGCTTGGGTGGCAAGGAGCTGGGGAAGGTTCAGTTTCCAGTTTGGGTCCAAACACCGTAAGCTTAAGTTAAATTAGCCATAAAACACCGTAAGCTTTAAGTGAAATTAAAAAAAAAAAAAGAAGAAAAAAGTGACAGTCTGTTGTCCTACGTTTCTGAGTTTATGCAAGTCTGTGATATTAAAAGCACTGTGACAAGCGTTCCCTGACTTTCTACGTGATGGTTCAATCAGTTGATGATACTAAAAATTGATACTTCCTATCCCGTAAAATACAGATTTATGTAAACTAGACAAAGCCACAAGAGACAGGACCCAGAGGAATGAATTGCTGGGATATTGTTTCTAAGATACACCTGGCGCGGTTCTGCACGGTTGAGAGGTGACGTTTCTTTAGGGCATTTGAGAAAAGAGATGCTGTGCTCCTAGGGGACTGTGCAGGAGAAGGAGACCTGCTAGGCCTGAATCGTGGTATCGTTAGCGAAATGGAGAGTGGTTACTGAGTTTTATTCTTTGTTTACTTGTTTAAATATACAGATGTGCACCAGCATCAAAGCTGAGTGAGGATAGTTAATGTCATCGATGTACAAAGCTCAGTGTTCTTTCAGGGTTTAATGTAGATCAAACCATGCTAAAATAAATCCATGATGGGGAGAGGTCAGCAATTTTAATTCAAATACATTAAATCTCAGTGAAAGCTTCAGATGCTGGTTTTTTTTTTCACATCTTCATAGTAGAGAGTACTGCTGTGAAGCCTTAAGTGGGAAGTTCCACAGAATATAATAGTATGTAGGTGGGGGGTAGAAAGTTTAATCTTCAAACCACATAAATGCAGAGCAGTGTATGCTTGTAGTAGAAGTAACTTCCTTCTTGAGCCTGCTTTCTCCACATTTGAATGACTGGAAACCATAATTAGTAGTAATTCTGTTTGTTCCAAAGATGGAAATCATTAGCATAAGAAAAAAAGATCACAACCGTATATACTAGCATTGTAATCTGGAGAACATTCTCCCTCGCTTTGAAACGGCACCAGCTAGAGTCTGTAAGCAATCCAGTATACATCCGTGACCTTTAATGTACGAAAGATTAAAGCGTGTTTACATGAGAAGAGAAAATGTTCAAATTTTGAGTAAGGGCTTTATCCACATGCCGGTGGCAAATGATGCTCGTTGTTCATGTGCGATTCTGGCCTTGCCTGAACTGTAGTTGGGAAAACAAGTCCTTTTCAGTGGAGGATTCAAAACGGAACCAAAACCATAGGAGTATCTGTGGATCCCGGCACTTCAGCCTGGTTCCTACGTTCAAGGCCCGTTTGAAGGAGGCTCTGGTTTCCTCAGAGTCTGGCCTGCTCCACCCACCACTTACAACAAGGCCTATAATAACAAACCTCTGTAAAAGTGCCAAAAGTTATTTTTAAAAATATTTTTTAAATTTTTTTTAGGGAAAAAGAAGTAAATTTGGGACCCTAGGAATGGGTTGGGATGAAAGCTTATTTCTGATAAACAATTTTTTAAAAGGTTGGGATTTGACAGGATCCACCTAAGCTTGTGTTTTAAAAGTAGGATCTATATCACAACTTGTTGCCATGGAAATGCCAGAAATATCCTTACTGAAAGCGGTTGGCATTCAGTCGAGCTTATGTGTGCCCCAGACGACAGGAACATGGGACTGTTGTAAAAGAAAACGGGGAAAAAAGGGTGAATAGAAATCCTTCGGTCAGTGTTATTAATGTTAGGTATTCCTCTCTAAGCCAACCATTTCCAAAAGCAGGAGTGCTGTACAAAGTGCCTTTTTCCACGTGCCTTTTACTTTTACCCTTTCTTGCCAGACTTTAATGAGCTATCTTCTTCTCAGCATTTGCAAACCAGAAACACCTGCCTTCAGCAGGCTGGGCTCAGAGACGTGCCCAGGTGGAGAGGCTGTGGGAAGGTTGGGCAAAGCAGGCGTCCGGCGCTGTTAGGTTGAAACTGTGATTTCACTGGGGTGTTGAAGAGGTTTTCCGTAGGCGTTCCTTTGGGAGATACCTGCGGAGGTCTTGCTAGGGGCATCCCAAATTTTTGCCTGTTTCAACCTTGAAAGGCGCTAAATATCCTTGTTTCTCAGTGGAGAAGACTGACAGAAAGTCAATGAGCATTTGAACTAGCTCCTACAAACAGGCCTCCCAGATGAGTAAGTTCTGATAACTGCTTTGTGTATCATTCCATAGTGCCTGTTGTTGGCCGCTATGAGAGACAAAATACGGAAAAGCCAGACAACTGCTCTGCTTCAGCAGCTCACTTGATGTGTTTTTGGTTTGTGTTCACAGTGTGATCATCCACGGATGGGTAAAGCTGCCCCATGACTTTTAATATTTGAGGTTAACCTTTCTGAGAGCTGGTCCTCTGAGGGGTGTTTTGAAGCTTAAAATCCGAACAAACCCCATCTTTAAATAAGATTCCAGACAAAATCTTGCCCTAAGACAACAGGTGAGAACACAAATGGGAAAGTGTTTTCTTGTAGGCTCCAGCCTTTGCTGTAGCTCAGCAGACTCTGCATCTGGTGATATGAATTTACAGGGTCTATGTATGTATAATATAGAGAGGGGAAGCAGGGAGCATCTATAAATATTAATATTCCTCTAAATGTTTGTTTGTACATAGACAGGCTCCCAGGGACGTTGCCACGTCTTGTAGGTGAAAAGCCCTGTATAATTTGCCTCGTTCCTTCTTTTTCTCCCCAATACAAAGCTATTAAAAGGAAAAAAAACCAAAACGCTTGCAGCTCAGTGCTGGTGACTGGCTCAGTAACACAGGAGGCAGTGTTCAGCAGCAGCCCTGCAGTGAAGAAACAAATATGCACATGTAACAGAGAATACCAGATTTCACTCAGGAAACCAACTTTCACTTTGAGCTTCTAGCAGCTAGTGTAAATAACAGTCGCCTCGGCTTTTGAAAAACACAGAAGAGCTCTGGACTGGCTCCTTCAAAAGACAATAAGGAAATTAATTAAACAAATTTGGACTCTTTTGCTTACTTATGCAAATAAGGAACTCCATTTAAATCCCAGAAGCTGCACCGCAGCAAATGGATGTGAGGTCAAAACCGAACTTCTCCCCCTGCCCTCCCTTGGCTCCCTCGTCCCGCACGCGGCTATCCTTAGCTTTTCCTAGATGATGAACTGTATAAACCCATCGTGGAATGCAGTTGCTCGGGTGATGTTATTCCCTAATTTCATGCTAATTGGCAAGGTCAGATTTGGCTGACAGAATGGCCTTGAAGTTACTGCCTTGTTTAAAAAACCAGCGGAGGGTGGGCCCTTGCAAAGCCATGTGTACGCACGCTGCGTGCGTCCCGGCTGGCTCGGGAAACCTCCGGAGCCCAGCAGGACCCGGTGTGGGTTTTCCTTTTGGCCTTGTGTGAAAAGGAGCTTTTTAAATCCAGGGTTAAGTCCTTTGAAACTTAAACCCCTTGACCTTTTTCACCTGTGTTTTAACTCTTCCCGCTGCTCAGTGCTAGGGGCACTCCCGAGGGTGCCGGCATGGCGAGGCTGCCCGGCCACCAGACGGCTGGCGGAGCTGCCCGCCGCGTTCCCGAGTCGGGCTATAGGAGCTGGTTTGCTGTTTGTTTACATACGGTAGGACGCAGAGCCCTGCTTCTCTTCCCTGTTGCAAGAAGAGGAGAGATGCTCTTGTGAGCTAGTAACTGGGTAAAGGCTATGGAAAAAAAGGGAGGAGTAAGAGCTAGGAGCTTGGAGGCAGCTTGGGTGGGATCCTAGGGGCTTGGAGGTAGGGCTTCCCTAGTCGCGAGGCTTGGGTGACGCAGGGGAGTAGGATGTTTGCTTGACAGTAAAGCAGGCTGAGAATGTGAGGAGGTGCCAGTGTTGCCTGGGTGTGAAGCTCGCTTTCTTTTAACCCCCTTTCAAACCAGAAGGATCTCTTGGTACTGAATCAGAGGATGATTCAGCAGTGAAACTTCAGGCTGGGAAGTGCCTGAGTGGAGGGAGGTGGGGAAGCACTGTAACTGCACGTGCAGAGGGGTGTCAGAGGAGCTGTGCTGAACCTGCTCTGCTGCTCGCGAGATCTCCGTCGGAAAAGCAGTGGAGACGACGGTCCTTTGCAGGAGTATTTCAGTCTGTGTTCTGGGATGCAACATGCAGGGACAGGTGAACCCCTGAAGGTGGCACAGCCTTGGGTGCAAAGCTGTACCTCTGGGGCATCTGCGCAAAGGTTTCAAAACTGCTTCAGTTCTTGAAAAACACCTTTGCTAGGCCGATCCATCCCACAATTATTCTCCTGTACGGGGCTGCAATGGCCTCTCGCCTCCTTGGGGAGCCCAGCTGGTGGGCGGCAGAGCTGCTTCCTGCCATCTCCGGCGTGGCAGGGGGCCAGCAGTGTGAGGTTTGCTGTCCTCGGCTCCGGCCACCCTAACCAAGCTCACCTTGGCAGCTCGGGGAGAAGCATGGGTATGGCTGGGGCCGGCTGCCTGGAGCCCTTCCTGCGCCCTGGGCTGCTCCGTGCTCCCGCTGGTCGCTGCAAATGCAGAGGGAAGGCAGCTGGGCTGCCGGGGAGCAACTTCTCCCTGTCCCCCGCTGCCCCTCTCAAGGGCAGGAGCTTGACATTGTTTACAAAACCAAACTCTCGTGGTGCTCGCCTGGGGAAGCTGGGATGTTGGCTCAGGTCTGGCCCTTCCTCGAGCGGATTCCAAACCCCAGCCTGCCGTAGCCAAGTTGGCCGGGACTGGGGTAGCCAGTCCCCTCCTACTGAAGCAAAAAGCAACATTTCTACTGATATTGATGGAAGAGCCGTTTACTTCTGGACAGCAGCACTTGCTGCTTCGCCCAGCCGCCCCTTTTCCCTCCTCCGGTGAGGTCAGAGCCTTGCGTTGCAGCATCACCGGCGTTTCCATGGCGACAGACCATGACGTCACAGGCGTGGGCAATAGCACCCGGGACAGTGATTTCATTGTAGCTCTGAAGTTATGCAGGGCTGGGACTCGGTCAGGAGATCTCCCCAAACCCCTCGAGCCCCGGGTCCTGACGAAGCTGTGCCGATGAGTCAGGGCCGGCAGCCTCTCCCCTGCCTGAGACGCAGCCTCAGCCTCCGGGCATCTCCACCTGGCACGGTTCCCCAGGCACTCTTCAAAGGAGCCGAGGGTTTTCTTGTCTGCAGTCTTGCCCACGTTCATGTGCTGCTGCCTGCTTTATTGATAATTTGCCGTTGGGGGGGGGGAACTAAATATTTTTGCTCCGCAGAAGGCCGTGGGTGTTGCCTGCTTGGCAAAGGGCGCCTGCCTCGCTCGCCGCCGGCGAGCGCCGGGTGAGCAATGCCGGTTTGCACGGCCCGTGAAGCGCTGCAGAGCAGTGCTCTGCGAGAGTGCTGCATGAAGGCAAGGGCATGTTGCAGCTTGTTGTTGTGCGTAAACATTGTTATTAATATCTGGAAGGTGGATCCTCTTGGAGGGGAAATGCCAGGGGTGAAAGTGCTCATTGAAACACAGTATTTCAGAGGAAAGCAAAGAAAACCCGGGTTATCTGAAGCCCAGATTTTAACAAGCAGAAAGTGTGGGTGGTGGCATGTTTGTAATTCAAGCAACCATAAAAATTACATGATGACATAGAAATATGCGTTTGCTTTCCCCATACCCCTCAACACAAATCTATACGTGCCAGCTTTGCTGCTCAACACGTGTTGTCAGCAGTAATTTTTGTACCTGTTGCCTGTGTATCTGGCACAGATAACGTGGTTTAACGTGTGCGGTGGGGGCAGCTCTCGCTGTAGGTGTGTTGAATGGGGAACCGAAACGGTCGCCTGTTCCTTGATGTGAAGCTGTTCAGCCTGGAGAGCTTTTCTGCGATTGCTGATCACTGTACGAATGCTGCCTCAAGTCCTGGCGTCAAGCCTCGCTCTGCTTGACGCTGACTTTGCTCTTTTGCATCAGTTTAAGTGGGAGTGATTCTTCTGAAAGCGGTGGGAGTGATGTTTGGTGGGACTGCGGAGGGGTGTGTTGCTCAACTGGGTCTGAAGGAGTGATGAGTTTTATTCAAAGTGAATCGTAGCATCAATACCTAGGCTTGATGTGTCAGAGGTTGAGTGATGTGAATGACATGCTAATCCTGTGAATGCCAAAGCTCTGATACCCGAGATCGACGATGTTAAAAATATGTTCGGCTCAAAATTCAGTTACTCATTGCTGTTTTCCCATCCCCCAAACAGCTGTGTGCTGGGATTAAAAGCCAGAGGGAACCTTAAGAAGTCTGCAAGCTGGACCCTCCCAGTTGTCTCCCATCCCGTCACATAGACTTTCTGTGTGCTGGTTTGTTTGGTCGGGGTTTCCCACTAAACACGCAGGCTCAGCAACTCCTGCTACATTTTTTTCTTTTTGTGGAGTTTTCTGCACGTTGTGCAAAACGTTGAGCACAAAAAGTTGTAGTCAAAAATCAGTGGAGGATTTTGCTCTTGCTCTAAGAAGCATTTAAAACTGAAAACAAACAGAAACCCCTGAAATTAAACCACAGTCTCTCTTTTTGCAAAAGTTTCGCTACGATCTTTTGCTACTTTTGCAGAAAGCACAGTCAGCTCCTACCTGGCCTCATGTGCATTATTATTTGCTCATGGGAAATGCTGCCTCATGTAGTGCAGGAGATGGAGAAAATGCTGAAACAGTTGTTTAAATATTTAAATGAAACCCTCTTCGCCTATGACACATACTGATCTGTGCCCAAGGGTGAGCAGATAGTGGGAAGTAATCTCAGACTGTGGAGCTGTTTCAGGTATTTCCTGCTG
Source organism: Sula dactylatra (assembly GCA_013389905.1). Taxonomy (NCBI): domain Eukaryota; kingdom Metazoa; phylum Chordata; class Aves; order Suliformes; family Sulidae; genus Sula; species Sula dactylatra. The sequence goes on along the minus strand of WEKW01032579.1, from coordinate 294,636 downwards.
GATACACTGAAATCTCTAAAAACATATCAAAATCCTGATAATATTTTGCATGCTTCTGTGTAATGACAAATATAATTCAGCTCCCAGGCTGGGGAAGCTGCAGGAGCTGATGTATGTCGAGGGGTCTGTCCCAGGGATACCTGGCACGACTCTGCCCTCTCAGATGCCTCTGGCATTGAGCAGCCGGAGGGGTGCTGGGATGAGACCAGAACTGGGCTCAGCGATGCCGGCGGGAATTCTGTATTGCCTAGAAGCATTCCTGTACTCTGCAACCTGGGGGCGGTTTGCAAGACTGCGAATCTCTGAAAACTGGGGATTTTTTGCACCAGGAGAGAGGGTTGCACTGAACACTTACCTGGTTTTGTGTATTTTGTAATCCCTCTCTGGCCGAAACATTCCTTGAGCTGAAATTGGAAAGTGATTGCCTGTAAACGTGGGGCTGGATCCTTTCTATCTCTCTTCTCTCTCTTTTCTAACAAATATTTGTGAATTTGTTTTCTGGTCATCTGGTGCTTTCTCATGTGAAACCTGTCACCAAAACTTGTTGACACGATAGGGAGCCAAACAAATCACCACACAGAACTGACGTTTTGATTTAAGAGATTAGGCTCAGCTTTGGTTTCACGAAGCCTTTTCTGGCTGGACTTTGCCACGTGAGAAGGGTTTCTCTCCCTTCACCAAAAGCTGTTCCTCAACCTTTTGGTTGTATGTAGACCTGTTTGGAATTGGGTTTGTGTCGCGACGGTCTCGGTCCAGCTCCTGGCGGACAAAAGCCGACCAAAGTCACAACAGCCCACTTGGCGCTGAGGGCTGTACTTGGCAGAAGGAGTAGGGAGGCCAGCATCGGAATGGGCGGAGAGGCCGACGTGTCGCCGACCCTTCCAGGTGATCCCTCTAGCTCAGGGCTCAGGTGGAGGGAGCCCGGCCGGGCGGTGTGGAGGTGTTTGCAGTGCTTCTGTCCATGCTGCATCTGCTCTGAGCACTTGAGCTTCCCTGGCTGTTAATCCAGTACTTTTCACAAGCATTAACTGCAGTTAAAAAGAAGTAAGCAAATATTTACCTAATATCAGATCACAACCAGTTTATAAATATGCATTTTTTTAAATCCATGATTGCTCAGCTTCTGTAATAATATTTATAGTCTTAAAGAGACCCTTCTTTTTCCAGAAGAACCGACTCCACATAAAACCAACAGCCCACCCTCTGGAGTTACATACGCTCATGATGTCTTGGACTGTGGCCTCAAGCCATGCCCCCTGCCTTTTTCTAGCCTTTCTGCAGATCCCATGGGCAGATATGGACAGCCAGATAGCATAGGGACAACACCTACACACCCTGCCAACGCTGCAGGGGCCTCTGCTCCGAGCCCTAGGATTGAAATTACTCCATATCATGAACTGATTCATTCAGGGGGTCCCTTCCGCAGCAGAGAAACAGATGTTCTTTTGGTAGAACATCAGTCAAACTCAGCTACCACTAGCCCAAGGGTTACCCTGCCTGTCCCTGGCTTTGAGGGCTACAGAGAACCACTGTGTTTGAGCCCAGCTAGTAGCGGCTCCTCTGCAAGTTTCATTTCAGAGACAAATGTATCTCCTTGCACATCACCATGTGTTTCACCAAATAATGGTCCTAGTGATGACCTTTGTCCACAGTTTCAAAACATCCATACTCATTATTCTCCTAGAACCTCTCCAATAATGTCACCACGAACAAGCATCACGGAGGAAACCTGCTTGGGACGACATTCACCATCACCCTGTCCCAACTCAAGGTCTTCATCACCAGGTGCAAAACGGAGGTACTCTTGCACTGAGCTCTACAGTACTCAGCTGCCTTCCACTTCTCCACGGCAGTCAAGGACCCCCTCGCCACAATCCTCTCCTCGCATCCCCTTGAGAGAAGACAACTCTTCAGTTACTTACACGCAGTTGCCCAGCGCTTCTCTTTCCATGGATGCTATGAACAGCCTTACTACGGATCCTTCCTGTGGTGTTCCCACGAAAATTTGGAAAACCAGCCCTGATCCTTCATCAATGCCTTCCCACAAAAACAGCATTCCATGTCACGTCTTTCAGACTGTTGACTTCCACGGGCCTTGCGAGCAGGAGGACAGGAGAAACTCAGCCCCAGAATCGATTTTGTTGGTACCTCCATCCTGGACAAAGCAACTGGTGCCTGCAATACCTATCTGCAGGTACGTAATGCTTCTTGAGGTTGTGTGTTTTCCCACGGCGTGATGTCCTCTGTCATGCACGGTGATCCCCAGGGAGTGTGTCCTTGGGCAGATCCTGCTGCGGCCCAGAGCTGAGTGCTCAGGGGCAGCACTGGTTAATGGGAGCCCAATCCGTTATGACTCTGAGGGGTGAAAAAAGGGTTTGGAAGAAGCATCATCCAAGTGGCTCATTGATAGCACAGCATATGACAAATTCAGTTTTCCAAATCATTTGTCTAAAAAGCAGATTGCAACCAGCCTTTGACAAAAGCTAAACACTCTCATTCCGTCCTGCTGCTTTCCAAGAAAATGGTTTGATTGCTTTTCTAAATTCAGGGAATGTCTTGCTTGCAAATTTCCATCGGGGATGAAAATACTTTAAATAGTTCCTGATTCAAAATAGAGTGCGCTGTTCCAAGTCAGTCTGAGCATTTGGTCAACCCCAAGTGACTTATTGTCGATTGTTAATTTGGTAATTGTCACTTAACCCAAACCGCGGTCGTTGGCCCTACCCTCCTCAACTCCCGCCATTGTCTGGCGCCGGCGGCACGCAGGTCCGGACCCTGAGCGGTGCACGTCCGCCAGGACAGGGCGGAGGTTGCCAAGTGTGTGACTCCACCTGCAGTCACCACTGGCACCCCGTCAGCCCTGCCATCCTGCTCGGCAGCAAGGCTGTCCCGCGCTGACGTTATCCCGTGCTGCTCCCGACCTGCTAAACGCAAACCGTGAGTGAAAGAACGCGGGCCGTGACTTTCCTTGGTTTGTTATATCGGTCCTGGCAGCAGCTTGTGCTAACAAAATAAGTCATTTAAAATCCAGTTCAAGCTCTAGTTGTACGTTTCAGTGTATTAATTTCATGTTATAAAGATGAAATTGGTAACAGGAAGATTAGCGTCAGGTAAGAATATTTAGCCTTTTATTTGTGTGCATTTTCATATTTATGGAAATCATAAATATTTTTAATTTACACACTGGTTAGGAATGGTAAATGGAGTTAATATTTCACAATATGTGTTCTGTGATCAAAGTTTAAGATGCACAGCAAAAGCTAGATGAAAGAGGGGGATCTTTGAAGAAATGTAACTGCTACACATATTTCTATTTAAGAAATAGAAATATTCTATTCTCTTCTGCAAGGAGATGGGCCCACAGAAATTATTGTGTTCGTCCTGAAGTTCAGCAGCGTTTGTAATCAAACGTGAGCAGGACAGCATATTCTCACTGGAATTGATAGCAGAGTCCTCGACGTTTCGGCGAGATTAGCCCTGGTGGGGTGCTCGGAGGAAGGGATCAGGGCTTTGAGAACCAAAGTGCTGAGGAGTTTCAGCTGGTGTGGTCTCTCTCTGCCCAGTTTGCCCGTCCAGTCGCTCCCACCCCTCGAGTGGCCGCTCTCCAGCCAGTCCGGCTCCTACGAGCTGCGGATCGAGGTCCAGCCGAAGCCCCACCACCGGGCGCACTACGAGACGGAGGGAAGCCGAGGGGCTGTCAAGGCGCCGACCGGAGGCCACCCTGTCGTCCAGGTAAGGGCCCGGGGAACAACTCCGTGGAGGAATAGTGGGGGGGTGAGTTCATTTTTGAAAGTCTTGCTGGGGGCTGACCCTGAAGGAGGAGAACCGTGTGAACCTGGGTGTGCGTGTAGATGCGCAAGTGTCTGAAGATGAACTGTGGTGTGGTCCTAGATGTTTCTAAAGTCGGTTTGGATTAGCTTGTGAAAGCTCAGAAACTTAGGCAAAATATTTGCCACCTTTTCTGGGCTATACGTTAAACCTGCTGTGACCCAACCCTGTCATAAGTTGTCCAGCTGTCCTGAATTCCAGCTGAACCCATTTCGTCTTGAGAACAGACTCGTCTGTGTCACCTAGGGCTTTTTGTGAGGTTCAAAAATGTGCAAACATCAAGCCTGGTTTTCAAACTCGGCGTAGCTCAGTGACCTGATTTAAAACAACTAGCAGGTCGCGTTAGATCCACGTGCTCCTGCCAGCGGTGAGGGGCGGTTTTGGAGCCGTGCTCCCCCAGGTTCCCGCAGAGCAAGTCCACGCGGCGGCGTTGCTACCTGTGTTTCTGGCTGTATCTAGCCCCGGCTCCTCTCCACATTCACTTGAGGTTTAAAGAAAGGCAAAGCAACCTCCGTTAACCTTGATGGGAGTTGGATTAGGAAGGTATGGATGTTAAACTGGAGTTGCCCAGAGTTAAGAGCTGCCTTTTGCTAGAAACGTCTTTCATGCATGTGCTTTTTCCTTAGCAATTTTACTCTTTTTTTCTTCCTGTCCTCTGGTTACATGGTAGAACTTCTGATTTTAAGCCCATTTAAATTTAAGTCAGAGAATTTCACCCACGTGTAATTCAAACACTCAGTACATCCATTTCAATCTAGTGCCTGGTTTATATGTAACTTGCTGACGCCGTGTCCCACCTTGCACGCGGTTCTGCTTGTCGTCTGTGGTAACGCTGCCTCCTTTTTGCCCCGGATGTGCACCACCACGGGGAAACCTGTGCTAGCTGTAGTAGCCGTGTGATAAGTGGACGGCAGGGCAAGTGAATCGCGTAGCGGTGGGGATGATTTCAAGAAAAAGTTTGGCCTCTCTAAAGCTGCAGGTATAGAGAGGACGTGTTTATCGGCTTTGTAACTTTACAGAGAAAGGGTGAATGCATTTATGCGGGAGCTCCCTCGTGATTTGGGCTGATGTCACTACAGAAACAAAAGTTTATATCTTGAGGTAGCATTTCCGTAGCTCTAAATACTCCAGTTCTGGTCCTAGCTATGCCTGTGAGATGGGAAGTCACCCGCTGAAATCGGCGAACAAAATCCAAGCTGACAGTGATGGAGGTAACAAAATTTGGCCCTTTGCGGACCTGGAAGGAGGATGAGCCGAACCCTTATTCTGTTGTGGGGGGTGAAAGGCTTTTCCTTCACTTTTCAAAGGATAAGGCAAAATAATGGCAGAGCAGCTGCGCTGGAGCCGTTCGGGGCCACATCAGTCTTCTCACTCGTTTCCTCCCAGTTTCAGCCAGTGCTGTTCAGGAAGGAAAGCCAGGCTTTTGGTCCGGGTTGCAGGTGTCAGGGGGATCTGGTGGTAACGAGGTATGGCAACTGCACGGATCAGCCACAGCTACAGCTTTCGCTAGGCAAAGTTGGGGTGCATCCTACAGGTGTTCCTGCCGCGCTCAGGGCTTGCTATGGCAAGCAGGAACCAGGAAAATGTTGAAGTTTATGCTTAATTTTAAGCGTGTGATCAATACCACTAATTTCACTAGGTTGGCTTGTCCTTAACTTCAAACATATGTTAGATATTCCCCTGCAGGCTCAGCCTCTTTTAAAATCAAGCCATAAATTTTTAAATCAATGAATTTGCTTCGGTTGAGCTGGACTTACATGTATGGACTGGATATTTGAGTAAAGGGTGCAGGATAATAATAATAAATAGCAATCACATCTGACATACCTTAATATATGCAATCTTTTTAGTTTATGAATCTGACGATCTTATAGCCTGCTGTGGTGTGTTTGAAGCTCCGTGGATGTATGAACTATACGGCCAATCAGCACTTGCTCTTTTCTCAGTTTGCTTACAAATATAGTATCATTTACCTTCCCAAGATATTCCTATCAACAGGATGTTTATTGCAATAGAGGGGTTTCTCGTGACATGGGGAAATATAAATGCTTTGTTTCCTTCCTGTAATCAATATCAATCAAAGAGGGATTTATATTTTCTGTTGGAGACAGGAACTGATATTCCTAGTTTTATCGTCATTTGCCATCAAGCTTAAGGATCTTAAACTATAAATTCAACGATCCACGTTAGTTTCCCGAGCAGATGTGCCTTTGCGCAGCTGTGCCTGCATATGGGGAAAATATGGACAGTTTCTTTATGAAGGTTTATTATAAACCTGGAAGTATTAGTTGGATTTGCCTTCACTTTAACATAACAAGGTTCATATGGGTGCAGAGCAATAAGATAGTTGCACCTGTATGGTTTATGACATCTGAAACTCGGGAAGGCTAGTAAAATCCAAAGCTTTCGTGTCATAAGTTATTTGGCTTTGAGGTTTGGTTTTTTTTTTTTTCCTTTTTTCCCCTTAGTGAATTTTAACTTTCATGTTCTTGTCAGATGCAAACAGTACAGAAACAGAGAAAATGAAACAGGAGAAACTTTTAAAAGGTAGATGCTGCGTTGAGGAAAGTTTGCACGAGTCAAAAGCAACTGGTTGCAAGGAAATTAAATTAAATCAGTTTTCAACGAGTGCTGTCTGTGTCTGGCCCCAGAGCAGGAATGGCAGTGTTGACCCAGGGGTGACAGGGCTGGGGTTCTCCTGCCAGCTGCAGACCTGGTGCTGGGGACCCACAGCGCTTGTCAAATGACAGACTGGAACACAGCGCCCTTGGGATTTACCTGGAGCACGAGGATCTCTCCATAGCAACTTCTGAACCCAGTGCTGTCTCTCAAACACTCGGACTTAAATACTGAGAAGCCAAGCTTGCCCTGCGTGGGAGCGGCCCACCAAAGCGGTGGGGTTTATACTGAGGCTGAACGTCACGTTCATGTCCCGTACATTTTACAGCCACTTTCGATAGACTGCTATTCCACTATTTTCACTACCTTTTCTAAAATATAATGTGGTTTTAATTTTTTTCTGAATTTTCTAATTTCCCAATAAATTAACTCTCCACACGACTAATTATCCAGCTGAACCTTCTGGAGGAAGAGATGTTGGCTAGTTTTTGCAGCATGATGTTGGCCTGCAATATTTATGTTTTGAAAACTGTGTTTTGCATGCAGGTTTCTTTTTTTGGGTGCTCTGAAGCTACAGACCAGCAGATCTCATATCCTCCAGGCTTTATCTTGTGGTTTATCTTTCTGATGCTGCTTCCTCTTCTTCACGTGTCTAGCCCCGAGAGTTTGTGCACAAGACTCTGCACCAGTTGTGCATTCCAAGTATGGCAGGAGGAGAGTCTGGTTAATCAAAAACTCTGGCTGGATGGGGCACACGGAAGAGGGCATTTACTTTGTTTGCCTGGGGGAGGAAGAGAGAAGCCGTGCATCTTGTGTAATGTTCACACCATCTAACTTCAGAGACCATCTAGAGTCTCATGGAGCAGCGTAGGCTCCCACTTTAGGTGTTCTGAGTCACTCTTGGGAGGAAACTACAGCTTGCTATTAACTGGAGAGAAACTCGGGCTTCTGTTTTAGGGATGTAAGCTGAATGCCAGTGTGAGTATCCCCTAGAGGTTAAGTCATTGAGAACAGTGAGGAAACCCTCCATGGCAAGGACAAAGCTGAAGCCTTCGTGCACCTACCGTCTTGCAGGTCCACCCGGTCACGGAGACCACAGAGGAGGGGTGGGCATGATTGTTTTCCTCCTCCTTTCCAACTCTTTTTCACTGATGTTGAGGGTCAGCTGCTTATTTGTACCCAACTGCTCCAGTCAAGGCTTTGGAAGAGACTGTCCTTGAGGAAAGGCAGTGATTGCCTCTGTGCAAAGAGTTTGTGGATGTGATTGGGACAGAGGTGCCAATCCAAACACAAACCTAGCTCTGTCCAAGTTCACCCCGCCGCAGCACGCCCTGCCCAGAGGGGTAGAAATCTCCGTCTTTGCATGCTTTTAGGCAATCGTCTGCTAGGAAGGGTGTGGATATATTTGAATTCTGTTTGGGACGGGAGAGAGGAATTCGGTGATTCCTTGAGATCTCTCCCAGCATTGTGTTCAATAATTCTTCTAGGAACTCCCACGTCTTAGAGGAAATTAAATTTTTTGGGTTGTTGGCACTGCTCACTATCCTGTTGTCAAGGGGAAACAGGGCTTGAGTAGCACTGGATGCTGGCGTAGGTGTCATTCACCTACTGTCCGTGGTGGCAAGATGAGCCTCTCTGCTTCAGGAAGAGACAGATCTTCAGTTCTTCAGCAAAGGGTGTCTTGTCCTTGAACTGTTGAAGGCAGTGATGAGAAAGAAAGGCCTTTTCAGTAGCAAAGGCTGGGTTTGGATGAGCTTCGCCCCATGATCAAGCACAGTCTATGATCCCTTAAAAGCCAGAAAAATATTATTTTGAAGATATTCATTAAATTAGTGGTTCTGGTTTTGTCCTACTGCTTTGCATAAAGCCAGATTTTTTTTTCAAGACAGAAACGGTATTTCGCTCGACTGTGTGATATTTCAGGGAATTATAAGCAGAACCCTTGTCTGTCCTTCAAGGGAAGTAGAAGGGAAAGGAGAAGCTTTTGGGGAGGATGAGCAGCTGATTTATGTATATGATTGTCCACATACTCTGGATAGCTGATCTGTACTTGTTTCGTTAGAAGTGATTGCATTGACACGTGTTGCGGTCCATGGGCATCAATGAGACAAACCCATTTCACATCATAATCTTCCCACATTCTGAGGTCTCCTGGGGTCCTCGGAGGTAACTGGTGCTAGATAAACAGGTGATATACTGCTCCTTGTAGAACTGAGAGCAGTGGCACAGGGCATCGATTTCAGATGTGCATCTGCCATGGACTGTAGAGAGGCTCAGTTATATTATTTTGTTAAAAATCTGTTTATGAGAACTCAGCTAAGTCGTGGGTCAAGGAGTAAATATAAGCCTTTTTCCTTCTTCCCCCTCTTTATTATTTCTATTTTTTTCCCAAGCATCTGTGTGTTTCGGACTTACCTTGCCATAAACAATTCTTGTGATACGTGGTTTTTTACACAGCTCTTCAGCACAGTAATTTGTAGTCATTTTCTCAAAGGAGTGTGCCTAACTCTGCCGTTTTGGGGTTTTCTTATTGCCATCTTAGCAAACCCTTGCCTGAAGTATTGCTTCTCCAATTTGCCTTTACAAAAGGCTCAAATATTTTTGAATGAAGACCAGCCCATAAGTAATCAGTAACTCAGTTGCATGCCTCACTTTGTTTCTCTCACTTCTACTGTATTATTAACTCAGTTCTTCATCAACAAACCCGCTTTTTTCCACTGCTTGTGTCAGATGATCGAATCCGTTCAGCACAACCTGAGGCTGCAGCGTTGGAAAGCAGCTGAGGATGTTGGTCCCTTGGCCCCCAGTTTTCCGAGGCAGCGCCATGCCCAGAGTACACCGCACATCAGCGGTCCCCGACTCGGGGACAGGATTCAGACTCACTCGTCAGCCAGAAAGTTTGCCGGAGGTTTGGGATGCTCGAGCACCGAGCCGCTGAGCCTGCGGCAGGGGCGAGCGTTGTTCGGGACCTTTGCAGAGAGCGGTCCCGGTGGCTGGAGCGGCTGGCGCTGCCTCACGCCGTTAGGTAACAGCTCGGCAGTTTGGGCACTTCCCCAGGAAGCGGGAGCCCCGCGCTCGGGCCTCGTCCGCTGGCGGGGCTCAGCCCGCGGCTTCGTGCAGGCTCCCCAGCCACCGCCGGAGCCGTGGCACCCTGCGGCAGGAAGGCAACACCCCTGCGACCTGCCCGGGCTGCTGCTGAATTCCGGGGTCTTCGTTTCGTCAAACGCAGTGGGTGAAAATGAGTCACAGGGCTGGAAGAGAGGAGGGAATATTTCCTTCAAGTCTGAGCATCGGGGACTCCTCCTTCCCCATCTCCCCCCGCAGCACGAGGGGGGGATATCTCAAGTGGACTGAGACTTCGGTCCCTGCCAGCTGCTGCTATCCTAAAATCACCAGGGAGGTCCACAAGGTACCCCGACCCATCACAGCTTGCGCTCCATGCCCGCCTGTGCCGGGCTCCTCCTTGCTTCTCCTCTTTAATGCAGGGAAGCTGTACAGAGAGGGGCTCCTGTTCAGCACAGCCAACCCAGCTTTCCCCTGGGTTTAAACTTTTAAAATTTGGGTGACTTTCTCTGCCCTTGGGGTGTTTTTTTTGTTTTGTTTTGTTTTTGTTTGTTGTTTTGTTTTTGTTTTTTTTTTTAAATTAAAAAGAAGCTGGAATGGTAGAGCTGTTGATGGAGCACACAGGAGCTGCTTTACAATAACAAATGCATGTTCCACTTTCCTTTTATATTTGATTTTTGCTGTATGTATGTGTTTTCTTGTGGTTTCTAAGTCAAAGGAGACATTGTCTTCTAGCCTAGGCTTCCCACAGGGCCCTGACTTTTAACTGTATGTGACTTCCAACATTCAACTAATTCCTTTGTGTGTTAGTGAAACCAGAACCTTTGATGGAAACTCAAAACCAAATCACAGCTTGCTACCGTGATTCACACTCTCACGAGAAGGGCTGGGCTGGAGATGCACTCCTGCTGAAACCCAAACCAGCCTGCCCAGGAAGATTCAATGTTGAGGGCACGTCGGAGGAGTTGTCTTTTTCTGCCCATCTTCCCCACTCTTCCTGTTCAGTGAAGGGGAAGTCCGAGGTCCGGGACGAAGCCCTGCGTGTTTGCACTTCCATGGGTTGGCTGCGCTGGACTCGTGCGGCGGAGCCAGCTCGTGCTGTGCAACATCTTTGTGCCACTCTCATGGCCTTCGCTTCCCTTTTCTAGCGAGCAGGAGCCTCGCGCGGGCTCTCGGCGGCTTTTGGCCCGCAAGTCGGGAACAGTGTATGACAGATTGACTGCACATTTCACGCTTGATTTACCTGCAGGACTACCAGGCTTGTTTGCACAACTGTGATGATTGTAGGTGCCTCTTGAGCTTTGAGCTATTGGGTCGCGGATATATTTACTGTCGTTACAATGCAGGGATAGGTCTGCAACGGTGAAAATGCGGATTTTATGTACATCTGGGCAATTCTCTTCAAAACTAGTATCCCATCAAATGTAAGGGTAGGTCAGTCGGTATCTCGCGCTGTACTGCTCGCGTACTGGTAGCGTGGCCGTACCTTGAGATCTATCTACCTGAACGCTCAGTGCAGCCACTGAGGAGATGAAATGGCCAGATAAATCAAAAGTAGTGTAGGGAAACACGGATGTGCCTGAAATGCGAGACTGCACTGAAAAACAGGGAATATCAAATATGATATCTAATAAACCAAGGTTAGAGGAAGAGCTGATCTGTATGCTTTCTCTAAGCAGTGCAAGAAGAGAACTGCAGGATAACAGTGAGGAGAATTTAACCGGAGATAAGTTGCATCCTCTATTGCTTAGTCTTTAAACTGGGTCCGCATCCCCCTGTGTGAAAGGGACGCTGTCACCCAGGTGTTATGGCTGAGTGAGCGCAGCTCGCCCCTAAGAGAAGGGCAGGCAGGATCGCTCCATGGTGCAGCTGCGTGCAGAGGTACAGGGCAGATGAGCAGTGAAGCATGTATCCCGTGGGAGCTGGGGGATTCTCCCGTGGGTCAACCAGCTCTGAGTTAGAGATGAACGAAGAGGTCTCACTGAAACTTTTGAGCTCAATTCAAAATACATTGCTTCTGATGAAAAGTAATTCTGGCAGAGGTGAGGGGAAGGAGAGTATACCGACCTGTTTTGAGTGTGATGCCCATGAGATGCAGACAGCCTGGGTTATTCCTTGGATTAGGAATATGCCTGGATTAGGCAGATGCAAGATTTAGGCTACTCTTTCACGTGTATCTCCCCGCAGGACCGTACATGGGGGAGGGAGCGCACAGTAAATCAGAGTTGAAATTTATGGCTGTTTGCCATGAATGTGGACACTTCCAGCGCAGCAGTAATGTCTACATAACTCATCCTGTTCAGGGCGTGCTCGAGCGTCTGCAGAAGTTCATGCAGGGTGGATAGTGTCCTGTAAACTCACATCTGAGCTCTCCGTTCGTGGGCTTCGCCATCCAGCCAAGCCTCTAGTTCCTCCCTTCCTCTCTCAAGACCAATGTCTGTTTAATTGGAAGAGCCTTGCGCCAAGCGTGGACTCGCACCTGGGTCTCCCATGCCCGGGGGGAGCGTCGTGCTCGCCAGGCTAATGGCCGTTTGGGGGGAAAGGGACTGTGCTCCTCCTGCCTGCCGCTGCTCGGTGAAAGTTTTCTAGGGTCTCTATTTCATTCAGAAACAACTGTTGAAACGCTGATGCTTCCAGCAGATCTGAGTTATTCTCTCTCTGAGTGTGCCTTGTGTTGTGGGTTTCAGCATGAGACAGAAATTGGGGAGGAGGGAGGCTCCTGGGGCTTGCTTTTATTTCGTCTTTTTTTGGGTTTTTCCCTTTCTTTTTTTTCTTTATTCCAAAAATGCTTTTTGGCCAAGATCCGTTCCAAAATCTGGCTGACATTCAGTCAAATAGCCAGTGCCTGAGCAAAGGCCATGGTATGGTTCCTGGACCCCAGACCTGCCTCGCAGGGGGCCCGGCACTAAGCGCTGGCAGAGGGCTCAGCTCTGGGGATTTGGTTTGGTGCAGTCAAATCAGTCATCTCGGGCTGAACTGAGTAACTCCAAGATGCTCTTGCTGCTACTGCTGTCCCATCTTCCCCCTTCTCAGCACGGTCGCTCTCAAGCTTTGTGCCACATCTCGATGGCACAGCGTGATGTCCCGGGGCTGTGCCTGAAGCATCGCTACCCCTCGCCTGTCTGCCAGGAAGGATGAACTGCTGTGGCAGAGGAAGCTGCAAGGTTAGGTGATGAGAAAGCAGCTCTGTTTGCCACCCTCCATTCTGCTCCAGCTGGGCTGAGGCTGGTTCTCACAGTGCCTCCGACAGCTGGCGAGGGAATGACTTTGCTAACTGGTGGCAGAGCCTCAGGCCAAGAAACTCCCCCAGTGCAATTCTGTCAAAATCAGCAGATTTGCACCCTCTGATTTCCTTGTGGAAGAGGGAGTTTTGTTGTGCTGGGGGACGTTTAAATCTTTTATCATGAATGTACATGGGAGCTTTTTAATTACACAGCTGGTTTAATTAGTAGGAAAAAATATGTATTTTCACCCAGCTATGAAAATCTGATCTCCAATTCCCCGTATCTGTACATGTGCAGTAGTCAGATGCATAATGCCTCTTCTTTTAAACTTTCAGTCGAGATAGTCAAAGCATCTTGAAAACAAGATCAGCTCTTCATAGGGGTAGGGAAACTGAGGCACAGAGAGGAAACAACTTGCTTACATTGCAGTGTAAGGTCAGTGTCAGGGCAGTCAGGAACAAAACACCCCAAGAGCTTTCGCTGAAGAGCTGCTGTCTCTGTCCCAGACCTGTATTTTAACCCCACGTGAAAGCAGAAATCCCAGTTAGACACTGGGAGTCTGGTTGTCATTTACTGTAAGGAGCAGCAGAGCAAATGAGATTCAGTCCTTGGAATTTTGACAAAATTGTCACCAAAATAAGAAACACTTAAAACTGAGTATAATAAAAACTCATCATTTAGCAGAATCAGATGTTCAAAGGATTATCTTCGGAGGCCTTTTTAGACTGCTTCGGTAAGGAGCAAAAAGAACCAAGGCAGAGATTTCCTTCTGGCTTGCGTTCTTTTGCTGTGTCCCAAGTACATTAAATTGAACAAAAACATGTGACAAGATTCAACTTTGTTGCTCAATGTCAGCTCTAACTGAAGCAGGCAGGCAAGTTGCTACATGATACGGTGTCTGGATGAGGTCTTTGTCTTAGTTACTGACAGCTATTGATATGCCACTCTCCCCGAGACAATACAGTGAAATTTTCCATCTTGGTAGGAGTATTGTTGAGGAAGGACCCCCCCCCCAATAAAAAAAAATCCTTGAAATTGCTGCAGTCGAAAGGTGTTAATCGTGAGAATTAATGATCAAATCCAAGATGCAAAGTGGCTTCCAGCAGGAAGGGAGCTGAGTTGGTGCGATGGAAACGCTGTGCCAAGCAGGGGCTATTCTGACAAGCACATCTTCGTCTTGTCCGCTGCAGAGGGTCCAAAAATGCTTGCTTGGCATGGAAAAGAGCCTCAGGGCTGATAAAGGCTCTGAGCACTGGAATAGTTTGTGGTGTCAAAAGCTTTTAGAGACAGCTTTAAGTCTGCAGGCCCTCGCTGTTTCTAGAGGAAGGTAGGCATTGGGCGAGCTGGGGCTCCATCGTAGGGCAGCCGGTGCTGCAACCGCCTGCTGCTCCTGGCGAGCCTTTCAGGGCTTTCTTATCTTCTCATGTACAGCAGGAAAAGGGAAGCAGTAGGAGGAAGCGACTCACGCGGCTTTGTATTTGCTTCTAATTAAATGTTGCCAGTTGAGCTCTGTTTTCCCACTTTTCACTACCGGCCGGGGACGGTCTATCTGAATCACCCCAGCGCTGTGCTCAAAGCTGACCACACACATGCACACCCCGTTCGGGGGGAAGCTGGAGTGACTTCCACAGGCAGATAGCAAGTAATACGCAGCGGTTAATGAACTGAGCCTCCTGTTACAGTGAGCTGAAACAAGCAAGAGAACTGATTACTTTTGAGCAAATAAAATCACCAAGACCAGTCAATTCATTCCCCAATTTGATACTTTCCTTCTGGCAGTAGTTTGCGTTGTCTAGACAGGAAGATGTGTGCAATCAGCTTTAAAGATGCAGCTTTATACCTCCCAGGGGAGAAAGACCTAAATTTTTGACAAGCAAAGCTCTGTTGGGATGAATGGAAAACAAATTATTCCCTTCTACTCTCTAAGGCAATCAGCATCTGTATCACACAGGGCAAGGTTCTCCCTGGGGTTCTTCAATGGTGCCCCTAAGATTTGCAGATGCTCCTGCTTTTGTCTCGCAAAGCCCATCGCTGTTTGCATGCAGACTTTCAGTTGTGCAACACCCAAACTAGAAATCCCTGAGAAGATTTGGCTCTTAAACCCGTCAATTAAAAAGGCTAAGGCAGAAGCTTGCAAGACCGAGGTGCTGTGGCCGCCGAGCGGTGTTACCACACGTTTGCGCCATTTGCAGAACGCGGTCAGCAACCCCTGCAGCAAGGCAGAGCGCGGGGGGACGGGGACGTTGGGCTTCTCACCACGCTTTGGCTGCTCGTCCGCTGCAGGACCCAGCAAATCACTGCGCCTCTCTGCCCTGGCTTCCCATCTAAGAATAGAAAAGTTATCGCGCTTATCTCCCGGGAATCCTCCTTTCTCTTGCTAATAATATAAGTCTATATAAAATATAATAATATTTAAACTCAAGTAAACGTGACCAAGATTCAAAGATCTAAATTCCAAAGGTTTCACTAAATTCCCTCTGAATATGCATATGTTGTATCTATAGGTGACCACTTACAGAATCTTCAAGGAATTTGCCTTTCTTTCTGCCTCTGCTGTCAAATCATCACTTGGTTACCAGGCAGCATAACTAAGCAGTGTTGCAGGCTTCACTTGTGCAGAGAGATTTGGTCTTCATACAGCACAGCAAAGGCGAACCTGTGTTTTTTTAAATCCCCACAGCCAGGGGCGATGTCAGCTGCCCAGATGCAGGGTTTGGGTCGTTTGAACACTGGGGTAGGGACTGATTTAGATTTGAATTTCAAACTCCCTCTTTAAGTGCTTGTATATTTGGAGCTGGGGGCGCAGTTTGTACGAAGACCTGAGTTTTGAAGTAGCACAGTAGAAAAAATGTGTCGTTTCATATGTCTAACGTGTGGTCTCGATGGCTGCGGTTGCCGGTACTGTCACAGGAATTGTGTTCAGGCGTGTAACTGGGCTGCTGATCCAGAGCAGCTAAAGGCACATCTGGTCATTTTTTGCATGCAGAATTACACATGTGCCTTCCTGAAAATGGCACTTAATATCCCCCTCTCCCAAATTTCACTGGTATTGATCCACGGATGGAGTGCAGAATGAATGAATTTTATTTACGCAGAGGTGAACCGATGATTTTAATCATGCCACACATTTCCATCTTGTTTAGAAACCCAATCATAGCAGCAAACCAAACAAGAAAAGACTCCTTGTTTTCTGAATGATGTTATTTGTTTATCTGCCAAAGTGCTTTGCATTTCCTCAGGTCACAGACCAGCCCGTGTCTGGCTATGTTAATATTATAAGAGTTATGCAAAAGCAAAGTTTAAGAAAAATCTTTCAACTGAAAGAAATAGGATCTTAAAATCCCGAAATAGAGTATGGAAAGGTACACATCATGTCTGGCTTCTCTTTCCCCTTGTGGCAAATGTGACTCAAAGGAGTTGGGTTTTTTCCAGCTCGATCTGTATACAGTTTGGGGGAGTTTTATTGTGAATAGGTCACCTTATAATGCACAAAACTATTTCCTCCCAGAGTTCTGTATTCATAAATCTTTCTTGATTCTCACTCTCTTGAAACTGAAATCCAGATGATTTCGTTTTCTTCACGGAAAGAAGAGTAAGGAAACACCTTGGCGCGGGGCTGGTCCTCTGTTCTCGCCTCTGCTGAAACTCCCGTTGCAGGGCATTGCGTCCTCCCCTCGGGCAGCTGCAGGGCGAGCTGCCGTCTGCCTTCCCCGGCGATGAGCAGAGGAGTAGGACTGAAGAACGGAGGCTTTCGAGCGGCTTGGTTGTGCTAAGGGAGGAAACAATGAATTTCAAAGTTATTGTTTAAAAAATGTTTTAGGTCTTCGCATCTCTGTAGGGTTCTTTAAGGGTCACTTTTACTCCTTCTTTGCTCCGCCAAAGAAAAGATCAGCGTTCTGGTTAAATACTAAAGCAGCTGCCTAGCATAGTGGAGGTGAGTGTTTATTGAGAGTTAACAGTCTCCGTAGCTCAGTTTTGAGGAGAGACGTATATCTGAAACATAGCTTTAATGCGTTCTTCCATTCTAGCTCACAATGAATTTTTCTGTGTAAAAACGCAGGACAAAATATTAACTCATTTCTGTCCCTGCAAAGCAGGGTCAGCATCTCTGTTCCCCTGTTACAAACAATCAGAAAGGTTATATGACATGACTGAAGCTATGTAGTAAATTTGTGGCAGAGCTGGGTGTAAAACTCTGATTTTAAAGTTTCTGGAGCATTTCCGTGGGCTGTCCATCTTCATTTTTTGTTCCTAAGTCATCCTGATGTGTTCTTAGCAAATGAAGGGTAGGTGGAAATGCTTATGGTAAATGATCACCTGTATTATCCTTTAAAATGTAATCAATTAACTCAAGATAAGGACACACCCTTTTAAACGGGGATCCTCGACTCTTTTACATACGTTTTTCTCTTTGTAGTTTTATTTTATAATGCTGTTTTGATGTTACAGTGATGTCATCCCAAAGCATTGCCATAATGCCATAAATTACCAAATAATTATGTTACTTTCTTCCACTGATCAAACAATTGATTTAAAATCTGGTCCTCTGGAGGACCAGAAGGCCTTTTATTGTGTGTTTTATACCTCCTCATCCAGCAGATGATACAAACATTGCCATATGAACAGGCAATCAATTCCTTTCTTCTTTAAGTGTGTATACATTTATACAGACACACGCCCACAGACATACCTATTATTGGAAGACCATGAATAGTTCTGCCCTGGGAATTCATTCTATACATGAGCAAACACCACTTAAAATTACTTTTAAAAGTGGCCAAATATTAAAAACTGTGTACGTAGCCAGTTCTGTTGCAGCTGCTACTGATTGTGCTCACTGGGGGCAAATTTTTTCTTGTAATTTATTATCTGTTGTCCTCCGTTCCAGTCTCCCACCTATAACTCTGGGATTTTGTTCTGCCAGGGCAGCGGGTAAAGCGAAAGCTGCTTTGCTGTCATTGTAATAATCGTTCCAGTCCAAAGGATCCCCTTGTCATCTTAGCTGGATCCATAAAGAATTACGCTGTCAGGCATGACAATAAACATGCTCAGTACTTAAAAACTACTCTTCTCCCTCTCCCCTTGTAAAGTCAAGATGGCTTTGGTCATACAATGGCTTTTAACTGAAGGCCAGGAAATCCTGGATTTTGAAAGTACCATACTTAGGATGAGTTTCAGGATGGTTCCCAGAGGACTGGGGCTTAATGGGCCTCCATGGATAAACAGGGGGTGATTCCTACATTCATGTCTGTTCCCAGTAGATCTAGAATTTTGACCTCTGTTGCCTTTAATCTTCTATACGCTGTATACATCTCTAAACCTCCCCGTGGCCACCGTCGTATTTATCACATTCTTGGCAACACTGCTTCTCCAGTACCAACCCTTGTGCTTGGAGTCCAGCTCCACTCCTCCTCCACCTCGCTCCCAGAGCCAACTGGCAAGTTTGCACAAAGCCTCATACGCTGTTTTCCTTCCTCACAATCTCCCGAAGCACTTGTGCGAGTGAGCTAGCGTAGGTGTCTGAGTTGCGGCTGGGCTGGATTCTGTAATTCTGTTTTGCACAACCCCTACTTAAGGCCTGTTGACTTCAATGGAGCTATTCATGTAAGTGGAAGCTGCAAATTCAGGCCCTTGGGTTGTAAGGTCTCTGGGGCATAGACCCTGTCTTTGTATGCCTTGCAAATATGTGCTAGATGAGTAATGATAGCTCAGAAGAGTGAGTGTCGCTTTACATTTGCCATACTGAAGGAAGGTTGCCAGGATTGCATTGATGCTACATGTGGTCCCCTTCCAGGGGGGAATTAATCCTTCTATGCAAAGATACCTCCTGCTGACTGGTGAAAAGAAAAAAGAAGAAAAAGAAAAAAAAAAAAAAACCAACCAGTTTGGCCATGAATACCATTAGCTTAATCTTCCTTTTCTCTGATCTTCCAGTACTATTTGCTTCGTATGGCTTCATCAAGGTTTTGTATGTGGACAGAATAATTGAAAACAAATTTAGCATGTCTCAGACCATAAAGTTTCCTTTCAGCTAGATCACTGGCTATGCGGTAGATAAATGTCTGGTTTTCATTTTTGGTTATGTGAGAAATTTAGAATGGTTTGATTTGTAATTTTGAATGTTAAAAAAGAAGAAGTTTCCTTGTCTCCTGGCCTATGGAGGCATTCTGGCTTTCTGGCTTCCCTTGCAGCAAATGCTGTTTATAAAAATGTTATTTGGTACAGAAGAGTCTATTTATGTCCTTGAACCCTAGAGGCCCCAGTCTCTAAGGTCAGCTAAGACCTCCTTGTGCCAGGTCCTGTACAGTCACAGACCAAAAATGCCATCTCTACCTGTATGGATAGTATTTTAATGCAGTGCAAGAGGAATGGCTGAAGGTGAACCAACAACTAGGGGAAGGATGAGTTTCAAAAAGCAGTGAATCAACACCGGTCCACATTAGTGATTTCATGAGAACAAGAACGTATTTCCTTTTAAGACTATTTAAGAATTCTGCATACAGCGAGATTTGTAGAGTGGAGTTGTAGATATTAAAAGGGAGCATCATCCCTGGGGGAAGGGGCTGATGGGGAGAAAATGCAATGCTCTGTTTAAAAGGTTGATGCTGGTGTTTGGGGCTCGGTTTGGTAAGTTCGGGAATAGGTGTTGATAACTGGGTAGAAAATGAGAGGTGAGAGGGTAGAGAGAAGAGCAGAGCTTTGAAGATGAAGGCAGGCAGCTTATGTCTGGTATAGGGAGGCAGGGGAAGCTGGAGGGACGTGAAGCTCTGGGTGTCTTGAGCAAAGTGAGAGGTTGGAAGGACAATCCTTCCAGCTGGGTTTGAAATGGATGTGAGCTGGGGCAAGACTGCGCCGCACGTGCCAAGGCCAGAGGAAGGGATGTGGCAGGGATCATTAATTTCTGAAATGTTTATACATCGTTTAACATTTCAGTTCTCAAAATCGCAGACACGCTCGCTAGATACTTCCTGTTTAGGTGGAAAAAAACCCTTATTTTTTAACTACAGCTGAAGTAGGAATCATAAGCTGAGCTGAGGCCAAGTCATTTTACTGAATGTTAGGCTGGACAGAAACTGGGGTTTGCAAGTCACATAGGGACTGATATAAAGCCCCTTATGTCAATGGGCATCTTCCATTAGCTTTGACAAGGTCTGGTGCATATGGGAGTACCACATATATACCACGTCTATAAATGCAAGCGAGAGACTTTCTTCCGTCCTTACTGTGTTTCCTGCTGCCGGGAAGCAGGAAGCGCTGCCCAAGGCTGCAGGTGCAGGGAGTCAGCTCCGCTTTGCAGCTTTATCCAACCCACAGAAAAATCTTTGGAACCTCATTTAGAAATCAGTCACTGCAAATCAAACAAGTGTGCTCAAAAATACAGTTTTTGAGGGGATTTATCAATCTGTTTTGGAGACAACCAACACATTTCTGGTGATGGAGAGCTTGTCTGGAATTTTTTCTTCTTGATATATTCTTTTTTTCTTCTTGATATATTTAGTATTTTAACGATTAATTACATGTATTCCATTAGCTCCCTTCCCTAGGTGTCATGGACTCCAGCAAATACTCTGTCTGTGTCTGAGTAGGAAAGCAGGAAAGAGTCTGTACTACACATATCTTTAAGTCTGTCTCCATATCTGTATGTATGTCTGTAGATCTATGTGCTTTCCTGACATGAAGGCATTGCAAGCCCTGTGTGTGATCACAGATTTTTAATGTCTTGCCAGCTTCACGGTTACATGGAGAACAAACCCTTGGGTCTTCAGATCTTCATCGGGACAGCAGATGAACGGATACTTAAACCTCACGCTTTCTATCAAGTCCATCGCATTACGGGAAAAACTGTCACCACCACCAGCTATGAAAAAATCATTGGCAACACCAAAGTTTTAGAGATCCCATTGGAACCCAAAAACAACATGAAAGCAACGTAAGCATATTTCTTTTTATTAGCAAAGTTGAGGAGGATTAAATTGGCATGTGAAGTTCTTTCTCCTATGGAAAGGAGTCACTTAAATGAATAACGATGTCTGCTTTGGAGGGACTCCCCTTTCCAAAGCATCGGGATGATACATGAGCGTAAGACCCTTTAAAAAACACATGAGCAGCAGTTACAAGCACCTGGCTTAAAGTCACTTAAAGAGTTACCGTTCATCAGCTGACCACGCAGGCATTTTTGCTCTTTACCCCAATTGCTGCGGTGACTATATTGTAATCATCTGTCATCTTCAAAGTCAGGATGGTTTTCTAGGGCACTAAGGAAAACGAGACTCGAATCTCAAGTCTTTACGCTGCAGTGATGCGATAAGAAGCAAGGAGCAGTAGCCAGCGGAGCAAAGGTGTACGGTTCATTTTACAACATTTAATGGAATAGAAAACATCTCTCCTGAACTCAGCCAAGTGCTCTAGGCCATGATATCGCGCTCTCTTGTTGTGATAGGTTAACAGAAAAGCAAGTACAGGCACATCTTTTCCGTATTACTCCTTCCAGTTTTATGGAGGCAGAGGGATGAAGTGGGCACCAGTCTGAAACTTGAAGCTTGAATGTGGGCCAGGCAGTGTGAGAGTGATTGCTCTGCAGAGGGAAGAGCTTTATCTCCATCCTTCGGAGGACACTGACAAAATTGGCAGAGCAGCTATGTTTTTAAGCCCCCCTACTTCATCGCAAAATCCACGTTCTTTCTTTATGTATCTTTTTTCAGAAAATATACTTCATTCCTCCCTTTCCTTCAAGCCTCTCCTTCCCTCTGCACCCAAGGGAGATAAATAAAAGTCCACATCTCAAACTTCAGCAGCCAAGTGCTGAATGGAACATGACTGTCTGTTCCTAATGAGTAACCCTGGAGTAATTAACCCCTGCACACATGCAGTGGCAAGGAACAGTGTGGGTGTAGGAAACAGCTTGGGGTTTATGCCTCCCAAAATGCGATTTTAATTCATATCAAAAGAAAAGTGGTATGTCTTTAAAATTGATATCAAAACGGGTTGACAGTGCCTCTCTAATAACAGTGCACCCTGTGAGGACTATTGCTGAGCTGAAGCTCTCAGATTCTGTAAATATTAATTGGCACGTTCTCTTCATGTAGACAGGCATGTCTGCTAGGTTACACTGGACTCTTTAAGAAGTAAACCTGCACTTGCACCAATATTAAGTTGCGGTGCTGGTTTAAGCAGTCCTAGTCCTTTCACTGCCTGCTGCTCAGCCCCATCCTGCTCCCTACGTCCTCCCTTTGTGCAGGGACATGGTGAATGGGAGCAGAGAACCATTTTTTCCACTGCCAGGCTATTGCCTTGGCTGGGAACAACATCCCAGGGCTTTGGAGGGTGGCATGGTGACCTGGGCCAGGGCCGGAGAGCCCGGTTTTAGCAGAAGCACCTACCTTGTCCAAAAGGAGGGGAGAGCAGTTTGGTTCCTGCTTTGGAGCTGAATTCAATGCTTGCCTGTACAAACTGTGGGGGAAACAAGCCTGGATGGTACATGCAATTAGCTGGTTCAACTGCTGTGATTCCCCGTGGAGCTGAACTAATTTGCCCACGTGCAGGCAATAGCCACTGTGCAGTCTCTGGGCACTGAGCTGTTTGGAGAGCTGGCGGTGGAGGCTTTAATGCTCTCTAGCTTGCAGAGGGCTCCGGCACAGGCTCAGCTTATTGCCTGCCCCAGTATGCGCTTCTTGGTCTGGTTCACTCTCCCTGCCCGGGGGGCCAGGGCAGGCGCTGCCATGGGCATTCTTGTGCTTAGCACAGCAGGGGAATAAAACTCAGGATTATAATGTTTGGAGAGCGGCTTCGGCTGTCCCCAGAGGAAAGGCCACCCCAGCCCTCGGCTGGGACGTGCCTGGGACACGCTGAGCCACCGGGCCCAGACTCTTCGGGGCGGGCTCCAGCAGCATCCCTCACTCGCTGCGTGAGTGGCGATTTCTTCCCCCGTAACTGCTGAAATGGCAGTATCTACATCCTAAGCCAAACGAGTATTTGGAGCTGCTCTTAACCCAGAGATGGAGGCAAAACAGCTTAATCCTCTTGCCTGTCTCCTATTTCCAAGCTGTTTGAGAACAGAAATGTTAAGCTAAATGGCGTGTATGTTTGGCAGCATTGACTGCGCGGGGATTTTGAAGCTGAGGAATGCAGACATCGAGCTGCGCAAGGGAGAGACGGACATCGGCAGGAAGAACACCCGCGTCCGGCTCGTCTTCCGCGTGCACATCCCCGAGTCCAACGGCAGGATCATTTCTCTGCAAGCAGCATCGAACCCCATCGAATGCTGTAAGTATCCCCTGAGATTTGCTCCTTCTTTGCCTCTTGCAACAACGATTGTCTTGTCCCTCTGCCCCGCGCTAGCATTGAGGGGAAAAAACCCGACGTGCTTAGATAGGCAAGTGCAACGTGCTCTGCTCTTCCTGCGCTGGCTGGGTCTGTGCCACCGTTTGAGTGACCTGCAGCTCTTGCCTGTATGAACTCCCTTTCCTGAAACAAGCTTTGAGAGCAGGTGGCTCTTCGTGGCGCTTAGAGCTGGTGAGGACAGCAAGGGACTTGGGGGCTTTTGCAAATATTTATTACTGTGTTGCTGCTGGATATTTCTGGCTAGCAGGTCTTTTCTGAGAGCAGGGAGCCAGCGTGGGTGTGCGTATAGGGGTGTATATACACTCTCCCTGTTCGTGCATGAGCCTGCAAGCTGCCTGCCTTCCTGGGAGTGGTTTTATTTTGAGCAGAGGCACAACCAGGACTTGTTATCCACAAGCTGGCAGGTGGTTGGAGGTTTTAAATTCAAACCTGGGCCAGATCCTAGCACTGTGGCCAGTCCTGTCTGCCAAGGGAGTGACTGCAGTCCCCTGATCTGAGCTGTGGCAGGAACAACTGAAATGGGGAACCGGGTTTGGTTTTGAGGCTCGGGCGCATCCCGGTTGCTGTTTGTTCTCGCTGTTGATGCTCAGGGGCGTGCAGCTCAGGAGGCTGCAGCTGAAGCAGGGAAAGCCCGGGTGGTTCTGGTATTCCCCTGAGGGACAGAAGAAAACTTGCAGTTTTGATTTTTGGGGGGCAAATCCTACAAGAGTGTAAGCTGAGAAACCTGCACCTCCCACTCGTTCTAACGTACTGGATCCTGAGATAGTCAGGCCTCCGAGGAGGTGCCCCTGAGTCGCAGTCATTTCTGGAAGGGCTCCGCCCACTTTGCTGCTTCATGTGCATCCTGTGATGCTTTTTGTTGGTAAATGGTGCCTTTTTAGCGGTTTGGGGATTTCACAAATACATAATGAACAGTTTTGCTCTCCCTTTGCTGAATGACTCACCCCTTTAGCAGAATCTGTCTTGCCATAAGTCATGTGAAGAAAGTCATTGAAGAGTTTCTCATGTGTGAGTTTTATTTATTGAGATGCAGGCTTTACTTAAATAACAACTGCTTAGAGTAAGAGAGGAGCCGGTTTTGGATGGGAAATCAAGAGAAATTGTAACTAATAAATTATTGATGGCAGCTTTTTAAAGAACAGTAGAAATTAATAAACAAGGCAAGGCTAAGGAGAGGATGATGGGTACGTCTGATCTCTTGGCAATGTTTATGAGAAGATACCAACTATCAGAGCACTTTAGCAGCTGAGTGAAGTCTCCGGGCACCGTGATGGGGAAGGGAGAATAGTGGGAGTAGCCACCACCTTTCTCCATAGGAAACGGTTACGCTCCTTTATGGGACCAGATGGCTGAAACAATAGTGGCCTCCACCCCAAGCGTGTCCCTGCTGAAACAAAGGCCCATTTGCTAAAGGAAATGTTCAGCAAACTGCAGCTTCTGTGGATAGGGAAGGAATTGCGGCAAAGGATCACCTGGCTTCTCCCTCAGTTTCTTTTCCAAGTGGAAACAGCCCATTCCGGCGGGCAATGGGGAGCTGCTGGGGTGGGGAAGCTCCAGGTGTAACTCCTGCACCCGCTGTACAGAGGAGCAGCAGGAGCCCAGAGCAGAGGGTGGATGGTCCCCGGGTGGTGCAGGGAGCCCCGCAGATCACACCCCACTTATTCAAATCCTCCTACAGGAAAAGCAGATATGAGTTAGCCAGGCATTTCTAAGACCCTTCCACAATTGCATATTGTATCTGTGCCCATGATCAAAGAGCGTTCAAGCAGAAATCTGGTCACGGTTTACAGAATAACATCACATTTTTCCAAATTGTATGCGCACACCTAATTTGCCTGTGCAATGACTGCTATTTGCAATGGCTTGTTTAAGATGTCTAGGCACTTATTCCGAGATGTGTTTGCTTTGATGAGTCTTAGGGGCATTAAAAAAAAGCTGAGTGGAGTTACCAGTATAAGTGGCTTATTTTTATGTTTTTTTTTTTTATAATTAAAGTATGAAAATGTTGGCTGTGTAGCAGACAGCAAAGCTCCTACAGGAAAAAAATGTATTTAATGTANAAAAAAAAAAAGTAAGTTTTATTTTTGGAATACTGGATATACTGGCAATTTGGAGAGATATGTTAAGGACTGTGCTTTTCTTAACTCATGGAAGCAGAGTATAAAGTGATCTGGAGTAACAAGCGTCTTCCGTTTAGAATGTATGTTGCGTATTTAGCAACGTTTTTGCATTTCAGTAGCACTTCCTGATCTCAGCCCAGTTCTGGGAAGATGGTTAAAAACATTAGTTGATTCAGCCAGCATTAGTAATGCAGGCTAAATCACACTAGAGATGATAATCTCAGTTTCTCCCAGGCAGTCAGGACATGTTGCAGAGCTCACCGTCTCAGGTAAGCTCAGGTGACCTGCTGAGAAGGGGCACGCTGGGGCTCCGGGACATTTTCTCCTTGTGTCCCACCTTCGTGTCCTGCTGGGATTCTCTTTTTTTTCCCCTCTTTGTTTGCTTTCCCTTTTTTTTTTTTTTTGACATGGCCACCTGGGAATCCTTATCCTCAGGGACCCTCCTGTAAGATCTCTCCTGTCTGGTAGCTGTGAATAATATCCCACCGGGAAAGCCTTAGTAAGTAGCAGCTTTAAGATAACTGGCCTTTTCCCTACCAGCGGGGTTCCCCCGAGAGCACTGTTGCTACCAACAGAATATCTGAGTGCTCTCCTCAGCAGAAGCCGATCCTAGCTAAAAACTCCCATTGGTGTCAGCAGATCATTAGCTGCAATGAAGCAAGAACTGTGAAGTATCTGCTTTTCACGGGGCGATTTGGTTCCACCTCATCTGTGTCACATTCAGCACTTGACAGGTTTTAGGAGGGGATTTCGCAGGTTCAAAGCATCATCCGGAGCAAGTTCCTCCCCAGGCAGCTGTGTGGGAGGACCAAGGAGGTGATATGTTGTTAAATGATCAGTTATGCCTTAAAATGGACCTCATATCCAGACAAGCCTGCACATTCAGCAGCTTGCAGCTTTTTTCTCCTGCTGCCTGTTGATTCCTTCTGAAGCCACTGAGGAGGCAAAGGTATTTGAAAGCCCTCTGATAATTGTAGCAACAGGCCATCACTTAGTTAGGGATAAAAAGCCACTGTCTTGTAGGTGTGGTGCTGGAGAGGTGAGAAAAATCCCTTCTCCTGGGTGATGCTCCACAGTGAGCCCCTGCAATGGCAGCAAACCCCACAGGCGCTACGTGGGATGTCCTCGGCATCCGCAGCCGATGGTCCGGGCAGCAGCGTGCCGCTTGGCCCGGCTCCCTGCCCGCGCCCCTCTGCACACCTCGGTGTCGTTAGCTGTACTGCAGCTGTGCGTGCTCGAATGTCCATCGCTGCTTGTGCGGGTCTGCGCTAAAGCACCGACGGGGACCAGCTCGTGTAGGCGAGCTCTCGCTGGGCCACGCGGGGCTATCACAGAGCTGCTATCGCAGAAGGTGGTGAAATCGCAGGCGTGAAGGGTTACTGGGTTAACTTGTCCTCTCAGATACAGACCTAATAACAAGACACTCGTGGAGGGCTTTGGTTTTTGCAGACCTGATCATTATTTTCAAGCCTTTAAGACAATTTCTGCAACATTAGTTCTGTTCATTTGCTTTGATTTACCTTTCACCATGAGCTACAACTCATCTCGTGGTGAGTGGTTGATCTCTGGAGTTGTGTTTCCACTCCTGGGCTGAAGCGTCCATGGAGCAGAGAAGGAGCAGTATTGAAGGGAGCTCGGAGTGGCCACATAAGCACCTGTGAGGCAGCTTGTTTTACTCCATGCTGTCGACAACCAAAAACTGCTTTATGCAAGTGTCTGCGAGATGTGAGTGTAAGGCTTAGGAGTAGCATCCACACTGAGTCACAGTTTTTATTCTAATGGATCATGGTTAAACCTTGCCAAAGTGTCTCGCGGCTCTTGTTTCGTATAATCCATGTTTGCTGATACCAAGCTGTGCTCATGAATCCCTTAAAATGCAAACAATCGCACTTGGCATGAGAGGAGGAGTCTAAAATCTTGTTCTTATAATAGATATTCCGAGGTGGTAAGAAACAAAACAAAGCTTATTACTAAAGAACTGTGTGTCCATCTGAGGAATTTAAATCGTTTCTATTATTGACCGTATTTTGTTCCACTAAATTGGGTCAAATATCTTATTTCCCTTTAATCAATTTCTCTGGAAGTTTCCTTTCGTTTTCTCTCCTTCTAGTAGATTTTCCCATAATATTAGACAATCTGAGCCTATGATATGTGACACATGAATAACTACAGAGGAAAGAGCTAGTCATGAAAAAGAATGTTGACTTGGCAAACCAGCGAGTGCTTTTCCTCGGCCGGGAGCTGTGCTGGTTGGAATACAATGGCAGGCAAGAAGGAGCCCTAGTTTATTGAGATAAAAAAGCAGAAACAAACGGTCTCTTTGGGCAAGGGAGATACCCATTTGCAAGTTTAACCATAACTGTGATTATTATGAGAGCAGCAGTTGAATGAGAGGAATTTTTCCCCCCTTTCATTTCAACTTCAAGACAGTCGCATAGTTTGCCATAAAAACAACTGACACAAAACCTGGTGCTTTTTCTAAAGTAAAATTTTTCTCTCTCCTAGAGCACAGAATTAAAAAGTCAATTCTGACAACATTTGCCACTTTTAATGTGCAACCAAAAGATTTCAGTCTGGAAAGTCTGAGTCAGACAGAAGGAAAATGCCTGCCCTCTTTGCAGGCTGCAAGCCTTGCTATGAGAACAAACTCCTGGTTACTTTTTGTCTTTGCAATACTGCTGTTGGTAGGAGCAAGTGCCCCAGCGTATTACGCAGAGCATGGATTTCTGAGCATAATTTAAGCTCAGCAGATCTCCTCCACCAGGGATTAAAGGGAAATGCAGTGCATACCCGCAGAGATGATCGACAGAGAAGTGAACCGAGGCCATGGTTTTCCTGTCATTAATCACATGCTGGTTTGGTGAGCTGGCTGCAGTTCATAGAAAGTATCGTACTTATCTGACACTGCTGCCATCGGTGCTTGTCACTCCTCCTTCACAAGGACATCGTAAAATAAATTATGTGCAGAGAAGGAGGTGGAGAAAAGCCCTCTATTTTTGGTGCTTTTTTCTTGGATGGCTCTGTACAAACTGCTGATTAAGTCTTGCTGGCAACAAATTGGAAACTGTTGTCATTCATACTGGGTTCTTGTTTTCGTAGCGTTTAGATCACATTTGTAAGGTTTCTCATCTAATCGCAACGGTTGGAAATTTGCTTTATTTACTTGATTCTCACTTTAAGCCTTCTGCTGCCCCATGCTCCTACCAGGAGTAATTCATCCCATCCCTCCGATTAGAAGATTGCTGCTCTCTAGGGTGCCTTACTGATGTCTACCTGCCTGCTAGAGACATCTCCTGCCCTTGGTCCTTCCCTAGCTCCCACACTGCAGCTCCCCAGCCTTTGCCTCTCCTCCCAGCACAGAGCGCAGGGTGCTTCAGTGCGGGATGGATGGGATCAGAGTCCCACAGGACATTAATCTGTTGGATAAGCACTGGGCACAGGAGCTCTGCTCCTATCAGTCTTACCTCAGGCAGGCAGCTCATGGTAAATAAACACAGTGTGACAGCAGGAACGAGATATTGACTTTGGCTCATTAAGGTTTGCACTGAGGTGGAAGAATTAATCCCACAACAAATTGTGCCCGTGCTATTGCTTCTAGGGTTCGGGATCTTTTTTAGCATCAGACACCCAGCTCTATCTACTCTTCTCAAATCCAACAGATATCAGTGGCTGGAGCCAAGAGCCTTTGGATTTTGGAAAGACATGTCAGGAGTGGTGAGTCATGGCTTGAAGGCTTCCAGCAAGCTGGGTGAGCTGGGGCTGCCCTGGGCAGGGTAAGGACGGGGGGCTCCAAAGAGCGACCTGGACATTTGGCCTGGGGAGACTGCTGCACTGGGGGTGCAGGTCGTGACCCCACCTCTTTTAAGTAGCCACACTTTTGGTTTACTTGGATTGTGATGGCAGTTAGAGGTAACTAGAGATGCTGCTAGCTGCAGGTGAGCCTCAGTGCTGCTCCTTGTGATCGGCCAGGATAAGATCTCTCCTGAACTGGTAACAGGGACAGCAGGTAAACCTAAGCTCTGGATCCGTGTTGCAGGTGGCAGAAGGATGGCGTGGAGCAGATTTCTTTGGCCTCTGTTTATGCAGCCGTTTGCATGGAAGCCTCCAGCCACTCTGCAGAAGGCGGCACTGATGGAGCGCACATACACGGGGGCTGCAGAGTATTTTTGCTCTGGAAGTGATGGTCTGACCTGTGCTGCTCTGCGCAGAGTTCACAGCCCTGTTCCTCACGAGGGTCAGATCACGGTAGTGTTTTTGCTTTGCTACATTACCCAATCCAGCCCTCGCTCTTATTGCACATGCAGGGAGCGAGATTGCTGAGACGGTTCCTCTCCGGAGGCTGTTAAGAGACATTTAACTTCAGTTAAAACTCCTCATAAAACGAGTCAGCTTTTGGGCAAGACAAGGCAGCGCTTGGAAGCCCTCCAAGCCAGTGGAAGGAAACACAATGCTCAGGCGAGGCTAGAACTGCTCGTCCCAGGAGATAAGTGCAGGAGGAGCGCTGATGGGGAGAGCTGGGCCGTGCCGGGGGAAAGGGGCTCTCAGGCGGAGCTGGGATCACCTAAGGAGCACGTTAGGGAATACAATTGAGGTTGTCACTTGGAACCTACTAGCAGCAATGGGCAACACTCTCCTGGGTGAGATTTGGAGCTGCAACAGGTAATCCAGGTAATCAGTTGTCTCAAAATATCCCTTTTTTTTTTTTCCCTGGAAACCAAATAGCTTCTCTGCTGAAAAAGGAACGGTTATGGGTGCTGCTGGCAGGTGGGGAGGCAAGAACCACCTTCGCCCTGCCTCGGCACACTTCCTTTCGGTCAGCCTCCAGGCTTGTGCATCCCCTGTGAAGCATTCAGCTTGCCGGCCCAGAGGTTTAGGCCGTCTTAACTTTTCCTCCACCTGCTGGCATAGAGAAGGGGATAAAGGCTCAGCCCCCGCCGAGCACCCTGTGCCCCTGCAGCGGGTGCTTGTGAGCCTGGGTGGGCTGCGGGCAGCAGCCGGGCGGTGCGGGCTGGGGAGGCAGCAGAGGCGCTGCTATCCCCCCAAGGCTGAGGCTCGCTGGAGGTGGTGCAGCGCTCCGAGACAGCAGCTCCCTTTCTCTCTTGTGCTGCTGCATGCATTGTATTTCTTGGCACCATGTATTCATGACATCTTGATTTGCAGACAGTCAAATAAAATAGAAAAATAATGTCCCCTGTTAATAGGTCGACACACTGCTTCAGGCCAAGTGTGAGTATTTCTATAGCATTTGCTTTGCTGCCTTGTGTCAGTAACTGTTGCTATTGAAAGTAAACACCCCAACTGGTTAAATCAACAGCGTTTTGTTTATTCGAAGCTCATAAACTCCAGTAGCTGTAGGTCACTTTATGAAGTGCCAACCCCTGGGGGAAGAGAAGGAATAGTGTGAAATTATTGCATGCAGTCTACCCATCATGATCCTTAGAGGAAGGGGATTTATTGGCAATTAATATTTCTTGCAGAGGAAAAAAAAGTAATCCTATTGAGGCCGCTCCACACTGAACCTTGAGCCTCCTTACTGGTAGAAATGGCGAATGGGGTGAAACCTTCTTATAGGCCTGGGTAAAAAAAAAGAAGGATCTTAGGAAATGAAAAGTGGGGTTTTCTTAGAAAAGGGGTTGCAAACACCTAGTGGGAGGATAAGAGTGCAGGCAAAACGGGGCAGAGGAAAGCCAGAGCTCAATAGGTACCTGTATTCCTCCACCTTTCCCTTTAGCGTGCTAACTGCATTGAGAAACTCAATTGAAACACTTCCAAATGGTATTATTCTACAGCATGTAGAAAACACGCGTGGTTTTTGTACACCTACATGGGTGACTGAGTCTGGATCAGGGCAAAAGCAGTTCTGGAGATGCCCGTAGCCTGCTCGTGCTGTAGCCATGCCTGAACATAGCTGTGCATCAGCCTGGCTGCTGCTGGCCGTGGCAGCACGGAGCTGCGTTGGGGTACCTGCAGAACACCCCTGCCCATCGCAGGCTTCCAGGCAGCGCTGCTGCGGCCGCCCCGTCTTGGCCGAGGATGGCCGAAGGGTTTTTGGCATTTCCTAAGAGCCAAGATGCACATTCCCAGTGAACCGGCTGTCCTCCCCGGCTCCCTGGTAGGTCACAGCGTACACAAACACTGCGCTCTATGGAAGTTGGACAGAGGCTTGGTCTTCGGCAGCGATTTCCAACTTGCCGAGATCCAAATGTAATTAAGATGAGTCAGACGGTTATTTCCAGGCTAAAATTTGTCCTTCCTCGTCCTGAAAAAGCCTTGAGAACCACTGATCTGTGGGATGTCAGGTACAAAGCTCTCTATTAACACACTGAAGTCTGAAGCACCATAGGTTAACCAGTAGGTTAATCTGGAATTTTGATGCTTTGGGATGCTTTGGAAGTGAAATCTGGGGATTAAACAGGAATAAGCAGCGTCCAGGGCAAAGCTTAAATACATTTTCTCTTGACTATTGTAGACATGTTTTTGATGATTGCTTTTTATTCCTAAGCCTTTGAGGTTACAAATCTGTCTTTGTGATAAATCCAATTATGAACTCATCGAAAAACTGAGTATTTAGGGAAAGGGATACATACAGCCATGTGAAAGAAATTAGCAGCTTCTGTGAAAATAATCTGAATATATATTCTTAACGGGCAGTATCTTAGCCCAGCTGTTGTTATATATTTGAAGGGAACAATGAGTCATAAGGTTGTTTTAAATAGACTTTAAAAAATGCCTCTCAAATGGCACAAGAAAGTTATAAATATTGAATTATCTGTATTTTTAACAAGAGTAAAAACTCTGTCGTGACTGACAGAAAGTGTTCAAGTGTGAGCTTGTCCTTGCTAGAGGAGTTGCTCCCCTCTTCTACTGACACCTGTTTGAAAGGTTTAATGCTTGTGTTTTCCCACCAAGGAGCATTTTCTTCATGCGGTGAGAGAATCTGTACAGCTCTCACCACGGCCAGGAGCTGTCGGGTTTTTGGCTTTCTGAAGGTTGTGCAGCAGTAAAAGGTGCCGGGACCAGGTCACAGAAAGCACAGCCTTGCCTGTGTGCGAGTGCAGGACCAGCGCTGAACATAGGATAACGTTTCCTTATTTTTGGCTCAGCAGCCAACGGTGTTCAGTGAAGGGAAGACACAAGTGCTCAGGGTCTCTTGGGAGCAGGCTCTTTGTCAGAGAAAGTTAAAATCCAGCCAAAGCAGCTGTTAAATAGATGAGCGGCATCCTCTAGAGGCCTTTCCAGTTGGGGTTGGATGAATCTGGAGGAGTTTGAGTGCAGGTCATGAACTCACAGTTCACCAGACCCAAACTGCTGCCCACCTGGTCTGGTCACAGGGAAGCTCATGATATTTTCCAGCTGTCTGCGTTGTGGGGAACAATTCTCGCATCTTCACTTTCTTCGGCTCCTGCCGCTTGTTAGCAAACAGTTGGAATGGGCTTGCAGGAATGGTGACCAGGATTCTCCAAAGCTTTTCTGACCATGCAAATGGCTGTTTTAATGGGATGAGAGGAAAGTAGGTGGAGAGATGGTGCTATCCTGGTTTTCTGGCTGGGGAAGGAGAGAATAACTTGCTGAAGTCACGCTCCAAGTTCATGGCCAAGAATAGTAAAGACCTTAGAAATGCTTGATCGCGTACGTGCCCATCTGGATTCCACCCTACCTTTTCTTTCCCTGCATTTTATAATCAAAGTCAGTCCGCAACACAGGACCCTGCTCCGCAGACATTCAGGCCTCTGCAAAACATGCCTGCAAAAAGCCCAGGCGGCAGCAGAGTCCTGGTGTGACCCCTCCTGCTCACCGATGCGAACACGGCTTCGTGATTGCCCCTCTTGTGTGCACAAGGCTTGGTGCCTGCACACGGAGACGGTGCTTTTGTTGGTTAATGGACTGCTCCAGGCCCAATGTAGTACCTGTTCAGTAGGAGGTGGTGGGCATTTTGTAGAAAGGGGGTTGGTTTGGTTGGGTTTTTTTTCTGAAGGAATCAGTGTTATTCAGTGGAATCCTCTCTGCAGGTGGAATTTTTGGGCTCCAGGGCTGTAGAGTGCCTGCACTTGAAAATTTGGCCATTTAGTTGGAAACAGAGATGGGCAAGTTCCAGCTCATTCATCCAAGCTGTCCTTTCTCAAGGACAAGGAGTAAGGCCAGCACAGCTGAAATGCTGCAGCCAGCTCCTGAATGTTTCCAAATAAAATGCCTTGAGTAAGTTTATTTTTCCCTCTCAAACCTAAATTTAGCACCCTGGAGAAGCTGCTTTGGCAGTCAACAGATGGTAACGATGACAAGATCGATCTGTGGATAGTTCTGGGAAGATTTGGAAAGTCCTGGTAAAACAGAGTTGGTTTCATTCATGTCTGCAATTTGTCCACAGCCCAAAGGTCTGCTCACGAACTTCCAATGGTTGAAAGACAAGATATTGATAGCTGCCTCGTTTATGGAGGACAACAGATGATCCTGACTGGACAAAATTTCACAGCAGAGTCCAAGGTGGTGTTCACAGAGAAAACGTCAGGTAAGGCAGGTTTTTTTTCTAACTGTCTCTAGTGGGATAAGACAAATCTGTAGTGCTGTCTCATGGTCTCATCCTAAGATTTGTGCTTACGAGTAACTCTACTCAAGTGAGTAATCCCATTCAAGTTCATGCAAGTAAAACCAAATCGCTTGACTTAACCACGTGAGTAAAATTAGTCTTGGGAGCAAATATTTGCGTTATTGGCCTTTCAAGCACTGTTGAAGAGTAAACCAAAGCCATGTCGTGGGGAAAGTTCACAAGGATATAGACACTGGGAATCAACAGGAAAAGAATTATGTTATCAAGGAAACGGCATGACTGTTACATGTTCCTCTGTGCTCTTTTAATCTCATGTTTAGTGCACGCTACTATAGAAATCATAACTGAAATGAACATTTTTTTATTGATGTGAACTACAGGCAAAGGTTGCATTTTCTTCCATTTAGAAGTCTGTCAGGGAGAAATGTGCACAATGTGTATTCTTGTATCAAAGTAAATTATTTTTGTACACATACTGAGATACAAGAATACACCACTTCATCTTCCATGTATTTTCAGATATTTGTATATAGGCTCAGACTGTGGCAAACAAATAAAATTCAATTCAAAGAGAAAAGCCCGCTGTTACTGCCCAACGCTACTTTTTTTCCAGTAGAGCTGCTTCTTTTAAAACATATTCTGCCAAAGTTTTCAGATAATCTTGCTAGTTCTTGAGCAACCATGAAGGAGGAAGGAGTGGCAGATTGTAGATTCTCTCTTTTCCCTTTTCATCTTGTCTGCTTATTTGCTCGACTTGCACAGAGCCAGTACGAGATGGTCCCAAACCCTGACTGGTGTTGGGTGAATAAAAATAATAGGAATAAAGAATGGTCACTGGGAGTTATTTAGTTACCTAGCATCACCTTTACTGCCTTTGCTGAACTCTCTCTATTGTGTTTTCCTAATGGCATGCTATAATAAACATCACTTGGTTTCTAACTCAAATACCTGACCCCAGAAAATATGCTTAGCATGATCTAATGGTTAAGGTGGGCAGCAGAAACCCAGGTTTTCTTGTTTACAGGAGGAAATGCAAACAAATGCATTCTGCTGTAGTTAGTTACCTGTTTCTTCAGAGCTGAATTGTGTCTTTTCTAATATCATATGCATGCAGGCATTTCATCTCACCTCACTAAGCAGTATGTGGGTTTTATTGGATTTTCTAAGGCTTTTGCAAATGGACATTTGTTTCCCTGTAAATGGTCTGGACTTGTTTAATTTGCCCTTCATTAGGCTTGATTTTTATGTTCTAAATAATGTGCTCTGCCAGGATAATAACAACGTCCAGGGGTCAAAAAAGCACTTTGCAAATATGAAGGGCCAGACTCTGCCATCCTTCACTCCTATTGATTTCAGTGAGACAAAGGACTCTGCAGTACGAAAAAGCAGCAGTCTGGTTTATGTAAACTTTGTGTTCCCTTTGTGCTGTTCGGAAAACATGTTGCTCCAAAGTTTTCTGCTGGTAAACTAAGGTAGAGGCAGCTTAAGCGATATATCCAGTGACTTACTTGCAAGGGATTTAAGAAATTGCATTGCCCAAGTGAAGAGCATGTGTATGATTTACGGGGTAATGCCTTTGGCAAAAAGTAAGAATTGTGCCAAAAATTAACGTATGTGGGCACCAGCTGGTGATGGGGGGCGGGGGGGAAGCATGCTGTGGGTCCCAGTTTCTTCCCACACTGCCAGCAAGCCGTGCTATTTTACACCAAGAGTGAAAGGCTCTAGGCCTCTGAACTGTGGACGTTCAGATGCGCCTGTGCAGTCAGAGCAATTTTCTTGGCACCCTGTGTTTCCTTTTAAGCCCATGTATTAATTCCTTCCCACTGTGCTGCCACTGTTCCGTCGATGTCAGCGAATCGTGAAGGTGCATGGGAACATGCTTGGCAGCCTGCGATGGTACCTGTCCCAAGAATGTTTTGCAGTAACTAAAGGAGATGATACACTAAAAGGAGGTAGCTCTTAATGCCATTTCGAGGAAACATCCAAAACGCCCTGCCCCTATTTCCATATAAGAGCAGAGAAGGCTCTGACTGGAATAGATGTTAGAAAGTAAAAAGAACAACAGCATTTTCCACACTAAATCTAAAGCTTTTCTTCACCGCTGGGGAAACTGCTGCCTTTTTTTTTTTTTCTTCTTCTTTTTTTACCTCCTGGTAGCGGAGCGGCATGACTTATCCCAGCAGCAATGCCCAGTCTGGAGCAGGGATTTGCATGCTGGTGTTCCATATCCTGCCTCCCCCGCCACCCCTCGGCTCTGCAGGCAGTCTCAGTCTGCTGGACTTTGAATAAATGGTTGGCAGAGGGGGAGTTTAGGGGATGGGAGGCCCAGAGTCAAGTCTTTGGTCTGAATCAGAAGTCTGTGTAGTTTGCAGTGGTTTATCTGGAGGACTCTGCTCCACGCTGGAGGCGAGCTTGGTCTCTGTGTATCCATGCACTGTTTTAGAATGCAGCGATACCTCTCACAGTTATGCCCTGAAGTGCATTTAAGGTGAAGATTGCTTTCTTTAATAGATATATCTTAAGGTGAGGAAGGTTAAAAAGCTGAGCTGGATATGCAAATCATGCAGAGGCTGATCTGACTGGCTGACTGCAGTAGACTGAGAATTAAGGCTTTGTGCTTGGGTTGGCAGAGGTTAATGAGTGTCCCAGCCTGCCTGAAAATTAGGATCTTACGCACCTGTGACTTTCAGCTTCCCTCTTTGTAAACTGTAGACAATTTTAATTATCATTACCACGTCCATGCTTAGCTGTCTTTGCACTAGGCTGCATGAATACGGAACAAAGAAGCCCAGTTCTGCAGCCCGATTTATCAATTAGAAATGTCACTGGGTGGAAGGTGGAGGTGGCTCCTGCGTGCGCTCGGGGAGCTCTCTCGCTCTAAGATCTGATCTGCACAGCACCTTGCAAAAAGCGCTGATAAGCTGCTCAGAAGCAAAGTAAGCCACAATAAACATGCCGGTGGGTGGATAGTGCACGGTTGGTGTGACCCTGTCACTGTTGCGCCCTCTTCCAGAGCGCAGTGCTGCCCCGGGGAGCCTGTGAAAGCATCGCACCTTTGTGAGGGCAGGAAGATGCACCACCTCGCAGGGAAAACGTGGTTTTCTTTGAGTTTCATTTTAACAGCTCACAAGCCTTGTCGGTGCTAGCAAGTGGTATTTGATTTCCCACTTTTGCTGCCAGTTTTAGCTCTACTAGTAACGACAAGGGTGAGAGCAGCAGTGTAAATAAGCATCTAATAGCTTTCACCATGTCATACTCCGCAGAGCTCCTTGACTTGGCTCGTTTGCCCAGTGTTTAGGATGAGAACAGGAAGATTCTTTTTTTCCCCAAAAACCTTTGTGCACATATCTTTGTGCAGTGAGACTTCCTCCTGTTAATTGTTTCATAAACTCCAAAATCTGGGTGTACCTTGCATCTGGGGTCTGGATCAGCGTCTGCGGTGAAGCGGGTGCTGGGCAGGTGGCAGTCGGTGTGCCTTACAACACCGAGGAAACTGCTGTCGGGGCTCACAGTTGTAAATTAGGTTTTATCCCTCAGGTGGACACCCAAAACCTATTCCAGTTTCCTCTGGATCCTGTAGGCAATTCTTCACTCACTACTAGCAACGCAGAGAAACGTAAAACTGTTCACATTTGTGACCGAAATACAACATGCTTCTCAGAACAATAATGAACAGTTTTTACTCCTCTGTTACACAGCACTACAGCTATGTATCTTTTCCCCTAGAAATACCTGGAAAATAAAGAACATTCCCCAAATTATGCTGGGATGTCATTATGAAAATAACCGCTTTGTTGTATTACGCAAACTACAAACTATTGCAATGAGCTCGCCAACGAGAAGTCTGTAAAAGCCTCTCATTTTAGGCTTGCGACAGGAAATGGCAGCAGGAAGCGAAGTGAAGGGGCTGGAGCTCAGCGCTCTGTGTGCGAGCAAGGGGCTAAAGCACAGGCGTTTGAAATGCTGATGCATAAATAGCATTCACTTTCTTAACGACAAGCTTTACCACCCTGCAAGCATCATAGTTTTGAGGTTTTTTAAGTTAGTTCTTCCTGATGCAAGATTGTAATCTGTAGCTGCTGTAAGCCAGGGGAACTCATGGATTCGGTAGAGTCAGTCCAGCACACAAAAGCAGAGTTTGGCTGAAGGAGTTTTAAGATCTGAACTCAGAGACACATAACTGAGCCCAGCTAAATAAGGACTGGTCAGGGGAAGCAACTAGATCGGATTGTACAGACAGCAATTTTTGAAGTGCACGTATTCTTTTAACTTTGATCTGGAAGGGAGAGCCTGAAAAGCACTCACGGCTATCAAGGATTTGGAATATGCTAAAGGTCGAGGGTGTTAGTGTTTGGTTGGGGCCCAGATCTTACAATGCAGTTAAAAAAAGAAAAGGTTCGGAATTCCCCCTTTTATTTGTTTTAATTGTCATGTAACAATTTGCAGGTCAGATGTTGTTGGTTGCACTGTGTTTACTCCCATTTGTGTACTGGTTACTGCTGCTCCGCTGTGAGCGATAGAGGAGTTTCGTGTTTCTCTGGGAGAAAAGTGCAAATGGACTGTGCTTCCCCCTGCCAAACTCTTATGGTGGCCACATGGACATCATGAGTCATTGCTAGGACAATGTGGGTGGTGGAGGAACAACCCAAACAGAAAGCATACATCTTTGGAGTAGATCCACCGCAAATCTTTCAATTCGGCCGTGCACTGTAAAGAGAGGAGGTGGTGCTCTCTGTGCCCTTTGAATTGATGCAGCTGTCAGGGTCTCTGAAACGTGGATGCTCAAAGTCCCTTCGACAAAAATAAATCTTTCCAGCTCTAGATTCAAGCAACGGAGTTCTAGTTTCTTTTTCCCTTGAGTTCCTGCACGTCTGTCACCTCGGTGATATTTTCTTGAGATGCCAATAGCTAGAGCAGGTAAGCTTGAACATACTTGAATGTCTGCTGGTTTCAGGAGAGCTTACCACAGGGCAGGGTCAGGACCATCATGTTCAGCGTGGCGGTGGCGAGTTGAGGCTTTTGTCTGCACGGTGCCCCAAATGCTCTGCCCGAACGGAGGCACTTGCCTCGGTACCCCCGAACCGAACCACGGGGCCTGTGCTAGTGCCCAGCATACCAAGACCCATGAGCCTTTCTTCTTCCCTCCCTCTCGTTCCATCTTGTACCTCCTCCGGCTCCATCCTGTACCTCCTTTAGCATACCTGGCAGCTTTACTAAAATATCTGAAATACGATTCACAGAGTTTATTGCTTCAGGTACGGCAGTAGCATTCACGCCTGCATGCACAGCAGGAGCGGAATCATGCTTCTTGAGGTGTGCATCAGGCCTCCAACCTGTGCCCATCCTCTCTGAGCCTGGGGGCTCCCTTCTTCTCGGGTATATGTATTTATGTGTTGCTCTCTTGTCGGGGATCGCTGCAGGAGATGGGCTCTCACTGCGCATCCAGCTGTGCTAACTGCAGCGGCTCGTGTGCTCCGCAGTGTCCATGGCCTCCTGTACCTGTTTTATCCCTGTATATTCATTTACACCCCTTCCAATGGCTCGCCTATCTCTGGAAGAACAATAACGTAATAACTATTCCGATGATAGCTGTACTACTTCACAGCGTCTCTCGATTTCCAGCACTTTTGTACATCTCTCATTGCAGACACCACATGCTTTATTTTAGCTCTGGGCAAGTAATTTAATTTCTTCGGAACATTTACTTTCACTTTCAGAAGCAAACAAGCAGGCTTCGTAGGGATTTTGCTCTCAAGACTTGCATTTTTCAGTATTCCTGCTGCATCACAAGCTAGCAAATAAGCACAGCAGCGCTTTCTGGTTTTGGAATTTCCACTTTCTAGAAAAAGTCTTGTTTATAAAGCACAATAAGTTGGACCCAATGATGCTATCAATCTTCCTGTACCTCTCCCTGCAAAAGTTAAAAGGAAATCACAGCTCACTAGAAAGGTTTTATGTTCACAACTTTTAACTGGGGAGAGTGATGATTTGCTAAAGACATTTAGATATAGTCAAATTGCACAATAGATGTTAAAAATACAAAAAATTGAAGAATTAATAGTTTCTTACATCACTCGCTTTTGGCCTGCAGCTGCAGCAAGAGCTCAGTACTTCTGGGTGTTTGGGCATGGCATTTGCTTATGAAAAGCAGCCAGAGTTTTCAGTGAAATGGGGTAAATCCTTTGTCAAAAGGGTGTGGGAGTCCCCAGCAATCAGTTCTGGAGCAGTGAACAGCTATACACTGCCAGGCCACAATGGGAAGAGCGGGGCAGCCTTGACAAGCAAGGGGTTAAAAGGAGTGATATTTTACTTTGAGCCAAAACTCCTGGGGAGGCTTCGTCCACAGTAAGTGTTGCCCCAGACCCATGAATCCTGAGGCACGTAATGGCTGACGTTTTATCATGAGTAAAGCCACTACTGCAAGTGCTCTTCTATGCAGTAGATGCCTTTTACAGCCCACGTGTGTTGTAATTGTTGAAGTTGATGTATATCTGCTCAAAATCACCCAAATGACTTGAAACCTGAAACAGCCTTCTGGCCAGGACAATTCACTACAGAAAACTGTGACGGGACGGCATTATGGCGTGTATAATGGGAACAGAAGAGGAACCAGGGCTGAGGATCATGGTCCTTTGTGGGAGATGTGAAAGGAACGTATAAGACCGTCTACAGCAGCGTTCCCCTTTCCTGTTGTGTCAAGTCTGAAATTTCTCACCGTGCCCCAAACAGGGAACTAAATGCCTGTTAGTAGCCTGGCAGTTTCATGAATGATCAAAAACTCCGGGGGAATGAAAAAATAGCAAACTATTTGCAATAATTATCTCTTTGAACTTGATGATGTAAAATTAATGATGTCATTTTCCTAGGCAAATTAAAGATTAAAAAGACATCACAAATTTTTTAAAAGACTTTCTTTTTTTTCCCCCAGATCCATGCAAAAGAGATGCTTGCTCTCTGACCCCCATAAACAACTTTAAATATTTAAATCCAGGCTCCAAGCTCCAGTTCTCTCACTGAATTTCTGAATTAATGAACTGAAATAGAGGGTTTAAGTCATGGAGAATTGAGAAGAATGGGACATATCTTAGAAGTAGGATCATAACTCAGTCACAGACTCAATCCACTGCTGAACATGCATTACAATGTAGGTTTTTAAGGCATCTTAACCTGAGACAAAAGCCCAGCGTCTGGGGAAAAGAGCCCAAACTGTTGTTTGGTTTTTGTTTTTGTTTTTAATGGGAAAGGCTAAGGAAAAAAGCACAAATATCAGGGAATAGTAACAGAGTTAGAGAAACTGAGAGCGGTACTGTAATCTTAAATGATTCAATTTGTTCGCAACCTGTGAGGTTCTACAGAGAGTATAT
The DNA here is from genome assembly GCA_013389905.1 of Sula dactylatra. Lineage (NCBI taxonomy): Eukaryota > Metazoa > Chordata > Aves > Suliformes > Sulidae > Sula > Sula dactylatra. Next base: position 253,532 of record WEKW01032579.1, on the reverse strand, counting down.
GAAACAAATTTGCTGTCTTGCTATTTTCTTGATAGTTTAGAAAGAGCACTTTCTCTGCTCCACGCAGTCTGTGGCTGGAGTCCAGCATTTAAAGTTGGATGCGTATCTTCTCAACTCTAAACCTGCAGAGTGATGGGATGAACCAGGGGAATAAATTACAGATGTCTCTGTCGGGAGGCCCACCTGATTTTTGCATTAGCTAAAGGTGATCGCCTTCCAGGTTAACCTCCCCTCCTCATGCCTTGCAGTGCACCAAAGTCAGGTGGCAGCAAAGTGGAGCACAGGACCTGCTTGGTAGTTCTTTCTGCAAAAAGCTGTCAGAGCTGGGTAGGATCAGGGAGGTTTTGTTCTCTTGGAGCTTCTGTTTTGTTTTTGCCTTTCTAAGCAAAAGAGGAAGGAAGGTGTCTCAGCAAATCCCACATTTGTGAACACTGCAGAGTAACAAGTATTAAACAGGAGGATTAGTGTTTGCCCCTTTTTGCTGTGCAAATTAGAAAGTTTCAGGGTAAATGGGACACTTTCTGCATTTCCTTGCTATTATAGCTGCTGAAAACCCAGCAAACCTTTCTGCCCATAGGTTTACTCCCTGGCTGAAATGTGCTGCCTGCCCCAGGTGTTCTTGTAATCCCACGGGGCAATTGTCAGACATGAAACTGGGGATCCCAGAAAAACACTGCAAAACAGGAAAAAATCTAAGGATCACACACACAAAAATGCAAAAGAGTGTAGCTGCAGAAACGGAGTTGCCATAGCTGTTAGAGACTCAGCGAGACAGGGTGGAATCCAGTGTTTTGGAAGGTTTCCCCGTATGACACAAGATTTTGGAATTTTACAGCTGGTAAATCCTTATTAACACAGGCAGCCACTACTGGCCTGGATTCCCTGGCTCACTGTTTGCTATGGGGGCGCCTAGTGGAAGTATGCCTGGTCCTGATTATTCAGCTTTGAATCTTAATTGTTTAAAGAGAATATTAAAAAATAATAATAATTCTTGGGATAAACAAAAGGCAGAGAGGCAAGCTCCCATCACCTGTTGACAGAAAATTGATCATGTAGAGAGCTGGCATGGGGAGTGGAATTCCCTATTCTCCCACTTAGTCATCGCATCCTGGTGTGACTCATTTTATTACATGGAGGTTCCCAGTGGTTTTATTTTGAGAGGAGCTTTTGTTTAATAATTTATACACACACACACACACACAAACACGTATAATCTTAAAAAAACAACAAATCTATTTTGATGAATTGGCATGAGGAATCATTTGGAAGAGCTCTGGAATGACAGACTGCCCCTGCTGCTTCACTACTCAGCTACTGTATTTATGTTTTATTTTAGCATGAATTGAATTCCTCAACAATAGATGGGGAGAAATCTCCTCTAGACTTGTTCTCACTGTGCAAAATGTCAGATTCGGGGCTGGGCTGGATGGCGGATGACTAATCCATTGGCCTTTTACCTCCCAGACCTTGACTTGTATCTTTGGCCTTGGTGACTCAAACTTATGTCCTCAGTGAAATGAAGGCACTGGGCTCAGCTCTTCATACACAGAGCTTCGTTAACTGCAGTGGGCAGTCTTGCTTCAGAAAGAAAAAGAAATCCATGGAAATCAAGCTCAGTGAAAATTCAATAGCTCTACTTTTGTGAGTAGTAAATTCATTCACTCTGTGTCTGCTCTAAAGTTTGAAAACTATTCTGAAGTAAAAGCTTAGGAGGAGATGACTGCTTAGGACCAGATGCTGAGCAGCCTTGCACTGACATGAAGCAGGATAACTTCCCAGCTGAAATCAGAATTCGTCCCCAAAAAAAGCAGCAGAGACTTTGTGGGAGTGTTCCCCTGCCCATAAGGTCTCCACATCTCAGAAGCGGTGTCTGTTCTGCTGGAAAGCATTCGTTGTTCGTTACTTTGTTCTTGGGGCGGCTCTAAAAAACCTTGACTGTTTTCCAGGGATGCCCATCATGTACTGATAGAAGCTGACAGAGATAATTGTTGTGCTTTTTTGGAAGACCTTCCAAGAAACACAGTGAGTAGGGACAATTCGTTGCAAGCCCAAAGGGAGCTCTGCAGAAATGTGTAGTCCGGGCAGCTGTCCCACTAGCTACCAGACTCGGTTTCTTTGGGGAGCTAGCATGGTTTGCTGCCTGGGAAAAAGGTAACAGGTTGTTCATTAAGTAATTTGTGTAATGCTTGACTGAAAAGCAATGTACATTTTCAAGCATAAAATCGCATGCAGGCACAGAACCACATACAGACTTGGCACAATAGTATACTTAGTCTTCAGCTGGAGAGAACTGCAAAGAAAATTTCCTGAACCTCTCAGTCCATCAGTCATGCTTGTTCAAATAAAGCAGTAAGTTTGTTTCTCTGCTAGTTACTGACCCCAAAGTCATGAGTAAGGGATCGTGAATAATGTGTAAAGGCTGTAACTGGTTCAGAAAACCTTTAATTGGCTAATTAAAAAAAGCCCTATAAGGGGCTGCAGAGAATCACCCAAAATGTTCCTAATGCAGACTGACGTTTTGATTTCCCCCAAAGTTTGAAGCAGGACTTTTGGTATGATCGCAGTTTGAGTTAGAGAGGGTAGAATTACTTTCTTCCAACAACTCATTCATTCCTCCAAAGAGTGCTGACACAATCAGATCTCTCATCAGGGTTTAATGCTAAGTCTCATAGCCCTGAAGCAGCACAAAAATCTCTATTTCCTGAACATTTCACTGACCTGTGGTGTTAAAGACTTGCCAACTAAGACAAACCATTAAATGAGCAGGGAACCACAACAGTAAAAATATTGCATGAAGCAGCCATGGCTGGTAAGACCTCAGGGTCTAAATCCAAAAATATTTTATCATCTTTAGTGGAACTGCTGCTCTTTTCAGAGGTGCAGATTAAATTCCCCATTGTGGAGGTAGAATTTGAGACACACCACACACATGGACCTGGCACCAGGCTCCAGTGTGATCTGCGCTCATACTGAGACATCCTTGCAGTGCTCTGGCTGGCACGTATCGCTGCACGTGCATTATCGTGTGCATTACAGTACTTCAGCAAAAATGACGCGGTTGCACTTTTGCAGTTTTCTTACTCTCCACTGTCAATGCAGGTTTAATTACATGCAATAAACAGCTATCTGTACTTGGAGACTTTAGATGAAGTTACCAGTCAAGCTGGGGCTTAATCTCCTCAGTTTGCAGGCAAGGAGGGGACCACTGCTATTTATAGGCCTCCAACCAGACTCTGTGCCGTTGATCATGACCCTCTGAGCTCTGCTGTTCAGCCAGTTCTCAATCCACCCCACTGGCCACTCATCTAACCCATAGTTCCTAAGCTTACCTATGAGGATGTGATGGGAGACAGTGTCATAAGCCTTGCTGAAGTCAAGGTAAACAACATCCACTGCTCTCCCTTCATCTACCCGGCCAGTCACGCCATCATAGAAGGCTATCAGGTTGGTCAGGCATGATCTCCCCTTGGTGAATCCATGCTGACTGCTTCTGATAACCTTCTTTTCCTCTACATGCCTGGAGATGACCTCCAGGATGAACTGTTCCATCACCTTTCCGGGATGGAGGTGAGGCTGACTGGCCTATAGTTTCCCGGGTCCTCCTTCTTGCCCTTTTTGAAGACTGGAGTGACATTGGCTACCCTCCAGCCCTCGGGCACCTCTCCCGTCCTCCGTGACCTTTCAAAGATGGTGGAGAGTGGCTTAGTGACAGTGTCTGCCAGCTCCCTCAGCACTTGTGGATGCATCCCACTGGGGCCCATGGATTTGTGAGGATCCAGTTTTGCCTAAACCCAGTCCTCCCCAACCAAGGGGAAGTCTTCTTTTCTCCAGACTTTGTCTCTCACCTCTGGGGGCTGGGGTGCCCCGGGGCCAGCCTTAGCAGTGAAGGCTGAAGCAAAGGCGGCATTCAGTAACTCTGCCTTCTCTGCATCCTGCATCACCAGGGCACCCACCTCGTTCAGCAGCAGGCTACAATTTCCCCAGTCTTTCTTTTACTGATGATGTATTTGAAGAAGCCCTTCTTATTATCCTTGACATCTCTTGCCAGATTTAATTCCAAATGGGCCTTGGCCTTGCTTGTTGCATTTCTGTATACCCTGACAAGGTTTCCTATATTCCTCCTTAATGGCCAGTCCCTTTTTCCACATACTGTAAGCCTTCTTCTTCCATTTGAGTTTTTCTAGAAGCTCTTTGCTTATCCATGCGGGTCTCCTGGCTCCTTTGCTTGACTTCTTCCTCATAGCGTTGCATCGATCTTGAGCTTGGAAGAAGTGGGACTTGAATACTGACCAGGTCTCTTGGACCCCCCTGCCTTCTAGAGCCCTAACCCATAGGATTCCTCCAAGCAGGTCTTTGGAGAGGGCAAAGTTGGCTCTCCTGAAGTCCAGGGTTGTAATCCTACTTGTCGCCCTGCTTCTACCACGCAGGATCCTGAACTCCACCATCTCGTGGGCACTGCAGCCAAGACTACCCCCGACCCTCACATCCTCAGTCAGACCTTCTTTGTTTGTTAGCACAGGGTCCAGCAGCACATCTCGCCTCGTTGGCTCCTCCACCACCTGTGCCAAAAAGTGATCCTCAGTGTTCTGCAGGAACCTCCTGGACTGCGTGCTCCTTGCCGTGTTGCTTTTCCAGGAAATATCAGGGTAGTTGAAGTCCCCCACGAGAACCAGGGCCTGCGATGGTGAGGTTACTTCCAGCTGTCTGTAGAAGGCCTCGTCGACTTCCTCTTCCTTGTGAGGTGGCCTGTAGTGAACGCCCACAACAGTGTCACCCATATTTGCCTGACCCTTGATTTTTACCCATAAGCTCTCGACTCGTTCTTCCTCCACTCCTTGGCAGAGCTCGACACATTCCAGTTGCTCCCTCACATAAAGAACAACTCCCTCGCCTCGCCTTGCTGGCCTGTCTTTCCTAAAAAGTATGTAGCCATCCATGACAGCGCTCTCGTCATGCGAGCTGTCCCACCACGTCTCTGTAATTGCAATGAGATCGTGGCCCTGCGACCGCGCACAGATCTCTAGTTCCTCCTGTTTATTCCCCATGCTGCATGCGTTGGTGTACAGGCATTTCAGAGAGGTACTTGAGCAGGCAGGTTTCCCTAGAGGGGTGCACGAGGACCCGCTACAGCCATGCACACCCTTGAGGTGGTTGGTCTTTTGATTGTCACCTTGTGAGGCAGTTAATGCGCCTTCGTCGCTGCTGTGGTAGGCCTGGCTCATTCCCCCCTTGGATGTGACGGCATTAGCATTGCCACTTTGGCCCCCGTCCCCCGAGTCCTTCAGTTTAAAGCCCGCCTCACCAAGTTGGCCAGCCTGCTGCCAAAGATTCCCTTGCCCCTCCTAGGCAGGTGGATTCCATCCCTCCCTTGACAGGCTGTGGTTCCTGGGGAAAGTCCCATTGTCATAAAAGCCAAAACTCTCATGCACCAGCCACGTAGCCAAGAGTTGATTTGTATTGTACATCTGTTATTGGCTGCCCATTTTTCTCCAACTGGTAAAATAATTCCTCCTAAAAAAATTCTCATGTATGCATATTCTAAAGATGATAAATCTGTTGACAGTTTGGTGCCATTTTTCTCTGTTCAAAATTTGCTCAAGTTGGCCTACAGATGGGCCTAGACTTCTCAGCTTAGTCCTCCTGCTCTTCATTAACTGCCTGAGTTAATAGTCAAAAGATTTCTTTTTATTACCAGTAAAAAGGATAGGTGCAAGTAGAGATTTCTGAATGCAGCTGTATTTTTCATTTTATTCACAGCCTCCCTCATCCTTCTGCCAAAAGCTCACCGTAATGTGCGTATCCAGAGGGGTTAAAGGAAAAGCAAATATTGATTGTCTCGAACTAAAGTTTGTACATTCGCAACTATGAAAGTGAAGCAGTGAGACAGATGGGGCCACATCATGATATTTAAGCATAAAGGTCAGGGAGTGAGCTGCAGAGTGGTTATATTCAACAGTGCTTAAAGAACGGGGATTGCTGCTGCTGACAGATTTGTTAGAAACCTGTTTAGCTGCCACGAGCATGAATATATCCAAACAGAAGCATGTATCATCATTAGAATGATAACCCCAAGTACATTTATTTCTTGTTTGGTTGGGCTTATTCTCGTTCTTACTCTTAATCCCCACAGACTTTGGATTCAGCCTAAACATCGTTTGATTTTTATGGTTGGCTTCATTAGCTTTTAGTGCAATTTCAGTGGCTCGGTTACTAAATCAAATCCACTATGATTGTGGCTGCATATGCTTCACAGGCCTCTTGAATACGGCAGATGACTTGGAGACCCGTTCCTCCTTTATTTTATGCATTTTGGACCAACAAATCCTTTTGATTTCTACCTTCTTTGTGAAGTTAGTGCTGTTGTATCTGCACAGACTGTTTGAATTTAGCAGTACAGAAACAAAGATGAAAACATTCTGCCTGGAGGAAAACCAGTGTCAAATATTCCCATTTGGCTGTCCTTGTTGTCAGGACATCCTCATATTGCATTGCTTAGACGGTTCCCCATGTGTGCCTCTATCAGAGCTCTTATTTTATGACATATTTTGCCGTTTCCTTTTCCCTCCTCTTTTCCTCAGAGAACTATAAAAAGTTATCTTCTGGGGTTTTTTGGGGGGTGCGGGGAAGTTCCTTAACACATGCTATGATGGTTTCTTTTCACAAAGATCACCTAGAAGAGGAATCCCCCCGTTAAGTATTTACTGCCTTGTCATCAGACAATGCATGTAGTACTTGCTGGATTAAACCCCTGGTATTTGCTGGCTTTCCCCTTCTCTGAGATGTCTACTGTTTCAACCAGGGTGAAGCGTTAGCTGCATTAATAAGGGTATGGATTTAACCTGCAACAATCCAGAGCAGTGGCCAAAGCGAATGCTTATTGTTAAATAATGGAATATTTTCCATTCCTTTGCACAGCGGTCCTTTGGGATGTGAGGGCTAAACAGCAAATTGGGCGAGAGCCTTGCCGGCTCTAATTACATAGCTTGCTTAGGCCCTCTCCGCTCTGGCAGTCCATCACTAGTCCACGTGTTAGCGTAGAAAAGACAACTGACTCACTGTGGAGGAACTTGAAACACTTAAAGAAAAAAGTCAGAATTATTTAGCGTTTTCTCCTTGCACCACTATGCCGTGGCAGTAGCGGCATGAGGTGTTTGGAGGCCCGGGCCCTCTCTCCCCTCTCTCGCTCTGTGAGGCTCTTCCTCACAGGTAAATGGGGGACGGAGCCAAACTCAGCTCTCCCTCGGTTGTCCCCACTTCTCCGGTGGGAAGGATCGGGGAGGGGGGCGAGGCGGCCCAGCCAGCGCTGTGTGCCCACTCTGCCCCACCGCAAGGCAGGCACCCTGCCGAAACAGAACCACAGGATCCCAGAATGGCGGGGGTTGGAAGGGACCTCTGGAGACCATCCCGTCCAACCCCCTGCTCCAGCAGCACACCCAGAGCAGGGGCACAGCACCGCGTCCAGGCGGGTCTGGATGTCTCCAGGGAGGGAGACCCCACAGCCTCTCTGGGCAGCCTGTGCCACTGCTCTGGCACCCTCACAGGGAAGGAGTTTTTCCTCACGTTTAAGTAGAACTTTCTGTGTTCCAATTTGTGCCCATCGCCCCTTGGCCTGTCGTTGGGCACCACTGAAGAGTCCGGCCCTGTCCTCTTGACACTCACCCTTCAGGTATTTACAAGCATTGATAAGATCCCCCCTCATCCTTCTTTTCTCCAGGCTGAACAGACCCAGGTCGCTCAGCCTTTCCTCATAAGGGAGATGCTCCAGTCCCCTCATCATCCTCGTAGCTCTCCGCTGGACTCTCTCCAGCAGTTCCCTGTCCTTCTTGACCTGGGGGGCCCAGACCTGGACGCAGCACTCCAGACGTGGCCTCACCAGGGCGGAGCAGAGGGGCAGGATAACCCCCCTCGCCCTGCTGCCACACTCCTTTGGATGCACCCCAGGACACCGCTGGCCTTCTTGTCCCCAAGGGCACGTCGCTGGCTCATGGTCACCTGCTGCCCACCAGCGCTCCCCAGGGAGCTGGCCTGTCCTGAGGGAGCAAGGGGCACGCTGTTGGCAATGGACGCAGGGTAAACCCTTCTCTCCCTCCTGTGTGTCTAGGGGCCAAAACATAGCAGAGGTGTCCGAGGCGCAGGGTGCTGGGAGAGGCGAGGTCCTGCCTGGTGCCGTGGGTGCGCTGGCAGGGACCCCTGGGCTGAAGGGCGCAGAGCTGGGGCAGGCAGAGCCCGGCCGCGGAGCAGCCGCTCCGGTCCCTCTCGGGGAGAGGCTGCCCGAGAGCCGAGCACATCTGTCAGCTCATTGTCTGCACGGAGAACAAAGAGGAAAACAACCGAAAAAATGCAAAATGCATTTAAAAATACTCTTTCATTTCCCTTTTTGCCAGAAGCAGAAGTGCTTAAATAACAGAGGACAAAAGCAGCTCTTGCAGAATTTCCAAGAATTGGGAAAAATAAAAAGTCCTGTGAGAAGGACTGTTTTCAGGAGACTTCCGCCCCTGTCCTGCCAGACCTGGGTTTGCAGTCTGGGGAACCCCCGCAGAAGCATGCCCGGGAGCTGCCTCCCCCTCTCTAAAGCAAACACCAGCCTTGCGGCTGAAGTATTTCAAGTCACGTTAGTTCGTTTGGGTACGTGTGCCCTATTCATTTTAAAATCAAGCTTTCAGAAAGGTATGAGGCAATTTTTTTTCCCATCAGTATTTTTCTTCTGCAAACTGTTTGGCTAAAAGGCTCAGCAGAATATAAAAATCAAAGGGGTAGAGATTAAAATCTAAAAAAAAAAATAAAGTAATAAGGAAGGCATTGCTAAAAGATGTTTCTGGGAAATGTGGGCAGCAGTACATTTAAAAAATATTTGTAGCCAGATGATGCACCCAGTCTGTGTGCAAATGTCCTGTCACTACTGATGTACTTTTATAGCACAGGGGTTACTTTGATGGTATTCCATACAAGGGGATCAAATTTTATTTTCCTCTATAAATACAATTTTGTGTAACTCAGAATGGAGATGAGCTGCGTGGATGTAATTAAGAGCAGAAGGACTTCCAGTGGTTCAGAGGTAGAGGCTGTTGCACACGCAATGAGGTACTTTTACACTGCGTACAGTGAATATTTGGTGCTTTATAGTGACTTTAGGCAGGCCTGTTGGCGACGCTCCTTCACAGCTGCAGTGGTGGCAGTGTGGAGGTGCAGATCCACTGTCGGAGATGTTGGGCTTGTTCCTCAACCAGAGGAGACGTATTGCCAGATATCATGTGTGGAGGTTCCATATTGCATATATAAGAAACGCGTATAAATAGTAAGAGGGCATGCATAGCAGAAATCAAGCACCCTACGTAGCTTGTTTCCCAGTTATGGTAAGAATCTGTCCCTGTTGAACTACTTCTAGAAAAACCTATGCTCCCATGAGAATTCAGAGCATCTGCCAGTTTCACTGTGCAGCACCTCTAAAAATCAGCCCTGAAGTGGCTCAGTTTGCTTGCTTCCATCTCCATGCACCCCATACGAGATCTGGAGTTTCAGCTAGTCCTTCCTCCACCTCCTCGCCCATTCCACCACTTACCACACTGGTGGGGAGCCATGTGATCTTAGCTTAAAATAGCAGAAAGTTTGCTGAGCTGCTGACCAAATGGGACCATTAACGAGTTATCTGACCTTCAGGTGCCCTCCATCAGTCAAGCTGGCTGAAACCAAGTCTGGTAAAAAGCAGATGTTGCACCTGTGTGAAATATTTCATTCCTCAGTTTGGCTAATTCTGCATAAACATTTAATTTTAATATGTATGTAAGCTTTTTCCTGGCGAGAGAAGTGTTCAATGATGTGTTTAAATTAAATGCTGTTGCTGTTGGTTAGGACTGGGAAGGTCCTTGAAATAAAGTCCATTTTGAGAGCTTTGCTAACTTGATGCCCTTAATTTGTCTCCTTTTTTTAAGCCAAGCTTTACGATTTAAAAAAAATACCGCGATGTTAATATTGTGATATTCTTCTAGATGGGCAGCAGATCTGGGAAATGGAGGCAACAGTGGACAAAGATAAGAGCCAGCCTGTAAGTATGCAAAACATTGGATGTTCTCTGCTTGGCCTTCTCTAACAGCAAGTTGTATTCAAGGGATAGTTTTCAAAAGAGCGTCTCAAAAGCAGAAAGAGCAGCTATCTTAGTGCTCTGATGAACAAATGTCAAATGCTTCAGCAGTAAATGTGTTGCAAAAAGAAACTATTCATTTAGCAGTAACCCACAGCAAATTGAATAACTGCTAGATTTTGTGTTCTTGCAGAAGACTCCATTGTATCAGCCCAGTCCTTTGCAGGATGCTGGCTGTCCTGACTTCCTTTCGCCTGTATGGAAGTCTTGGGTGCTCTGTACTTTGCAGGACAGGACTTGGACTATAGTATTTAAAATGAACACTGATCTTTCAAGGGAATGAGCCTCTTTGTTCGCTTTGCTTAATGGGACCTTACTGTAGTCGTTCGGTGCATTTAGGAGCTAGCACTTACATTGCCATGGGCGATGCCTGCCCTTGCAGAAGAGAACGGGATACTCGCTGTTGATTTCCATGGAAGCGGGATCCGACTGTGTATAAGTAAAAAGCCTATAGAATAATCAAGTTTATTCTAACAAAAAGAGGGAATTCTGCAATACGCACTTGTTTATCAAGCACAGTGTGATTAACGGTGCTGATGCATTTATCACCATTCTGGGTGTTTTATTTGTAGCTGAGACTTCTTTCTCCAAGTTCAGGACAACATCGAGTACCTGAGAGAATACAGTACATAGAAACCAGCTTCCTAGTACCAAAAATCTTCTAGTCTTTCACCACCTGCCCTTTTTTTCCTTTCTTCTTTTCATACCTTTCTTTATAGGGCTGAATAGGAAGATTTCTCTTCCTTTATGCCTGGATGCGTAACAGGGGAGATGTACCCAAGAATCTGCGGTCAGCTGCCGTTACTAATTCTTTATTGTCACCTTTTGTTGTTTCAGAGCATGCTTTTTGTAGAAGTACCAGAGTATCGTAACAAGCACATTCGCACAGCTGTGAAGGTGAATTTTTACGTCATCAACGGAAAAAGAAAAAGAAGCCAACCCCAGCATTTTACCTATCACCCAGGTAATTCTCCAGGACAGAGCAAGCTGTTGCCTAGTTCTCATGACCAAGATTTTATTTTCTGCTATGTTGTTTTCTTGCCATTATTTGAGGATCTAAATATTACTAATTTAATTCAGCTGAGTGCAGCTAAGCACTCAACAACTGTTTGGTTTAAAGGATGCATGTGATTTATAATCAGGAATTTCCCATAAATTTAAGGGGACAGTTATCTTGGCAATGGGCTGGTGCTGCCCCATTCACTTGATGGAAGTTTGCCAACAGCCTCAGTGGGAGCAGACTCAGTCTGTGACATGATGTGACCCTGTGAAAACTATGAGCATTGCCTTCCCCAGCTGACGTGTACAACAGTAAGATAACATCAGATCTGGGAAAGTACCAAGGGTTTGGTATGGAGGAAGAAGAGCAATATATATTCCTCAGTATAAGGCTGGTTGAGAAAAATATGACTCTTTTCTGATGTTCTTCCTCTTGGGAATTGGAGAGCCATATCACAATAAACGCAATAGGATTACTAATGAGATTCCCAGCATTTCTCAGCTTTGGCTGGAGGAAAATATTGTGAGGAAAATCAGATTATTGTGTTTGTGGAAACCAGAAAGCATAAAATAACAGTACCAGATTTTTTGCGATCTTCAGAATGGTGTCTTAATTCGACTGGTTTCTAAGGATAGGCAAACAGTCATTCTGATTCTTATTTCGGTCTCCTCCAGGCTGAAAATCTCTGGTCCTCTCCGTGAAAACTGTGGAGGTTTTATGTACTTGCTAAATTGTTCTGTTATGGAATACTGTTGAGAAGTACAATACTATCTCAGTACGATCCCTAAAACAGACCACTTCAGAGAAGGAAACCTTATACTTCCAAAAAATAACACGGTTGCATGACCGTTATGTGATTCCCATTGTATGGTATTTCTGTACTGAGTTTTGGGGACGATGTGACAAAAAAAGCATTAGAAATGTGAGAATTTGTCTGTAGAGGTCCATCATTTATCCACACCAAGATTCATACAACTGTCACTAAAATCATGGTCTTGTAAATGATGGTGTCAGAAAGACCTTCAGCTCTCAGTACTGGGGAAGTTACATGTAGCAAAGGAACTAAAAAGAAAGCCCTGAAATAGTTTAGCTGTGCCTTTGGTCACTAGTTAAATGTTTGACAGAAGAAGAGAAGTTGTATATGTCATAGGATTTCTAGTTATTCAGTCTCCCCTTGAGATGGAAGTACTACAAGAAACATCTACCTGTGGCTTCTCATTTTGTTTATGTTCCAGAATGGGCTAAAGTATTGATTTTTTCAATTTTCAGAAATTTGTGGTTAAATGGATCATTAAAGATTTTAAAGAACATCTTAGTATAGAGTGCTTTCAAGAGAGACTCTGCCATGATTGCATATACATGATTTATTAAACTCAATGCCTGCGAGATATGAGCTCGCACATGCAAATCTTGTAAATGGCTTTAATCTCTTATTACTTCGAGGAAAACCTCTCTGTTTCTTATCAGCTTGTTACGAATAATGTCCTTTGCATGCTTTATTCTAGTACCATCAATCAAAACAGAGCCCATTGATGACTATGATCCAGCCTTAATCTGCAATACAGTACACAGTGGTCTGGGAACAGTAACACAGCCTTACTATTCACAGCATACAATGGTCACCGAATCCCCTTCCTGTCTTGTGGCCACTATGGCTCCTTGCCAGCAGTTGCGCTCAGGCCTTTCTTCTCCTGATTCTCGATACCATCAGCAGAATCCGGCTGCTGTAATATACCAAAGAAGCAAGAGCCTTAGCCCGAGCCAAGTGGGCTTCCAGCAGTCCAATTTGATGGCTACACCGGTTGCTATTTCAGATGCCCATAGGTCAGTGCTGGTGCACGCTGGTTCTCCAGGCCAAACTTCAGCGGTGCTCCACCACTCTCCAGGCAACCAGCAGTCTTCTCCAGTGATTCACTATTCTCCAACCAACCAGCAGCTGAGGTGTGGAAGTCACCAAGAATTTCAGCACATCATGTGCTGTGAAAATTTTACGTCCAATGTTGCAAGATCCAGCCAGCCCCAGGTCAGTCAAGCACAAAGGTTAAGTCCGAGTTCATATCCTACCGTGATTCAGCAGCAGACAGCCTCAGGCCAGCGAGCAGCAAAAAATGGACCACCGGTTAGCGACCAGAAGGAAGTGTTACCAGCTGGAGTCACTATTAAACAGGAACAAAATCTGGACCAAGCATATCTGGATGATGGTAAGCACTGCTCTTCTCTTGTAGGGGTTGGTTTGTTGGAGGGAAGGAGGAAATTTAGGACTTATAAATCCCACCTGTTCCTTTACGCAAAACCAACGTGGCCTCCTTTTGATGGGTGTGGATATTTGCTGTTTGATCATGCTGCATTTCGGTCTTTCATCAACTGCATTTTTGGTAGATGGCGATGCACTTTGGCAACCGAGCAAAAACATAGCGTTCCGCAGAAACCCTCTGTCTTGCTTCGTGCCATGGAGTGAGCTGTCAGGTTTCAAGCTGTTGCCATTTTGTTTCCATTTGCCAAAGATTAGTTTGGAAGATGGAGAATCTGAAACAAAATGCACTTTTAAATTATTTTTTTATTATTCATATCAGGGCAAAGTCCACTTTCTAAAATGCTTTTGTACATTTTGTACCAAAAAAAAAAAAGCCCATTGAACAGTCTATCAAGGCCTGTAATGAATGGGGTAGTGCTGCAGGCAAAACTATTGCAGATGTTCTAGATGAACAGTAGGACATTGATAAGTAAAACAATGCTGTTTCTTTGTTGTGAGCCCAGCAGATTTAGCCTTCAGGAATGAATATAAGTTAGAGTAAAGCTTTCTTTGAACATATCCTGCTTATTCTTAGGTAGGCAGCTATTGGCAATCTGGTTGATTGGTTCTTTTATTAAAGTGTGTCCCTTGCAGGAGGAAATCAATGCAAAGTTAATAGTGCAGCTGGACACTACAATCATAAAGGCCAGTAGCAAAACCGACGTTGACTTTAGTGGGAGCAGAGTGAGGATGGCTGGATATACTGCTGCACATGTAGGGTGTTCTTATGGATGCAGTACAGACCTGATTTTCACATATATTCACTGCTGTTGTCCTCTCAGTCCAGGCAATTGCATGCATGGTTTGATCTTGTGAATGTGCACTGTTATGTGCTTTGTAAGCACCCAGTAGTTTGGGCTTTTTCCTGCAGTTACTCACCTAGAGTTGTGCCGTTGTGCCCATGAAAGTTTTATTGTCTTCGACTTAGGTACTGAGTGCTCTGTGACTGTGTCACGTACAGTCTTCATTGCTACTTTTGTGGGCAGAGTAGGGTTTGGATGGTTTTCTCCGTTAGTCCGTGTTTGAAATATGGTTGATATAGCTTTGGTGCCATCACAGTAAAATCTGGAGAGTTTTTACTGGTCCCTTTGTCTGAAGAGGAGTGTTGGACTGGGTTTTAACAGTGAATTTGATTTAGGAGGTTTGCTGGATCTGCAAGAAAATAGCTAAGTAAAATTCTCTTGCCATTCAGGGAATGGGGCATGATAACAAAGCAAGATAATTTTTCTAATAGTAAAATTGAAGACTGTGTTTTAAGGTACTTTTAGTATGAGAAGCTGAGAGATTCTGCCATGTTTCTGAAAATACTTGGTACAAACTTTGTAAAAGAAATAAGAAAGAAAGTCGAGCCAAAGTCCATTTAAATGAACTCCCAAAATGGACTCCAAAATTGATTTCACTGGCTTTTGAATCAGGCCAGTAACATCCAGCTATAGCATAGCTCACACCGGGATGCGCTCAACCTCCATGCTAAGAGGAGTCATTAGGCAGGATAGCAGCAAGTTAGTAATGAAATTCCAGGCTTCTGCTTGGCTGATTGGATCATCCTGAATTGATTTTAACTAGAGATCAATTTATCAATTATGCCACCCAAGTCAGGCCAGGCAAGATCGATCATACGCAGTCTGTTTACTGACCTCAGTGAGTTTACATTAGTTAGAAGTGTGACTTGGAGAACTGTGATTTCCTTTAGGACTTTGCAAAACATTTCATTCTGAAATGTTCAGGACTTGAATTGAAAAGCCACTTTGTTTGCTGCTGGGGAAAAGTGACTCAGAACATAACAAAAGCCATATTTTTCCTGACTAGAAAGTTTATTTTTGTGCTTTATAGTATTAAAAGAAAGCAAACCCAGAGGATTATGGAGGCTTTACCCTCAAATCCTTTTTATCCAGAAAGCTCTTCTGAGATAAAGTGAGCTGTTAGGTCTTGCTGTGATTTTTCACAGATAGATACTGAGACGATGGTTCCCCAGCCAGGCTTGGCATGAGTGTGCTGCCCTGCCGCTGATGCACAGACTCTTAGGCAATCACTGTTTCGGTGTCTTTTGCTTCCCTTCGCTCTTATTTCCTTCCCCCATCTTCCTCCTCCCTCTTCTTTGTTCTTCTTTCTCCACATTCTGCTGACAGTCCAGCTTTCGGCCCTTTCTACAATTGTGACCTCCTCTTGTCAACTCTTGTCCTCTGCCTTCATGATTAACACGCAGCCTTGGTATTCTGGGCTTTGCTTCTATTCTAAGCTTTGCCACGAACTTCTTGAGTGACCTGGGACAAGCCCCGCTCTGTCGGTTCCTCATTCCTGAAGCTGTTGCCTCTCAGAATGGGTATGCTGTCCCAGTCTGAGCCTTCCTGGAAGTGACCAGAGAAGAACGTCTCATAGCTAACACAATTGCTATTTCTCTTTACCTCTTTCAGCTTCCTGCTGCCACTGCTGGCAGGACCCTTCATTATCTTCTTATCTTACCTGCTGTGAAAAAAAAAAGTATTCGCCCTTCTTCCTGAGACCATGATTTGTTCTTTGCTCAGAGCCTTCACTGCTCCAAAGGGCACATAATACTGGGGACTTAGCACACTTAACCTGTCTTTACCTCCTGCCTTGTAAAGATAACAGCTGGTTCCACCTCCACAGGAGGATTACAGTCAAATGTGTGACCATAGCTCACAAAGCTGCCAGCTCTCGAGGTTGAATAGCACCAGCAGTGTAGCCAAAGCAGCATGGACCTTAAGGCAGGTGATGGCAAGTATTTACCTGTCTCCTCAGGTGCATTTTGCCATGTGCGAGGACCTCTTTGTGCAGTAGCTGCACAACTGGTACCATCCCTACTGGCTACCTTAATGGTAACTTTAGCGTGTCTGTAGCTTATTTCTGACCATACTGCAGATGTAGAGACCTGCCATGTGCTTTCTTGGAAGGAGATATTTGCCCCGATTGTCCTCTTCCCAATGCTACCTCAGAGCAAGAGGTGCCCAGCCTATGCAGCCCCTTTGCAACTTCTCAGCTTTCCCCTTCCAGACAGAACTATAAAACACGTGGTTACTGGAAGGAAGGCTCTACCTATCAAGTTGTATAGGTTGGATTTGGAAATGCAGCCCTTGGGGAGACTGATGCAGGTTAGATATCGCTACACGTATGTATACCTTCATATACGTATTCCTCCATATATCTCCATATTTCTCTGTCAAAAAAAATATATCCATCACTTTTGATCTCAAATAGTGTAAAGATGAATCCCCACAGGAAGGGACTATTCATGAAAAATTGGCAGACACTGTTGTTGCACAGCTCTGCCTCAGAGATTCATTACTGTTGGAAGTACTTTGGGAGTGAAGATAAGCCATGGTCAGGAGATCCTTCAGGACCCATCTGGCATCAGGCTAATGCTGGCAACCAATGATTAGCTTCAAATGCAAGTGAAAGCCATAAGATGAGAGAGTGCTCAGCACGTTTCAGCCAAGGCCTCATTTTAATATTGTTCATAACCAAACCCACCAACAATGGTAAAAGTTACACAAACAACCACAGAAATTGTTGACAAATAGTACTTAGTTCTTCCAGGACCTTCAGAGCAATCAGATCAGCTATTTAAAGCACAAACCCAGTTTAAAAATTAGTTATTTGCAGCACCATTCAAAATCCCTTGGTGGGGCAGGATCAGGAAAGAGGGTGACCCAGGGCTTGGGGCACTGGTCGTGCCCTGGACTGCCCATGCTCGTGCTGCGGAGCCAGAGGTTTCCTGCGCAGCCCTGGGGAAGCCGCTCAGCTGCCGTGTGCCACGGTTCCCCATCTGCGACACAGAGATACGAGGATTGTGTGACAAGAGCAATGGGAGGATAAATGCATCACAGATTCTAAAGCACTCAGATGTGGCACAGTCTAGAAGTGCCTTGTAGAGACTGAGTGTCAAGTATGGTGTTAGGCTCTTTCCATATACAAATAATGGACGTGTAGCTGTTGTCTTGAATGTTATTAACTCGCCTGCCTTAGATTTAGTTCGTCTTTTCAGTTCAGCTGTCATGTTGTGTGCTTTTTACTTTACAAAGAAAGATGATTGTCATTATTCAAATAGTAACTATCTAACCACATCTGACACTCAGAACTGTCTGCTTGATACAGCAGCTCTAAATTATTTTTGGTGCACCAGTAATCTTTAATGGGGAGGAGAAAAGCAAGGCAGATGCTTGTGTAGTGGTTTATCAGACTGCCGATCAGCAGAGATGTTCTATAGTGAACTCATGCATTTCACAGAAAATTTCAGACACAGCAGATATTTCTTTAGAAAATGGATCTGCAGGGTGAGCAATCTGGTGCTTGTAAATCACCCAGCACTTTCGATCACCTTCGCTGGGAGCAATGTGTGCAGTTCTGCTCCCCACCACAGTAACCATTGCCCTAACCATGGTCTCGTCCGAGACCATTCAGAGTGTGTTGCATCCCTACATTTTCTTCTTGCGTTCTTTCATTCGACAACAAGAAAATCCGCAGTCTGTCCTCACAGTGGCATGAAATGAAATTCAAATCCCTCCTTTCCTCCGTGTTCAGGAAGAACCTTTCTTTTCTGAACAGTTCTTTTCTCCTTAGGCCCATAGCTGTTAGCCTCAAGCCTGAGCAGGGTGTACCTCCAGGAAACCCCAGGTCTCCTGGGGACCCAAGAAGCAAAGCTACTGTGTCAGCCCTGAGTAAGCGGCAGTCGCGCACTGAGCTCTTTCCTGCCGGCTTTGGTGTCTCGCCGCCCTCCCCGCAGCGTGCGGCAGCCTGCTCTGCATCCGCGCTGCTCCCGCGTGTTCCTCGGGGAGACTAGCACGCACGTGCGGATGAAAGCAGAGGGTCAGTACAGCCAGGAGGGAAGGCAGGACACGGGGCCCCACCTGGCAGCCGGCGTGGTCCTTAGGGCTTTGGCTCGGGTGCTTGCACGTTGTGAGCATCCTGCCTCCCCAGCCCCTGCACGGCGGATGCAGGAGGGGGTGGCACGAAGCCAGCTCTGTCAGCTTGCTGCCAGCTGGGGATTTCCCTGTGCTGGGGGAACCTCGGCTGCACGGTGAAGGCAGTTTGAAGCCCTCCACGCATTAGAGCAGCGGAGCCGCACTAGCAGGGGCCAGGGGTCCGGCCACCTGCCTGGTTGTAGAGAAGCCACTTTTCTCTCTTAACACCGTATTGATTTCATCCCCAGAAAGCCCAGAAGATGGTGGCTTTAGGAGCATGTTTTGGTTTGGTTTGTAGTTGTTTTCATCATGTGTCCATGCACAGAGTAAAATAGCAATACAGGACAGAGAAACGTTCCTGTTTCCCGGCATTTTAGACAGGAGCGAATTTGAATGTTGCAAATGGGTTGTGGTTCAGTTAGAGCAACAATTTGCATCAAAAAAAGCCATGCTCTGTTTTTAATTAGAACTACTTTTCATAGAAGGTGTGGTCATTGCTGCTCAGGCAGAGTTTGACTAAGAGTGAAGCATGTATGTTCTCCAAAATATTTCACTCAAACTAGCAAATCTGTGTATTCATCAGACTCATTCTTGAAGCTCTGACTCACTTTATTCCAGATTTTGTTCTCTATTGGGACCTTACAGCACTCCATGGGTACACTACATGCTTTATTTTTGGATCACTGCTATTGTGGATTTGTGTCACATTAGCATCTGAGTGCCCCCATCATATCATCGAACCACAGAACGCTTTGGGTTGGAAGGGACCTCAAAGACCATCTAGTTCCAACCCCCTGCCACGGGCAGGGGCACCTTCCACCAGACCAGGTTGCTCAAAGCCCCGTCCAGCCTGGCCTTGAGCACTGCCAGGGATGGGGCATCCACAGCTCCTCCGGGCAGCCTGTGCCAGCGCCTCACCACCCTCCGAGTGAGGAATTTCTTCCTTGTATCTAATCTAAACCTACCCTCTGGCAGTTGAAACCCATCACCCCTTGTCCTGTCACTGCATGCCCTTGTAAACAGTCCCTCTCCAGCTTTCTCGTAGGCCCCCTTCAGGTACGGGAAGGCTGCTGGAAGGAACATGCCAGAGTCTTGCTTTTCTAGAGGCAATATGAGAAGAGAACAAAAAGGTGGTTCTGCTTCCAAAAACCTGTAGTCTGTTGGCAGGAAGTAGAAGGATCAGTACCTCAGGAGGAAGATCTCCTGGGCTGTGTCTGAGCTTGGCCTTTCAGCAAAGTATTTAACTACCCTGTACCTCAGTTTCCCATTATTAAAAAGTATCTGGTTATCCTTCCCTGTAGTACAATTAAACATTTAATTCATTTGTGTCAGTAAAACTCACATGGATTCTCAGAAAAAAATGCTGCATACCTGAATAAGAACTATTTGTATTGTTATGGCAGGCTGGCATGTGGTGTTCTTCTTCACCTCTAGGAACAATTTGCTATATGAAAATCCAGACAAATCCAGCCCCTTTTCAAGGCTGCTCTTTCCCCAGCAGTCTTTCTGAGCGGCTGTCCCGCTGCCTAAAAACATGCAAAACAAAACAAAGCGAGAAAAAGAAAAACCCATACATCCAACATCAGCAGTGGAGGAAGGAAGAAAATAAATCAAGGGATTAAAACCACAGTTCCACTGGCACCTCTTTGTTCTCAAGCTCAGGAATCTTTAATTGGTGCAGTAAGTGCCCACAGGCAAGTTGTGTTACAAAGCGTTTCCTGTTCAAAAGAACATGCAGACTCCATTAGGAGACCACGGGCACCGCCGCCAAGAACTGACACTGCAGGATGGGTAGGTGAACGCGCTCTCCATGCCTTGTTGGGCAGGGTCCCACCACAAACTGATGCACCAAAACAATAAACCCTGATTCTAGAGATTTGCTGGTGGTAGGCATGCTACCGTTTGGAGGCTAAACCAGTGGACTGTTATCAGCAGAAAGTGCTCAGTTTTCAGAAGGCATCAAGCAATTTTCAATGATAGTTTTGAATTACTGGCAAAGAGTTGCTTGAAAAAAAGAACTTGTTCATGCAGTTGGGAATTGAAAGCTTCTAAACCACAATAAAGTCCTTTCCCAGACTTGCTGTCCATTTACTCCACACTCATGGCATTCCTTAGATGGTCTGAATCACAGACAGCAGACAGCTCTTATAAAGAAGACCATAGACACCCATCTGTTGGTAGACATCTGCCAAAATAGACCATACATTTACTTTTGTTCCTTCAATCCACTTTCAATTTAAAGGGATAACAACAATAACAGTTTTCAGTCCAGTGACACTATTCATCCAGCGCAGAGAAATGGTAATGAAAGAAGCCGACAAGCTTCCTCCCCAGCTCTTACAGATGGGTGAAGCGGGGCACAGAGCTTTTAAGTGACTTGCCCCAGGTGATGCAAAAAGCCACTGGTAAAACGGTAACTTGCCTAGGGGTTCCCAGGCTGCCAGGTCCCCCCGGCTGCATCCCTCGCACTGACGTGGGGGTACCAAAGGCGCGTGCGTGGAGCTGTTGCCCGGCTATGCAGGAGCTGCGGCAGCGCTGGCTGTGCCGTAGGGTGTTAAAACACGTGTTGCACTAAAGGGAGGGATTGGCAGAGCGACCGTCTGCTTTTTCTGTCTTTCCACCAGACGCACTCCTTTCATACTGTATGTATCAAAGAATACTACCTGCTTTCTAGGAGTGAACGATTGATTGCTGGCAAGTAATACACGACCTGTCACCGAGAACAGGTCTGTCTATTACAAACACCCTCATTTCTTAGGGCAAAGTCTGGAGACAGAGCAAAGCTGTCGTATGAGCAAGTACAGGATGTAAGGAAAATGAATCAGTCATCTTCCTGCCAGCGAGGGGTGACACTGGGTGTTTTACACAGACATTCTTTCAGTTCAGTCAAAATCGTAACTGTTTTTACAACATTTTTTAAAAATGGGGGCTTTGGAGATGAGAAGCAAGAAAAGTGCGGATAGGAAATGGCTTATAACAAAACTGCGCGAAGCAGCAAAGGGGGTTAAGTCCTTCTAGAGCTAAATTCACCGTTTTGCATTGAACCAGAGAAGCGCGCTCTGGAAACCTTTAACAAGGCTTGTTTTACATTTAGGCAGCTTACCACATAACTATGCTGGTTAAGGTGGTTGATTGTTTTTTGAATTTTGCTAACACAGCTATTATGGTAAAAGCCCTTGTATAGACACAGCTCCATTGGTGTAAAAACCCTGGAATCAGCACAGCTTATGCCAAGTCAGGGAACCACCACCAGCTGTTTCACTGAAAGGCTTTTGTACTGGGATGACTATGTCTGCATTGGAAGAAGGGTTTCACCAGCGATGCCAGTGCTGCTAAGCTGGCTAAACTTGTAGGGGTAGCTACAGCCTGTGTAATATAAGGGATTTTCACACGGGCAATAATTGCATGAGCTCACCCTGCTTGCTTTGTACGTTGACCACCTCCAAATGAATCCTAGCGTTAGTAACTTCCAGCAACGATGATGCAATGGGCTGGATTCATTTATTAGAAAGATGGATTGCTGAGGGGAGTTGTACCCTCCCTGACAACTGTATAAGGAACCTGCAGCTCAGTATGTATTTGCCCTCACAGTTTATCCTGTTATCTCCCCTTTAAAATTAGCATGATGTAATTAAATCAGTGCACTGGCTTACATCCACATGGCAGCTTGAAGCTTTTGCTAATTCTTTGCAATTTCATTGTAAGTCTTGGAATATTTATAGCGATTTAAAAGTCCCTGTGCAGGTGACTGCAGCAAAATATGAGTTATTTTTTTTCTTGCTGATCATTTCAAGTCTGATCCAAGAAAAACCAAAACATTCAAAATATGAACCTTTGTGTTTTGGTCTTTCAAAATCCAGGCAGACAAAAATGATGCAACTTTGGGGGTGGGGGATTGATTGCATGATTTTAAAACCAATCTCATGATCATTAGAGGCCTGAATCACGAACCCTGAACGCCTGGGTTTGGCGTTGCTGCTCCTCACAGCTTCATTTGTTATAAATTGTGTTAATGTTAAGAATGTGCAAAGGTGGGAAGAGGTAGGGGTCTTTTCTCCTCTTAAAGCACAACATATACATGGGAGGATTCAGCTCCTCCTGCGATGGCTAGCGAAAAGGCAGCTTGAGCCATTTTTGAACTGCACGTCTGAAATCTTGCAAGCAGCTGCAAAGAGCCCTGCTGCTTTGAAAAGTTTGGACAACATCTGCATATTTCTTTAACTATTGTGAAATAAAATGCCTGGCAAGAATAATCATCTTAAAGGTATACAGTCTGTTTATGGTGCAAACTGAAAGCCAGTTATAAAGTCTTCTCGTGTAGAAAAATGGCTGGATTCTCAGCATTATTCACACAAGCAGAACTTTTCCAGTTAAGGTCACGTCCTGCCAGGCAGTGTGGATAGTTGGTGGGGGCTTTTTGTCTGTATAGAGCTTTTCTCTCACAAGAATGAATACATATAGGTGATTAATTTAAAATCCATTTTTCTTCCACCTGCTTTTCTTACTTTGTTTCTTAAAAAAATATTATTATTTATAAATCTCTGGGCATTTTTAAATAAGAAATTGAGGATACATCATCTGAATTTCCCATCAAAGTTAGTTTTCTTACGAGAACTCTAGGTAGTGAGAGCTACTTTTCTGCCCAGCAGAAGCTGGTATGGTGTTATACTGCCTGGTCATTTTATGGTGCTGCTTACTCACCAGTTCCAAAAGACTTCTGTGCTCTAATTTGCATGCAGTAAGTTTTCAGAGGAATTTTAAAAGCAGACTGGTCAAATGTAGAAGACGACGATCCTGCACTGGCTACGAGAGGTACTAGATGACCTAATAGGTCATTCCTGCTTCTCTGATTTGAAAAACAAGCACCACATCCGTAGTCATGCCAGCAGGAGAGTCAGAGATAGGGGAAGAGCAGCAAATACTTGAGGACCATAAAACTCCCTTCCCAGCATATTAGCTCCTAATATGAATTTTCAACCAGCTGCTGGCTTTCACACTCTTTCTTTCCCATTCTGTAATATAACTTTTTCTGTGTTTACCATCAAGAAACCAGAGGAAGGTAAAAGCCAACCTAAAATGTATAAACAATGCCGTTGTGTCTGAATCATCACTCCAAGTCCCCATGCTTCAATTTTGCAAGCACAGAAATCCGGGCGTACATCCAGCTGTGAATTTCACGGATGGATGCTCTCTCTAAAAGGGGTCTGCACAGAAACCCTAAATCCAAGTACTCCCAACTTTGCACACATTCCTATTCTCCAGTTCAGGTGCACGTCTGCTAGAAATACTACAGTCTGTTTGGCAATTAAAACTCTGATCTCTCTGTATTTGCATGATTAATGGTCTGATAACTTTGAAAACTTGGTCTTGAGTTGGATTTAACCAGTGTTAGGTGTAAAAGAGTTAAATCTTCAGCTACTGTTAACTAGAGTAAAACCACTAAGGATCAAAGGGCTTCAGGAGTGATGTCCATGTGACTCAGCAGAGCAACACTAATTCACTCAGTGAGAAACTGGTCTAATACTCTCCATCTTCCTGCAAGTTCTCCTAATCCACACAGTTCCCATTTTAATCAAGCCATGTCCTTTTGTGGGTTTTTAATTTGGAAACTTTGCACTCCGAAACGTAGGCTAAACTCTGCCCTCAGCTGAACAAACTCCATTTCTTTAGAGTGAAATTGTAGTTGAACCAGATTGGGTGAGAAACGTATTGTTGACTTCTGCCCGTGGATGTTGAAGTGAGCGATGGGTTTAAATCTGAGGGAGAATTTTTCCACATGGGTAGTTGTCACGTGCAGAAGTAAAGGTCAAAGCAGACCGTCCCTTGCTTCCTCCCAGCTGTGTGCGTTTGGGCTCGCGTTGACTCGTGGGTGGTGGTGGGGTGCTGGCAGCGCGGCGGTCGTGTGCCAGACCTGTTTGTGCACCAAAGCTGTGTGCGCTGCATGACCAGAAAACCTTGAGGCCCTGCGGAAATAGTCGGATGACATCACAGCAACGTGTAGTTTAGTCCTTTTTCAGTGCTTACGTGTTGACTTGCTCTGCCTTTGTGCAAGGACTCTGAACCTTTGCTTTTAATGTGCAAAGACTAATTTGGGCCAGAGCGAAAGCAGCAGTAAATTAGAGGAGTGTGAGTTTGCAATTATTCCCTCTGATCATCTCTGCCAGGGGAGTCTAGTCAAAGATTCCCAAATTGTGGTGTGGTTTGGTTTGGTTTCTTAATGATGAATGACTTCATCATCCGTGAATGAACTGAGTCAAATGTAGGACAAATAGTGAGACACATGAATGACTCCTATGACATTTGCAGTGTCTCAATCGGTGCTGGTTTATTTAGGTGGTTTCTAAGTTTCTTTGGAAAGAGTGAGACTGACTAAATGAAGGGGGAGCCACTTCAGAAGTATGGGAGTCAATGGTGAAAGCATTGTGACAGTTAAACCTCCCTGGGTTAAGTATCTGTCATTATGAGCAACACAGCGTCGGTTATTTTGTAAGAGCTCGGTTCCAGGAGACTCCATAGCCACAAGGCCAGAGGAAGCTGGATGATGTACCAGACATCGCATCCCCTTTATGGTCAAATACCTCCCGGTGCTCGTGCTGGGTCGTCATCAGCCACTTTTGGGTTTCCGATTCTTACCAGGAGGCAGCAGGGCTGTTCTCCGAAAGTGTCTGTGAAGGTCCCGACTTCGAAAGGCACCTGCCCTCAGACGCTCTCTGTGGTTGTGGCGCATCCAGCTTGCCGTGCCTTCGGCCGCTGTTGTCCAGGGGAAGGAAGGGGCACTGCTGGCGGCACGCAGGGCACTGCCGTGCCTGTGCTTTCATCACGTTTCACGGGTCTGCCAAAGCCACTTAGAAATAAGGCCCAGCATTTCTATAGGTAAATGGTCACCAACCTAGGAAGCTGTCCTTAGGGACTGGGGAAGTCCTCCAGCCCAAGCCACTGGGTATGAAGTAATTACAATTTTGTACAAATTGATGTTTGTACAGGCTGGAAATAGTCTGCAAACACTGGCCACTCCAGGCATTGGGCAGGTCCAACGAGCAAACGGGTTTGCTTTATACCAAAACGGAGGCAAATTGGAGGAGGACTTTTAGCAGCTGAATTTTTTAATTACATTGTGTTTTGTGGGTCTTTTTTCCGTAAATTACATTTAATTTTTTCTTGTCTGGTTCCTTCTTCACACCTGTTCATTTGCTTTGAGTGGGGTGCTGTCTTCTTCCTTGGAAAGCATCCCAGGATACTGATTTCCAGCAGGCAAACCCCAGGGTGAGATTTTCAGCTCGGTAGGCTGGGTTACATGAGATCTCTCCTCCTGAGGTCATCCTGCAGCTTCATGTCTTCAAATAACTTTTACTATGTTTCCTTTTTTAAAAAATGCCATTGATTCTAATACAAATTCTTCTTCGGTAAAAAATTTATAGGCCGTTATTAAAACAACAAGCACACAAAACTGTTATTATATCTGTTTTAGAAATTAATATCTGTGGACCTTTGTTGTATACTTGATTACATTTCCTATCTCTTGCCATCTTCAAAACCAATGCAAGTTTTAGATCAAGGTTAAGACTTCCCAAAAATTCAGGCTGTTCTGATAATGGTCTTGGTTTAGATGTAGCATTAAATGCCCCTCCAACTTTTTCTGTCATGCAGAAAAACATGTCTGCTTTTCGAAAACCACTGCTGAGTGTGAGTGTCTCTGCAGAACGGCTGGAAGAAACCTCTCCTGCATGTGGCACTCCAGTGCAGATCTCACTCTTGGGGAGTGCACCCCAGCCGTGCAAATAATCTAGTCCTTAATCGCAGTTAGACGTAATATTTACTAGCGTCTCAACAGATTGTGGTCAGTATAACAAGACATTCATTTCCTCCCATGTATGCAACAAGAGATGCACACAGTAGATGGCTGGTTTATTACAGGAAGCTCGTGTTGTTGCACACAGGCACACTGCGCTGGGGCTAGCTCAACTCGGGAGGATCAGAGGCAGAGGAACGAGAGTGATTAGGCAAGGGCAGCCTCTCCCCCAGCCTCTGCAGCAAAGGTAACTCACATCGTGCCACACAGACCAAAACCTCTCGAGGATTTTTCTTTTCAAGATGTACGCTGCATTCAGCCAACAGGCAGATGCACTAGTTATCTGGGGAGTCCCTGTCTGTGGCACCTAGACAAAAATGCTTTGGCAGACAAATAAGCGAGGAAATTAATTTTCTTGTCTTTAGAAAACAGTGCGCTCCATCACGCCTGGATAGATCGAATTTGTTATGATAGCAAAACAAGTTCTATGGAAACCATTGTGAACCCTGGAGTGAGGCTGCCCAGGAGAGTTGGGGAAAGCCGCTTTTGTTTGTTGTGCTTGGCATCGTTTTGCTCTGGATGAAGATGCTTTAATTTTGTGGGGAGACCCAAGAGAGCATTCCTCTTTTTCCATACCAGAAAGCCTTCCAAGCTGGCATAAACGTCCCCTCTTTCCAGCTGCTCCTTTCCAAACACACTGTGCCTCCTAAAGATAGTCTTTACAGTGGCTGGGGCTGGTGGAAAACATGAAGCCTGCATGGATTAGCAGAGGAATTCATTTGGGCTGACGAATTGGGTTTCCCTCTATAAACAGCAGTAGTGTTTTCATCTTCTGGACAGCACAGCAAACTTCACGTCCTCTTGCTCCTCGCCCCGCCTCTCCCGCACTGTGAAATGCCTGCGTCCAGGCCAGCCGTGGTAAGGGACACACTAAGGCCTGCTTATGGGGGATGGAAAACGCGTTCAACGAGGCATTTGCAACTATCTCCCTTCTCAGACAGGTTTTTTCCAACCCTTTAAAGAAGTGGTGGGGTTATTTTGGTTTTTTCAGTTTATTTTTCTTTCCAGGTAAAAGGGAAATTAAAGTAATCCCTTCTCCACTGGTTTAGTGACCTTAAGAGCAGCCCACACCACGTATTTCCTTTTCTTCTTTGTTTAACTTCAGCTACAATGTGCTTATCATCTGGAGGAGTTAGGGATGCTCTAGAGAGGATTTTGTCTACCCCTCTCCGCCCAGGGCTTTGGGCACGCAGAGGCTGGGTGGCAGGAGCACAGCGCTGCGCTGCATCGCTGCCTCACGGGACCGTCCTACCGCTGCCGGGGAAGCACCCCCAGCACGCCGCTGCTGCAGCAAATACGCTTGTCTGTCGCTTACACTTTCTTCTATAGCTTACTTGGTAAATATAATCATTAGGGGTTATTAATCACCCTGCATTGTTTCCATCATTGCTCGGGAGGGGAAAGACATGTAAAGGCCAATTACGTGATCAGGCTATATTTAGTGGTAGTTTGTATTTACCTGACTATTCAGTAATGGATGATTTTGTCCAAGTCACTGAGTAACAGAGCACGGAATTAGAGTGGTGTGGATAAAAATGGGGGACTTGGGATTCAGCTGTCAAATGGAAGAATTATTTAAGTAATAAAGTCCTGTCCCTTAACTTTACTTAATCACCATGTTTTCACATGTATAAACCGCACCCCATTAAAAGTTTGTTCCTTGGAAATAAGTCTCAGCAAGCCCCCACCTCCTCATAACACGCTGCAGTCTCTCCTGCCCTTTCAAGGCACTCTGGATCTGGCCGTTCTCCACCTCTAGCAGGGGGGAAGAAGAGAGGATTATTGTGGCCTCGAGAGAGAGCAGGCAACTGAAATGGGCATGGGAGAAGTATACTGGAAGGAAAAGGTGCAGGGGTAAAGGCGTTACCCTCATTCATGTATAACCTGCCCTGTTGCTGAATCACGGGTTTTTATAGTTAACGTAGATTATACTCATGACAATATGGGATTTTAAAAACCAGACTCTATAAAAAAGCAGAAGACATGATAGTGGATAGCTGTGCCATAGTGTTTTGCAAGTTTATCAATTTACAGTGTATTTATTATGCTGCAGTTCAAGGTTTAAGCATTGCCATGCTTTCAAAAGGAGCAGAAGTCGGGGTCCGGATGCTGTTGGCTGCAACTATAATATTTTCTTTGCCACATCATTTGATGTAGATGTCTATTGGTACACTTCCCGATCACCAGACGCTCATCTGGTGTGGTTGTGACAGCGTCAAGCATCGTTCCCGTTAGAGTGACGAGGAGGCTGCCCCCGGGACCCAAGAGGAGTCCCAGGGTGCTCCCAGCAAAGGAAGTGCTGACCAGGACATGGGCTTTCATGCACACTTGCTTTAAGCAAGTTCACTGGCTGCTGAGGTTTTTGCAGCTGGAGCATCAGCTGTGCTGAATCACACAAGGAAAACAAAACCCAGCAGATTTCCAAAATACTAACAGCTGGATGCAGATGACATCTCTGAATCAAGAAAAAAAAAAAAAAAGCCCAAACCAAACCAGCCGCTCTCGTGTTGCTCTCTGCCCCCCTTCCGATGCTGCCCCCCATGCAGCGGCGGGGCCGGGCTGAGCGCCTCGTGCAAGCAGGTGAGGAAATGCAACTGCGGGATGTTTCTGGGGCACCTAGCAGAGGTGATGAGAAGGTGCGGAGTGCCCGCTGGAGGTGGTCAGCCTCTTGAACCATAAAAATTGCCTCTGTCTTTGTGGCCGAAAGGCTGCAGCCCTCTCTATCCTGATCATCCTTCACATCTCAGCCAGGGCCAGCAGTGACCAAACCCTCTCTGGAGACTCTGTTGGTTGTCACTATTAACAGTGGTGATTTGCAGCCCAAATATAAACTGCGCTATTATTTTTAGTGTTGATTACAGTCACGTCGAGGGGACCCCCGGAGGGGAAAGCCCCGTTGTGTGACCCACGGCAGCGCCGGGGCAGAGCGCGCTCCCTCCCACCCTCTGTGCCGACAGGCCCCGCAGGCGTGTTGGCTGCTGGCTTGGTGGGAGACGTCACTGACCTCTGCTTGACGAGGCTCTCCCGAGCTCGCTGGTCACTGTCAGCACAAAATGGGGAAGTTTTCAGTTCTGCAGTGCTCCTTCTGCCCTCTCCCAGCACCCACCGTAGCATCAGCCTGCTCTGAAGTCACCATGGCTTAACCACCCACTTAAACTTGAGTGCATTTTAACTTCTTGGCTGAAAAGGGGGAAGACACAGCCTCTTGGATAGTTTAACTTTTCTGACCAGTAAATTACTTTCATTTTGAGGTCTCTTGACATGACATTTTTGTAGTACCTAGAATATTCCCTCTCCTTTACCAGGCACCTGCCTGCTTCGCTGCTGCTGGGCTCAGCGATGCTGTGGCCAGCAGGCAATTCCGGTGGGGGTCGGAGCGTTACACCTGCGCTCAGTCCCGCAGTGCCGAGGAGCACCGCGGGAGCCGGAGCTGGCTGGGGCAGGCTCTGCAGCACATGCTACAGCCCACAACCAAGTCTCCAAGTCATACAAGTTGCGGGGGAGCACAGGTTAGGATGGACAGACATCCTGTTGCTTCAGCTGGGTTTCTCCCCACCATGGCTGCTCCGCTGTCCTTCCCCTCCACGTTGAGCCTGGGGCAAAGCGCAGCAGCTGGTGGCAGTCAGCCATCAGAACTATCCCCATGTCCTAGAAAAGAGATTATGGCAGCGCTGTGCAGCGTCGCTCCATGGTGATGATGATGGTGAATTCACATCATGGTGCTGCATAGACATGCTGTGAGCCTTCCTCGTGATGATGCTGCAAGAAGCATGCAAGGAATCAGCGCTACCTCCCCACCGGTGAGTCAGCTCTTACTAGTACAAAAACCTTCCCGTCTCTACTCATCATCCCAAAGAACAACCCCCAGTTCCTATCGTAGACCACCCTCTGTTGGTGTTCCCCACACTTGTTCCATCTTGTCTGTCAGGGAATCGCTGGGTACAATCTAGGCCAGATTCTGAGAGGTGATGCATGCTCGTCTCTTTGTGTATCTGTGTTTTTTTAAAAGTGGCTAGATGTCTAATCCACAGTGATTTAGCTGAGAGTTAGCTACCAAAATACCTTTAAAAATCTGGCTTTGCAGAAGATATCCAGTGGCTTCACGTGGTTTCATTATGCAGTGGGTGTTAGCTGGGGCATTTCATTCATGTTGGCAGTCACTCTCCTTCCAAGACCGCTCAGAAAGAGTTATGGTGATCTTGGCCTTCAACTTCGCTACTGCTGTGTCTTCCAGCTGTCTGTGGCTAGTTACCCAACTGCAGGACAAACAGTATTCCCATTCAATCCACGTTCCTAGCTGAGGGGACCGCCTGCCAATTGCTTCTGAATGTGTTCTGTAGTCAGATGAGATCATATCAAACTTAAGCAAGTTTTATCTTTATTTTAGGCAAGAGGGTGTTTTATCAAGATGTGGTTGCAAAGCCTTCGTTGTTTGGATGGAATTCACCCAGAAAGTGTAGCAATGGATGGTTAAATACAAACTAATAGGTTCAATATGAGCTAGAAATGCAGGGCTCGTGAGCTAGCTGTGCAAACTCACGTAGACAGGAGAACGTTGTCATACCGCTGATGAGAACTTGGGAGTGATTAGGATGGTCCTGCTAGGTACTTGCACCATCTTGCAGCATGCCCCTGAGACGCTGCAATGAGCTTAGCGTTTCATCTCCTGCCTGGGTTGCGTGGGGATACACACAGCTCTCAGACCTCACAGTTGGAAAATTTGGGATGGCGTGTCATTAAATCCTGGGAAGGATTCCCTGGGGCAGTCTCTTTGGGTGGTTGTTCCTACATCTTTATCTGGAATTGGGATGGGAGGTCTGCAAATCATTGAGGGCTAATTTCTGAACAAATGTAGGTTATTGCTATTGTGGTGAGATTGGGAATTGCCCAACCTCAATAGCGCTGGCTGCACTTCAGCTGAAGATAGTCACCTCGACAGCTATTGGGCTGGAGCTCAGTTCTATTTCTGGTAATTTTTATCCCCCCTTTCCTTTTCATACTGAGAACAAAAGTTTTATCGTTTGCGCCATTGAGTCAGATTGAAAGTTTTAAGTCTTTGGGTGATGCATATACATTTTTCTTATTCTCTCAAGCTATTTACTGTCAGAGGTTGCTGGCTTTCTTGAGGTGAGATGCAAAGTCAGTTACAGTATCTGCTCCCCATAGTCTTTTGCACTCTTTTTTGTAGTTATAGGTGTCTCTTATAATTAAATCTCCCTCTTGGTTCATAACGGTCTCTGATTTATACATATACTCCATAGAACAATGTAGTATTTTTATTATTACATTATTTTATGTTAGAAACCCCCGCACGGACAAGAACTGTATTGTGGCAGATGCTGTGTTGACTCCAAAGGAAAAAAAAGCAGTTCCTGCCTCAAAGGACTTACAAAGTGCAAAATAAAAGCAAACAGATGGATGTGGGCAGACAGGCAGTATCTTGTATGTGGCACCTCCTTGACATTTTATATGGGAATTGTAACACTCTGTCAATAACTACTTAAATATTTA
Organism: Sula dactylatra; assembly: GCA_013389905.1. NCBI lineage: Eukaryota > Metazoa > Chordata > Aves > Suliformes > Sulidae > Sula > Sula dactylatra. Next base: position 221,822 of record WEKW01032579.1, on the reverse strand, counting down.
ATGGTCTGGATTCCTTCCAGCTAACTTGGGACTTGTAATTGTAGCCCCAAAGTTAGGTGCTCAGCTGTCCTGGACTCCCACTGCCAAGACCTGCAGTGCCTATTGCTTTCCGTCGCCTGCAGAGGCAGGTCCTGATACCTAAACAGCTAAAACAGCGCTCACCATCCAGTGCCTGAGGCAAAGGGGGCAAGAGTCTGGCCCCAAACATTTGTTTGCTGAAGGAGATGGAGTCATGATAGAAAAATAATCTGTGCGCAAAAGTGATTTCATGTGTTCCCCTGCTCAGTGTTTTTCACTGCAGTGTGCCTACTGCCCATAATCCTCTCGAAAATAAGGCACATAAGAAACATATGCCTTCTTCGCACTCGCTGTTCCAAAGTTGTTTGTCAAAGCAGAGTAATTGCAAGCAGAAGGTTATTTGCCTGCCTCTTGCAGAGGAGAGCTGGGCTTGTCTGGCAAAATTGTCCATAGGCCACTTGCGCATTTTCCCTGTTACCTTGGGACAGTGATTTTCTGCTGGCTCTTTTCTCCTGAGAACCAGGCTTAAAATTCAGTTCAGACATGTTTGGAGGGAAACCTGGTTTGCTGGAGAGGCCTGGGTTCTGCAAGAATCCACAAGCCCTTCAGCAGGGATGCTTGCAAAGTTAAGACATGGCAGAAGATAAGATGCCAGAGAATTAGAGCCAGTAAATAGTTTTGTGGATTAATAGACATAAGCGCTAGTGCTCAAGGGTGGAAAATAGATTATATTATTGACTGTTCGTCCCCTGCAAAACCGCCTGAAGGGAAGGGTAATACGGTTTGTTTCCCCTTAATTAAATATTTGTTAACTGGTTTGTTTCCCCTCAATTAAATATTTGTCCTAGTAGTTCCTTTGTGACAGAAATAAAAAAGCAGCAGCATTGCCTATTCTTGTTACTTTCAGCTAATCCTCAACATGCTGTAACTGTTCTTCAGTTCCTACCCCCCAATTATTTCCTGTAAAAAATAGCTTTCTCCCATCCATTCTCTTTTCTCTCTCTGTTTTTGAAACGCTTCGCTGAATGACTCATATCGCCTCTTAGTAAATAGGTTAAGTCTAGGAGAATGATGAAACTGCAAAGTGACATGTGAATAAATAGTGCTATCGCTTGTGTGCTTCTCCTGCCGAAGTTACAATTTCAGAGGCTTTGTGGTATCTCTTACCAATTTCATTAGCTTTTAAACCATGGGGGGCAAGCTACTGTAGAAAAACTCATCACCAATCTCATTTGGTTTTGCTGTTTTTAATCTAGAAGAGAAATATGTCTTAATACCAAATGGCACTGCTTATCTCAGCAGTTATGTAGCAAATTCATACGGTGCAAACCACGCACACAAAAATAGATGCGAGCACCGTTCATCCTCGTGCTTTGCTGCAGCAGCAGCAGCTGCCACAGAGTTAGATCAAGAGTTAGGAGTGAGAAGATGAAGACTCTTGCTTTGTGTTTCTCAAGCTTCAGTCCATCAGCCTAATATTTCTGTATTGGTTTAGCCAACTAATGTGGTTTAAGAAAATGAACTCCATCCCCTTCTGGTATAAGTTTTTGTATATTTATTTATTATGTGCGTATTCTGCTTGGAATATTTTACTTGGTCTCATTGCATGTTAACTAAAACTAAACACAAACTTCATCTTTTCTCAGTAACTTGCTAACTATCAACGAGAGAGAGCCAACTGCATGACTCAAACACGTGTCCCTTCCCTTACAATTTCAGCCAAAACTATCTGGCATCAGAGTACTGCAGAATGAAAGTCATATCTAAATATATGTGAGCAGAAAGAAAGTCAGTTAAAAAAAGACTTTGTTATGGAAAGCTACTACAAACCAAATCCACGGCGGCCTGGAGTTCCTCATCACACCCAGGCTGATCTAGTTTTCCACTTGCAAGGTATGCTTCCCAACGTGGCTGCTGACACTCATAGAAGAACTGCACAAAGCTCTCAGATCTTGTTCCAGTCCCTTTGTGCCTTACGTGTAGTGACTAAACAGACTTAAAGGGTTTATCTAAAAAATAAACAGGGCATTTATCATAGTCTTAGCAAATTTAATAATACAAGAGCTTTTGCTTCATATTCATGTAGTTCCCGGCAGTGTCAGCATTAACATTCAGAGCCAGTCCTTTGTCAGGTAACCCGTGAACGAGACTGGCAGCGCCTGGCACCGGGTGCCACCCTGAACACCATCCCCCGGGTTCCGTTTCAGTATGTGGACTGGGCAGATTTCAAGAAACACCCCAGTTTGATGGGGTGCTTCCTCCCATCATAACCATGCAGTGGCCAAGAGGCAGCTCCCCTAAATTCAGGGGGTTTTACACCAGGGGGACTGAGCCTGCAGGCGAGCTGCGGGGGCTTCCCACAGTGATATGCTGAAGCCTAATGGGGCAGGAAATTGTGCCTGAAGGTGCGCTTTCCAGATTGCCAGCTGATGCGGATTCTTCCTTCAGTGGATGTGTAGGCAGGGTTTGCACCTATCTTAGAATCTTCTGATAAAAAATTGATGACTAAATACCGAAATCCATCAAGCAAACAGGAAATCACACTCCGGAGCAGAAACTGCTCTTTCTCTTGCTGTTCCAGTGAACAACCCAGGATGAGAAAGCTCGTGCGTGTGTGCATGTGTGTCCGGCAAATGTCACATAACCTCGGTTTCCTGGTTCAGGGAGAAGGTACCTAGAAAACTTAACTCGTTGACTTCCAAAAGATTCAAACAAGGATCAAATGGATTAAATACCTGAAAGGACCACAAATAGCACCTGCTCAGCCTTGGAGTTTCTCTATTTAGCTCACTTCAGGGCAACATTTGGCATTTGAGAGGAGACTATGTCATTTGTAAGCAATATAATTCTCCCATATATTGTTTGCACATAAGATTTCAGTGCTCTTGCTACAGGGTCTCAATAAACTGGCCTTGCAGGGAATTAAACAACCAGTTAACACCCAGTTCTTTTCTTAACTGATTAACTGTGTGAAAGTCCTCTGGCCATGGAAGTGTAATGATTTTTTACTAATCACTTACAGGCTCAGGTGCAACTTATTACTGATTTACCAGATTGTAACCATTTGTGTAATAAGGTGACGTGAAGCATGGCAAAATAGGACAGGCACCCAACAGCCCCAAGCGTGGCAGGTGGTACAGGGAGAGCAGCGCAGGTTTCACGTTATCTCCACTGCTGCAAACCGCTCTGCCTTCCTTCCCTCGTGTCTGGTCACTCTGCTTTGTATCTCTGAGGAGAGCTCAGCTGGCCGGAACAGTCTGCAGAGTAACAACTTCGGGCTGAGGAGTATGTGTGAATAAACAAAACCAAAGGGGTTGCTTGTCTAAAAGAAATGATTCAGGCTACAACGGGATCCCAGTCCCAGACTTGCTGCACGGGCCGTGAAGGGAGCATCCGTGCAGCTTCTCACAAGTGGTACCCCAGTGGCTCCCGGGACGCAGCATCCCCGGGGCTCAGGGGTGCTCCTTGTTCTCCTGACTTTAGGTGCCGTACCGCAAAGTCGGAACAGGGAGCATCCGTGCCTATGTTGGCACGATTTCCTAACAGAAATACTTAGGACCTAATTTTTAGAGGTATCAAGTAGTCCAACGTTGACTGACATTTACGGGTTTAAAGGTTTTAGGTTGGTAACTTAAATTGTTGCCTATTAGAATTTTCAGAGTGCCTAAGTGAGCTCAGCGCCTCGTGCCTTTGGTAGTATGGGATCTAAACTACCCTAAGGACTGTAAAATAATCCTGTAAGGACTTTTGAAAATGATTGCTCTCTACTACATCCACACACTTAGTATGGGCTCATTCTGTGGAGGCCATCATCATTTCAGGCTCTTTTCTGTTAGCTAGGCATGTATTTTTTAAGTTCCCTGAGTGTGACCTTCACAGTCTCTGCATTTTTCAGACCAAAGCAAACCTGTAATAAATCTGGTCCTTCAGGGATACTTTGAACTTGGCCAGGGCCATATGGCAAGATGATGATATAGCAGAGGTCCAAGCTCTGGAGTCCCACTGTCCAGGCGTCTGCTCTAACCACTAGGTCTCCTGACAGTTCTAACGCAGTTGTTTTGTAGTGGTAGGCCGTTGATCTTTTCTGGAAGCACACTGACAATAATGAAAGTACTTAGAAAATCCTTAAAATTTCTGGGGTAGTGTCACAGACAGATCTGTGTTTTGACTCTTTCCTTCGTGACAGTTTTGATGTATAGTGCATTTAGGACACTGAATTTCTTTTTAGCAGAAATGCTCTCTTTATTTTCTGCTCTTTTCTTACAGGCACACCCAGCTCCCTGTTAAAGACTTTGGGTAGGATAGTACCATAGATACTGATTGTTGTATTTTTGCACCTCACTCTGGAACTATATTGGAATATAGGGGAAGGATATTTAAATGTCGTGAGTGAAATCCAGATCCTGTGAGTCACGAGGAGGTTAGATATTGATTTCAGTTGGGACAGGTTTTAGCCAAAAATACGCATTTTATTTAGATTCTGTTTTCCATCACATATCTGTATTATGATGTTAAATTAATGGAAAGATCTCGATGGGTTTTGAGCCTATTGAAACTATTATAGAAAAATGCATCATGGGACTTGAATTGCCACTTAGTTTGAGATCAGGAACTTCTTCCAAGGGTTTGCTTAATGAATGGAGATGACCTGATTGCTCTTGGGCTGGATGATGTTGAAGAGGTTATAGTTTACACAGACTACACAGATTACAACCTGGCCAAGGAAGCAAAGTTGCAGGGTACATCTATTGGCATTATTTCAATAAGGAGTAAAACCTTTTTTTTGACGTGTAATTAAAGTAAAGCTTTACAACTAAAAGAACCTCTTAGTAGTTATACGTCCCCATTTTCCAGAAAAAAAGCCTTTCATTGCTGTTGTTTTATAAAACACACACACACACACACCCCCCAACACACACACAGTGTTTTTGCCCAACACAGTTTGTTGGGTTTGGGCTCCTTGTGCCTGATACACCTAAGTTTGTATTTACCAGTCAATTAGTTGCTCTGCTTGCATGTGCAAAAGCTGATTTTCCAGGATGCAGAATATAAAATAGGCTGTGTACTGAGTGGTAGGTTTCAGTGTGCGATACGTGGCTGCGCAATCTTTGGGAGCCAAGTAAAATATTTCTTTTCTATATATAGTCACCTGAAATCCAGAAGCAAAGACACTTCTGAATCTTGCACTCTAACTTAGTTTTTAAGAAGCACTCTTTCCTCCCTAATATTGCAATCTTTTTTTGTAATTTCCAAATGGTTTTGCAGAAGGGCCAAATGCTTTCATGATGAATTCAAAATAACTCCAATAAGATCAGACATCAAAAAATGAAACAGATTTTTAAATATTGCCATTTTATGAGAAAAAAATTTCATCTTATTTGTATTTGAAGCAAAGACTGTAATTTTCATAATTTCTTTGCGCATATCTTTCCTGTTCTTTACAATTAAGGCAAGGTCTAATTTACACGGCCACTGTGGTTAGGTCTCTTATTTAAAAGGGACTGACTTTTGATCTGGCATAAATGTGTCATGTTTTATTTGGGCCACTGAGATGATAACATAACTGAATTTTGCAAAAGGCAGTGACTAGTCTTTGACCTGACTTACAAGACACACGGACCTCCTGTGCCTCCGAAGTCTCAGATCATATTGCCAGCATTTTGCATATGTTTTGTGATCAGTTTAGGAGCGTAATTTTTTGCATACTTATTTTTAGATAATATCTGTTGAGAAAAGAGGGGGAAAAAGTAAAAATCTAGTGATGCATCTGAGCAAACAGAAAGGTCAGCGGTTAGGTTCTGCCTTATGTATTGTATATGCTGAAATGTCCTTTTAATAAATTAAACCACAAAATGAAAGAGTAGCTGAAAACTGTAACATTTGGCCTTGCAACACAGGTCAAAGGTTACTTTTTTTCTCAAAAATGGTTTTGCAAATCTTTTTCAGAGCTGATAGATACACACCTTAGCTGGATACAAAACATTATATGAAAAAGAATGACTGTGATCTTTGATCCAAGCAATCAAAAAGAAAGGTAATTGGTATTTTTCTGCCTTTTCTCCAGCTGTGTGTTCCTCTTAACCTTTATTTATTTATTTTTTCAATTAAAAAGTCATGCCCCTTTTTATTTGGCTTAGAGGGTTTAAAATCTTATTTAATTTAATTTAATTTTTTTCATTCTTTTTCTTCCCCACTTGGGTACCATAGAGCTGTCCTGAAGTAGCTGGGGCCTGGTGGGCAGGGAAGGAGAGATGGGGTTGTGCATGCTGGGCTAAAGCATCCTGTCCTTCCAAGGCAGCAGCTAGAACCACGTTAGGACCACGGTTTGCCTGGTCACGGTTTGAGGACACAGGTTCAAGGTTCAGCTTTCCTTCTCAGCCCCCGATACGCCATCAGCTCCTCCCTGCGTGTCTTCTGTTGGCTTCGCATGTAAAACGCCCCTTGGCCACGTCAGCGGAGCAAACATGGAATGTGCAGGATCCCTGCCCGGTGCGGGGAGGAGCCCACTGGAGCTGAGCTTTGCCTCCTCTCATGAGACCCTCGCTCTTGCAGGATCCCCAAAGGGCACAAGACTCCAGCCACTGCCACGGGTATAGTGCTGCGAGTTCATCGGTGTTATTCCAGACGTAGACATGGGATAACACTAGTAAAGCTGTCACTGCAATGCGTGTGTGAATGCGTGCGCACGCATGCATATGAGTGTGTGTGCGTGTACATAATGAATTACAAGGCGCCTGACTCATTGCCAGCTAAAATTGGAGCCTTTTCTGTCTCTGGACTACTACTTGAAGCTCGGTATTTAATACAACCCGCTATCATCCCGCAAGTGAATACACTCCAGATTTCTATCTGAGAGGATGTGAATTAAGAGTCTTAAATGTCTTTGAGGGCTGAAGCCTGACAGACTGACTCCAACCCACCAAAGCTGACTGATTAGAAGAACGCAGACATTCTCCCATGATTTCAGCCAGCCTCTTGCATTCACCTACCTTGGGGATCTCCAAGCACGGGGCTGTTGTAATACTCGTACAACAGCAGTATCTAACAGAGGATATGCTGCAGGGATTCAGGCCTAACTAGGCATTTCCTTGGTCTGGATGGCTGATGTCAGCTGTAATTTCAATATCTTTTTTTTGTAATTTGATCTTTCATTGTCTTTGCGTATGTCCTCATGGCCCCATTTAATCAATTCTTTCTCGTTAAATGGATCAATAGCAGCGTGCTCCAGAGTTGCCACATGCCAGGCACCTTAAATAACAGTACTTTTTTTTATTAATCACACCATCTCCATTTCCTCTAGACTAGAAATGCGCAAATAATGAGAACCGATACTTGAGATACATTTTAACCGTGCTACCAAAAAAAGATAGATGGGAGTTCAGAATAGCAAGTTCAGCACACGATCTCAGCTTCCTCTGAAGTTTAGATACGCCTCAGTTAGCTGATTTTGTTCAACCTAGTACTGAAACCCAAGTCACTCAGATTACACCTGGATCTGGATCCATGTGCTCCCAAAACTTGAGCAGATCACCAAAGATGTGTGATTTCACTAGACTCAGTCTGGAGGTGACTCCAAGCTGGAAGAGAGACACTTGCCTTGGGATCCATTCCTGTTAGGTTTATGTATTCTGATTTAGGGGCTCTGGTTGTAGATTAGGTCTTCTTGTGCTGGGACAATCGTTGACCTACCCATCCTTCCCTTAGAGCTCCCAGACTAGTGTTGCCCAGCTTAAACTGCACCTAACTCCCCTCGCCACATGGATTTAGGTGAAATTCAGGGTGACTGAAGGTCATTCAGGCCAACTGGTAACGGGACGCTCCCTTGTCATTCAGGTGCTTGCAACAAAAATGCAATTTGCCAGCCCTCAGAGCTCCCACGGAGAGTGTCCAAGTGCACCCGAGCATGGTCCTGCAGCCCATCTCTGGCGTCAACGTTTCATACTGTTCCCCTGCAACTTTTCAGCTCTTTACAGATTGTAGTCCCCCTCTAACCTCAGCCCACAAAGCCCACTGCTGACCTCCCATGCAGCACACAGGAGGGAAAGTGAAGTTTGGAGGCTGAGTAAGCCCTTTACCACACCATGCAACCTGCCCGCAGCCGGCGAGCAGAGGTCCCCACGCTGGCCAAGCTCCGGGCTCGCGGTCTGCTGGTGCTGCACGATGGATTTCACTTTCCCTAAAGCTCAGGCTGGGAGACGGAACCAAAACCGGACCCCTCAAAAGACTGTAGGTTTACTAAACTCCATTTAATTATCTGCTCATTTTTACTTAATATTTAACCCTCCCTAGACGAAGATGACTGTTGGCTCCGATATTTCCACAAGCGGTGGCTGTATGAAAGGAAAGGAAACTCATACATGGTATTTTTGGTGCGCTGGCTGCTCAAACAAATGTGTCGATAAATAAATCGGCCTGCAGTCTCGGCCCACTTGTTTTTAGAAAGGAAATGACCCTGTAAGAGTGGGTGCCCACTTCTTTTACCTCACTGCTATTTTTAACTGAGGCTGTGAAAAATTTCCATTGAAGACCTGCTCCTCTCATTTCCTGGGTAGAGCAAACAGGAAGCTCTTCTAACTGAGCGGAGGGAGGTTTTTCTCCCTGAAAGTGGACCAACCTCACCTCCCACTGGTTGCTTGCTTGCACTGCAGAGCACTAACATTCCAAATACCCCACATACGCACTTTGTTTGCAAAAATTCACCCAAAAGCCTGGTAGAAAGTTGGGCAGCAGGAGAGGACAGGAGTTCTGCTGTCAGCCACGCTGCTTTGGCCCATGTCCTCTCCAAGAGGCAGCAATCTGATTGATGTCAGGTGTGTCCTGGCTGGAATTAGGAAGAGCTAAACTCTGGGCTGTTACCAGTGGGATTTTTGAGCATGGAGGGATGGAAACTGCCTTGCGAGGCACAGGCTATGGGGTCCCTTCAGGAGAGTTCACTGCATCTGGAAATGAGGAGGGCTGGCTCCCTGCTCCTCCCGTCAGGCAACTGTGCCGTGCTCTGTGCGAATACTTAGTCCTTGAGGAGTAGAGCCGACCACAGCAGACATCTGTGCAGTCATAACACGGAGCTTTGTGTAGAACGTAGATTTTTTTACTTTCTCAGAGATAAATTCCGTTGCATATGAGGGAGCTTTCAAACTGCTAGTCATAACTACTAAAAATGAATACACCTGTTCCCCTTCCCAGAGACAATAAGAGATTGGGCACCATTTTTTTTTTAATTGTTGGGAAGTGGTGAAATACTATGTTAATTAAAATTTTTCTTAAACATTCGTTAGAAATGGACCTAAATATGGGGGAGTCTCTACAGCTGCATCCCTGAGGGTTAATCAGTCTTGGGTGAGGGTCTTCTCTGCTTTGAATTAGTCCTTCTCTTAGCCCTTAAATATCAGCAGGGAGAAATCATTTAGACCTGGGTTCTGAAACCTTAGAAAAATTAGTCTTTCGGTTATAAGGCAAATTTGTCAAAGTACATAAACATTTTCTGAACTGTGGACCCCCTTGGTGAATACAGCACCAAGGAGCTGCATGGGAAATGGAGCTCCAAAACAGGCAGCTCTGGAGTTTTCCACCAAAACACTCATCTCTCTCCTAATGAAATCACTGCATAGAGAAAGAAATGTTGTTCCAGGAGGTACCAGAGGGTGCTTTAGGCGAATAAGTGTGAAAGGTGGACAAGAGAGAATGGCTGTTGTATATAACATGTAATATTGTTGTGGTTTTTTTAAACAAAGTTCTTCAGTGTCTTCTCTTGAGCTTTATTAACAAGCCTGTCCCAGCCTCTTAGAGTATCATAGTGGTGCATGGAAGTCTGCTTATGCTATAATCTACAAACAAATTATAATAAAAATGTAGAGCAAATAGGGTGTACAGCGAGATAAATAAAAGAAACCAAACCACAAACCCACAAAAAACCCAACACTTTTTCACCTGAATTGCAGTCTCCGTGTTTTCAGCACTATATTTCCTCCAAATCTGGCCTTTCTTTTTTCAAAATATTCTTATTTCAGCCTAGGGAAAAATGTCAAAATGCTCAGACGCTTAAAAGATTTATTTTTTTTTTACCTCGGGTAAAGGGGATGTCTGTGAAGGAGGGCAAGTGATGTGTACGTGAGGGATGTAGCATGTACTGGACACAGGGTACAGCTTCTCAGTTGTGTTTTTATAGTACCTGAAGCATGCTGAACACAGTGTCAACCCCTTCTCTCCACTCCTTCCCGCTGGCCTTCCAAAAAATATGTAGTCTGGGTAATTAAGACTGAAAGTTTTAAGTTCTAATAAAATTATGTTATGAATACAGAGGGGATGTTTTCAGCTTAACAGCGAACTGCCCAAGGATTGCTTTTATTTCTTGTGATTTTGAAAGTGCTCTAATGTTTCTTCCTCTTTCTTTTATTTCACAGTTAACGAAATTATCAGGAAGGAATTTTCTGGACTCCCTGCCAGAAATCAGACATAGAAGAAGAGATTTGTGAGACAACTTTTACCGAATCCTTCCATAACTGACCTCTTAGATCCTTCCAATGCCCCTGCAACCTCCTGCTTCCTTAACTGTTCATCTCAAGGCACCAATTCAATGCAAGGAACAATGTATTGGCATCAAGCTGACAGCCTTGACTAAGCTACTCGCCACCTCTCTCTGTAAACATCGAGAAGGACACCCTTCCTTTCGTCCAAAGATCGTATTGTTCTTGTATAACAGAGCATCTGTCTGAGGAAACTCTTCCAGCCTCCTGCAAAATATCTATCTATGTATCGATCTATCTTAATAATAAGGGAGAAGTGAGATGTCACTCCTGAACACCGCACAGAGCAAGGGAGGTTATGTATTAGTGCTTATTTGGGTGGGGTGGGAAACAGGGGAAGAAAGAGTAATATATTCCATAAAAGAATAACGACATTTTGCAGTTCACTAACAATGACTTGTCCTCCAGGTCTCAAAGCCCTTTCGAGAAATTGTATTGCTGTAGGAAACTGAGACAACCCAAGCTTGCTCGGCCTTTATCCGACCTGGGATCAAAAGCCATTTTTCTCTGACTCTGAGCACTGTGATCAGTATTTCAAACAGTAGATGTCAGCTGAATCCAGGAGTTCTCTTCATTTTTCTTGTCAGACTGGATAGGAATTTAAAGGAGAAGGATGCTTACAGAGAACCTGTGAAAAGAGCAATTCAGCAGTTGGGACACCTGTCCCAAGGTAAAATAAACCCAGCTAAAACAGAGATTAATATATAGGAGTCACAGTAAATCCAAAGATTTTATGATTGATCCTTATTAGTATTTAGGCAGTGTATGAACACATCTTAGATTTATTCTCTGTAATAAATTGTTGCTGTTTCTTTTCATATAGAACCTGCTGTCGGCTGGTAACTTGTCTCATTTAGCAGCCATAACATTTAACCACACAAGCTGCAGAGGAAAATAATTGCATCTTACAGAAGCCGTATGTTCTAGAAAAAGTATACACTTACTTATATTCACCTTGTCTCTTTAGCTTTGCAAAGCTACCAGCAATTTCTGGAAAGGTTAAATTTCCATGTGAGTTAGTGTGTTTGTTATGTTTTGCTTCCTATGTTAGAATATACTGTACTGACACAGGCTTACCACGATATCAGATAACCGCTGCCATCCGCAGCTGTACAGCTAGCCAGTTTATAATATTTTGGAGTGTCATTGCTACCACAGATAAAAAGACATCACGAGTGGATATTCAATGTACAGTAAAAGATAGCCATAATACTGTAGGCAATAGATACTAATCTTCTCTGGTTTTGTAAATGAGGAATGCTGATATTTTTCAGGAGTGCAGAGCCTGAGCTCTATTCTAGAAAGCACAGTGAATCTATCCTGTTTTCAGTTGTTTCACAGTAGACTTTGCTGAATAGCAACATGTCCACATGCTCACAGCAGGAGTCAGGTTATATGAATACAGCAGAGCAGCTGCATAATTGGTTCCCCAACAGTGCAAGAAAGATCTTGCGCAAACCCTGCGGAGTATGTGCTCGGTTCAGCAGGAGTCTTCTCAGGAGTATTAAGAATATATTTTTTGCCAATAAAAGCTGGCACTTACACGCTGCAAGGTCTTCAGTTTTAGAGTTAGGGACAGAAGCATTAGACTTTCCAGAACTCCTGACCTAGGTCTCACCTATAATCTTGGATCTTAAACTGAAATCTGAATTTCACAGGAGCAGCTCTGAGCCCTGGAGTCAACAAGCCTAGGTCCAGAACCAGAGCAGAGCCCTTCGCAATTGCACATCCCAAACTGGCATCAGTAACACAGCTTGGGGAGTTTGCTTCTTTTCCCCCTTGGAGTACTGCTAACAGACACCGGCAGTGAGTGGCAGCAGGCATTAGCCCACGTTGTGACATCCAAATCCTTTGTCACAAACTGCGTGTTCCCCCCCGCCCCCACCACCCCCGTATCCCATTTCAGCCACCCCAAGAAGTTCAAGAAGTTGCTGGCTGAGGATGCCTCGTTGTGGTGCTCGTGTCGTGAGCTCTGCACGTTGCATCAGTCGGATGGCAAGATAGCCAAGCCTCAGCTTGTTACCTGCAGAGGCGAAAATGGCCTTTTTTTATTGCTGACTTTTACAGAAACAAAACTGAGGCTTGGACTAGCTGAAGGCTTCTGCGCAGGGGAATTATTGATCATTAAACAGCACTTGTGTAGTACTTCGCCTGGCTCACATGCCTCAAATAGCTATTTTGGATGGTTTTAAAACTGCCAGTTTGCCAGAGTCTGACATATAATATGGATTTTTTTTTTAATGCAGTCTGACGTTTTGGACAATTTTGAAAAAAAAATTCCTCAGGCCAAACGTTGCCTGTCAGAAGTTCTTTGCTGCAGCTGAGAAAAAGACCAGACCAAACGTGTCTCCCGGTTTCACAGAATTCACTCTTGGACGTACCATTTTCCTAGGTCTAACTTGTAAAGGATAGGAGAAATTTAAAAAAAAAAAAAAAACAACAAACCAAAAACCCATTCACAGAAAACCAAAAATCCCCAGAAAACTGCCAAACTTTTCAGTTGCTGGATTTTAAATCGGATATCAAAGAACATGAACTTCTTTTCAAATCTGTAGATGCACTGACGTACTCTAAAAATATTGCTGCTTATTTGGTGATTGCCCATAGCAACTGCTTGTCAGTAGTTCTCTGTATGCAGCTGAATGGCTGAGCTCGAAGTCAGATAACCACGCACCGAACCCACAGGCACCCTTCTCCTGCGATGAGCCATTGCAGATACATGTTCATGATGCGGACTGATTTTTAGTTGTATTTTTATTTTTGGTCGCTGTCCCCCACTTACCATTTAAGCATCTTTCTCCCCTTTTTTTACTCTAATGCATAAATGTATAAAGCAGACAAGAAAAATGTGGACTCACAGCAAAGGCTTTTCAACCTTTAGAGGGACCCAGGCAGGCAAACCCCTGAGCCCCTGCAATGCTCCGTTGAAGCTACTTTGCAGGATGCACCCATGAAACGTGCGCTCTTTAAGTGAAGAATAAGATTTCCACTGCTCGTACGTGTTCTGTTGGGCACTTTGCTATAGAGAAGGAGAGGGTTTTTTGTTTGTTTGTTTGTTTTTTTAAAATGTGCTACAAGTGCTTTACTCGTGCTTGCATGAGCTGCAGCTCTTCCTCTTTCTTTTTTTTTTGATGCATAGATATTAATCTGTATGTGTGTTTGTGTAGGTGCATATACATATATATTTATACAATATAACCATATATATGGTTATATTATATACATATGATTGTATATGAACACACACACACCAGTGCAAACTTGGGTCACGACCCTGTAATTGGCTCCAGTCAGCCAGCCGTACGCAGGCGCATGAAGCCAGCTACCGGATCGAGGGTTCATAAGATGTATATAGTATAGACTACATTTTAGTGGTTTTATTTACAGCTACACGAGGTCAGGCTGTGCTACTCTATCCGCTTTTACACGCAACTGTTAGTTAAATAATACAGCTTTAACCAACTTTATATTTATTTCCGGAGAAAAAGGAGTCTCCTCAGACATAGCTTTATGCATTGTTGTCTCTTTTTAAAAGGAAAACCAATATGTTACAATTATATAGCTAGGCTGAAGAACTTCAAACTACACAGTACTAAATTATTTCCTGTTCTTGCTGAGCAGTATTTTTCCAGTATTAATATTTTGCTACTTAGTACAACTTGCTCTCTTTCTGTAGAAGCGATAGCTTAACCTTGGAAGAGTTAATACCATTTTTGTGAGCAATTTGTTCTCACTTTATCTGGAAGATAGCCATATTTGCACATGAGGAAATTCTGTCTTTCCTCAGTTATCTGAATGTTTCACCACAGTGCCTTCCTGCCATTGTACCAAAGGCCTCCAAATAGATTGTCTACAGGGTGAACAACTCTAATGCTCTAATGATTTTCCATCAAAGTTAGACCATGCGAAGTACATGGGCCTCGTTGGAACTCAAAGTTCATCTCTCTTCTTTGTGTGTGTGTGCGTGCATTTTTTTTTTTTTTTTAACTTCCATTTTTCCATCCAAGCTTTGGCTGCAAGTACAGGATGAGCTTCTATAAACTTCTGCATCAAATATATGAATACGTAGAATAAAATCATCATTCATGATATGTAAACATTCTGAGAGTGGAATGGGAGTGGACAGATATCAGGAAGATTTTTTTTTTGTCAGTTATGAATGTTGGAAGTACGGTTTGCCAGGAGAGTAATCGTGAAGATACTTGCAATGAAGTACGAAGTCCCGTTTTTGTTTTTCTCCATGAGAATGAGCAAAATGTAAGACCTGAACAACAGCGATGGAATGAAAGTGTCTAATGTATGTGTTTTTATTGGTAGAAAGAATGTAGAAGAGCCATGGTTTTTGCACTTGCTTTATTTGTATCCATGTAAATACGTATCACTTCCATTCTTCTTGTAGGAACACAGCATTTTCTGAATGTAGAATATTTCCAAGACCAGCACTATGTTATTCTCTATTGTATAAAATGCTGCTGCTTAATAACATATCTAAAACAGTTCTCAAATTAGCTAGCATGTTTTTTAAAGTATATTTTGTAATCCATATCTTTACAAAAAAGTGTCTATGCTTTTTGTCTGACCAAATATGCAACGCCTTTTGGATTAAGGATAGTATTTATAAAGGATCAGTTTTCATTTTCTGAGTGTATTAATTTTCTATGCAATTGTTGTTGAATTGTTATTGTCCTAAAAAGATGTATTTGATAAATTTTCCAAAGACTTCAAAGACAGCTTTAAACACTTCAAAAATATGTTTCTAAATATTTCAATCCGACTTTTCCCCCTGCATTTCTTTCCAAATTGCTACTTAATAGGGAACAAATATCTGCCAGATGGGATTCAAGAAAATGACTGTCTTAATTTCAAATCCTAAATTGATTCAGATCTTCATAAATTTTGCACCTCTTACAATCATCTGATGGTCCAGTTTAGCTGCGATTCTGAGTGTTTGTTATTTATATTACGTATTCCTGTGCAATAGGAAGAGACACCGATGTTGGGTTTAGAATGGGTGAATTGCAGATTCTCCAGAAATCAACTGTTTTCCTCATCATTTACACTGCAGTGATTTCTTACCTGCACATGTAAGGCATCTGTCTGCCATCACATGTGGAAAGTTAAAATTCTTTATTCATCTCAGCTCAGATGAATAATCCACCTTTTTGAACGTTTGACATCATAAGATTGACATCTGTCTTTTTTTAATGTCTGCTACTTTATAACCGCAGCGGGTGACAGCTGATAGCAATTTGTTTAACTGCCAGCCAGTATCTAATCTGCTGTGGTCTGTTTAAGATTTGTTTAGCCGTTTTCATTGTTCCTGCTCTACAAAAAAAAAAGAAATTGGTACCTGACCCACATCGCAATAAATTTCAAATGAAGGTGCTGGTACTGTAAAAGATCATACAGCCTGCAAACGAGTGGTTATCTGGGGAAAAGTTAGTATTTTGAGTTTCTTTTCAATAACTCTCATGCAATAGCAAAATTGGGTAGGAAGTTCTGGAATGACTGAGTCACAAAAAATGCATAATGGTTTATGTGTCTGTAATAGCCCAGCGATCCACAGATGTCTTGTTGGAATAATCAGTTATTCCAGGATTAAACTGCCATCATTTTCCTGATGCTGATCAGTACCTTACTACACCCGTAGTGTGGTGAGACCTGGGAACAGAGAATCAAGGTACAGCTCAGTCTTAATAATGGTGGCCTAACTGGGACTTGCATATTTGTGCGTGTGCATGCGTGTGTGCGAGCGTGTGTAATTACGAAGTGATTTCCTCCCTCCCTGAAGTCCAGGCTTCCTTGCTGAAGCCCTACTGTGTATGTTCAGGTAAAACCATATGTTAGTAGATACACGAGTGAGCACCTGCCACTCAGATAATCCTAACGTATTTTCAAACTTTTTGTTCAAAAGCCTAACTTTAAGAATTCAAAAGGGGTTTATATCATTCACATTCTTACAACATTGTTAACCTCCAATGTAATGATTTTTTTGCAGTCTGTAAAATATTTTTATATATTGCCTGTACTTTGGTATTTTAGCAATAAATGAAAGGATATCATCTGCTGCATGAGTGTTTGGTCCATTCTTAAATATCTCTGTTGCCTTTGATAAACTCATATCAAGTGGGTGAGTGACCCACTTGCTCGTCTTGTCCCCATCTCCCTCCTAAGTACTCACAGACGGGATATGCGTGAGGATTTCGGGGTATGGAGTACTTCTTAATGAGGCCCACGATGCCCTTTTGCATCAAGGTCCCCTTCAGTTTCTGTAGATGAGATAGACTGATTCGTACAGTGACAAATTTATGAACAACTTCATTTTCTCTTACTGGCTATTTCCCCTCAATTTTCTATTCCCACCAGCACCATCCCAATAAAAAGCACTAAATGATCCACATCAACAGGTACTCCAGAGGGCTGATCTTAATATAGCATTAATTTCCATCTGTGTAAATGTCCTTCTGCATCAGTATATGCTTTTTAGAGACTGCGGACGTATTCCGTTTAATTTCTGATCAGCTCAATCTTAATTCTGCATTTCTCTACTGGAGACACTAAAATATACATTTTCATACTGCTGTGCTGGAAGAATGCCCGGAGCCCATTATGTCTCAGTCAGAGTCGAGTTTATATAGCGTACAATTAAAGACATTTACCTTAACAAAATCAATATTATCCTTTGCATTTAAAAACAGAGAATTCAAACCATATTTGATGCATTTGTTGGACATAGAGCAAGCGCTTTGCTTTGCTTATTCACAAAAGCCTCAGAGCAAGCGCCATGTGGAAGTTCTTAACTCCCAGTACACTGTACAAAGGCTGGGAAGCTCGTAAACCAGACGGGCTTCGCCAACAAAGAAGCTGTTACTGGCTAGGAGAGAACATTTTATGATGAGCAAATATATGGCACACAGGATTTTTAGCTTTATTCAGCAACAGGAAAATTTACATAACTTAACCTGGAAATTCCACAGCTAAGGGCTGAGAACTTGAGCACCTGACCTGATACTCTGGCTTTAATTTATATCTTGGGTCCAAATTAAAAGGCTACAACAGCACCCCAGATTTTTAGTCTTAACGGGAAATTTCCTGGATTTTGTAGACTTACTCACTCCTTTATATCCCTTCAACATAGCTGACCTCCCCCCCCACCCCCAGTTTTACTTTTCATGGTAGCAGCAAGGAAGCAAAATTCATGTTTCTAATGAACATCTGGGTTTCGTATGAGACCTCGCTTGCTCGCGTGCTCCATTGTGTGAATAGGCAATTTACAAGTTGGGGTTTTTTTAATACAAATGTAATTTACTCAGTTTAAGAAGCTGCCTTTCAGCTTCATACCGGATTCTTTTCTAAATACATCATCACTGGCTTGCTCAGGTGGCCACGCTCAGCTGGGCTGCTGCTGAGGGAGCTTCGCAGGAGAGATGAGCTCCCACCCACCCCGCGCTGTCCTCGGCTTCCCTGCTCACCTCCTGAGCCTCAGCTGGACCGGCCGCCCCTGCGAGCGGCGATCGTCTCGTTGACGCTTCAATTATTTTTATTTAGGGAGGGGAAGGCCACAGCACAGGATTTGAGCTCCTGCTAAAGCGAAGGGTAAGACTGCTGGCACAGCAGAATTGCTGAGGTTGTGAGGAACCACTTAACCTCCGGGCCGGGGGGCCGGGGGGGCTGGCAGGAGCCCCTCGCTAGAGGCGGCTGCGGCACAAAGGCACCTCTTCATTCAGTAGACGGTAGGACCGAAGCTGTAGCTGAAATCAAGCAGGAGAGCACAGAGGCAGACCAGAACAAGGAAGGCAGGCGCGTAAAATACAAACATTCTCTATCTGTTGCTCAGATATAGAGAAATATAAATAGTGAAAGGATATATTTTTTTTGAGCACTGCAGTCTGTTAGCTGTCTAACTACCTGCGAGAGCTCGGCTCTGCCGATTTTGGATGAAATGGACTTTCAGGCCAGGGATGGGGTACGGGGACCACGCAGCCAGCGTGCACCATTCCAGCCTTGTTTTCTCCAGAAACCAAGCTAAAAGCATAACAAACCTTCCTCGGCCAACTGCAGCATTTATGCACAACTGTGGGAGTATATGCGACTAAAGAAGGTGTTTCTAGGCGATATTAACTGCTCTAAGGGCTAGGCTGTGCCTTGGGCTGGTAAGAAACTGCAGCTTAACTCCTCGGACCGCTGGGCTTGACGCTGGCACCTATCCTGGCTCTCTGCCTCCGGCAGAGGCGAGCAACAGCCGGGTCGGTGCCGGCCCTGCAGGGAGCCCCTCCGCCACCCTGAGCCCTCTCCTCCAGCAGCGCCGCGAGGAAAGAGCAGAGGAAATACGCCTCGAAGGTCCCCCGGGAGCAGTCCAGTCCATCCACCGCTGCCTGCTGAGAGCAGCCACTGGGACCGCCTGTTCCGAAATACTGCTGAAGGCTGAGCGTGGCTTAGGCCCTCAGCTTTCGGAAACCTCCCTCCAGCAGAGCCACAGTGACCGCCTGCACTGACGTGCCCTCCCGGCCCTTGGTGGGAGCCGCCGGCGCAGCAGCAAGCAGCAGGGCCGAGGGGAAAATATTACAGCCTCTGTGCCTGCAGAGCAGAACAGAGATGAACGCTGTGATTTTGTGGCAGGCTTCTAATGATAGCCTAGGAGTAATCACAGAAGGAGTCAAGTTTGAGTCCTATTAGTCTTGACAGATAATATCAATTACTTTTTTGCCAACTATATGCTTTTCCTCCCCCTTAATTTACTTTTTTTTTTTTTTTTTTTTTTTTTTTTTTTTTTTTTTTTGCAATGTCAGAAATTGTCACAAACCCACGTGCCTTAACTTTTCACACCAGGTAACCTCGAAGCATCAGAAGCCACCAAAGATTCAGAAATGTGTGTGTGTGTCCCTCACCCAGACTTACAACAGTGGAGCTCACATCTCATTGCCTGATTCCTTGCAAAGTTTGCCCTATTCTGTGCCACAGCATCTGAAGCTACTTGCTTTATCTCTGCCCTTTGTACACAAAATACGTCTCTGCTTCTAGCTGGGAGAAAAATTACAAACTGGCTGGGGAAGGATGAGAGTCCGTGGTGCTGACCACACATGTGCTGCATGGCGAGTGACGGAGCTGGACTAAGTTTTCATCTGTTCTCTGGGAAGCACGTGCAGGAAGGATGACCACGCGTTGCAGGCTTACTGCAACCACCAGCAAACTTTCTCCATCCCAAATTAAAATTAAAGGGTTTCCAGCATAAGAAAAAACATCCATGGGACATGGGGCCTCATTTACTTACCGTGAGAGCCATGGAGTGTTACTGTTAATTCCCAAAACTTTCCAGGCTTATTTATAAAGTGGTTTCACAGCACAGGCACTTCTAATGTCTCCAGCCAGCAGCGCAGCAGCCTGCTCAGGTGTTGTACGGGGACTCCAGCAGCAGCCCCGCTGTTGGGCCCCCCCAAAGCGGGACAGATTGGCCATGCTATCTCTGCGCTGGGCAGGTCAGAGTACATGAACATGACAGTGATGGGAATTTATGTATTTTTCTATGCCACTGGCTACGATTCAATCAAAGTGAAGCTTCATTGACTGGCAGGTTATTTTTCCTTAGAGTGATAGTAAAGTCTCAGCTTTGACCTGCTCCCTGTGGACACTTAACATATCAAATACTTGGTAAGGCTAGATCACTGGTGAGACAGATAGTCCTGAAGGTTTAAGTTGGCCTGAGTAAATTTTTCATGGATCCTTTATATAACCTTATTGAAAGACGAGTAGTAGCATGAAAGCCTTCCTAGATGCCCGATTATATCAGCACGAGCAAGCCACCGAAATCTAAGCCCAACAGATGTTTAATTTCTACGCTTTTTCATGTTAGGCTTCACTAAGGGAAAAGCGGGGGAAGACAGACCTTTCGTTTTTGAGCTGACGGCTCCAGTGGCAAGCTCAGTCTACCATTAGCACAGGAGTGGCTTTCTTTCCTTATGCTTTTTCTTAGTGCTAAACTCAAGCCGCTCTATATATTAGGATTTGTGCTGGCATGTACACAGGGCTCTTGCAAGAAACTGTATTGGCTTCATTTGCCTTTAAAAAGGCCAAATAACGTAACAAATAAATGGAATTGAACCATGCCCACTTGCATTTCCTAGTCTTTTATATGGGAATGGGCTATGGGATACTTTGCCTCGCAACGGCACTGCTCCCTCTAGGCTGCAGGCTGCGGCCAAAGCAAAGTTTATATAAAATTTGCTCTTTGGGCTGTGTGGAGGGTTGGGTGGTTGGTTTCTTTTTTCTTTTTTTTTTTTTTTTGTTTGTTTCCCCGTAGCAAGAAAAAAAGCACGGTGAAACAGAGCGAGGGTTTTGCTGCAGCGCAGAATGTCACTGCCCTCTGCAGGGAGCCCGCTCACCGCTGCGGCACCCACCCCGCAACCTCCCCACGGCCCCGTGGGAGCCCACCCTGTGGAGGTCCTGGCCCTGGAAACACCTCCCAGGTGGGTCCAGCAGTCGGGGGAGAGGGAGGCAGGGTCCCTGCTGGCAGCAGAGCCGCTGCACCCTCGCCCGTGGCACCCTCACCCATTCACACCCTCGCCCGTCGCACCCTCACCCATTCACACCCTCGCCCATCACACCCTCGCCCATCACACCCTCGCCCGTCGCACCCTCACCCGTCGCACCCTCACCCGTGGCACCCTCACCCATGGCACCCTCGCCCATCACACCCTCGCCCATCACACCCTCGCCCGTCGCACCCTCACCCGTCGCACCCTCACCCGTGGCACCCTCACCCATCACACCCTCACCCGTGGCACCCTCACCCATGGCACCCTCACCCATCACACCCTCACCCGTGGCACCCTCACGCTTTGCGCTCTTGGCCTGTGACCGGGGTGCACCTGCTGGCGGAGGATTTTGCTGCCTCCCCTAATCCTCCCCGCTCTGAACAGCAAAAGACAGCATGATGCGCTGTCTGGCAAGGCAGTTCCCCCCTCAACAGACAGACAGACAGACAGACGCACGTGCTTCTCCAAGCATGGGGAGATTTGGCCAGCCTTTCTGAGACCAAGATGAGGGCAGGCAGACGTCCCTGCCCGCCCCTCTGGGGCTTCTCAGCCACCTCTCTCCAGCTCTGCCAAAGCTATGCCGAGACTAGGAAGTGTTTCATGATTGTGAAAACTGCTTTGTCTGGAAAAACCTTGTTTTTCGAGTCTTCAGCACAGCTTGGTTCACCTGGTGCTGCTCAGCTCCCTCGTAAGAAAGCACGAGCTTTTCTGGGCTGAGCTCTGCCACCGTGTTCATGCACCGGGCAGCGGGTGGTGATCACAGATGATGCCTTTTCTATCAATTGCAGTAGCTCTGTACTAACCCAGTGTTTGCACAGCTGCGGCGATGGCTACGCGACTTCCCAGCCTTTCTCTTCGCTCCCCGACACAGCACGCGCCCGTTAGTCTCCAAGAGCCAATCGCCCCATTTCACAGCTGGGAAAACCACAGCAAACCTACCTGGCAAACAGCAGCCGGCCACCCGGCCCCGGCCTCGAGAGGTTACGGAAACCAGAGCAAGGATGGCGTTGTCACACCCTACACGAATTGATGCTCTCTGACCACAGCCCCTACAATTTCCCTGGTCCACACAACAGGGAGTGGGTTTGGCAACAATTAACCAGTTTTGAATTATCCCTCCGTTCTTTAGAAACAGGTTATGCTAAACTTGTATTTTTTATAACTAAGGAGCTACATCTAAACAAGATCCATTCTGTGCTGGTCACAGTCCAGGACTAATCTATTTTCCTGAAGTTACATCACACAAACCCAGATCTTTCTGGCCAACCTGAAGCCCTCAGAAATAAGACTAATGATGAAGGCTTAGCTGTTTTATTTTTCTTGCCCGTAGTGAGATCTCCAACAGGAGAACTTGAGGAAATAAGAGGGATTTGATGGATGAAAAGAAAATCTGGGGACAAGGGTGTTTTGCGTTGGGTTTTTGGGGTTTTTTTTTGAGCAACCATCCTTGCACCTGATAAGCATCATGACCCAGCAGGAAAAATATGCAGCGACAGAAATAACCCTGAGGTTTCTCCCTCCTCCAAACCTGGGTGACAAATATGTGACATACAGGTTTGAGCTTGGATGTGATTTTTTTTAGAGACTGACTCTCCAAGGCACAACATCTGGACGTGCTGGAAGCTTTGGCTGGTGGAAACCTTTGAACCTACCCCTAACACCGATGCAGACCCGTTTGCGGAGCTGGAGCTCATCTCACGTTGGATGAGATCTCTTCTATGTCTGTGGTGGGGTTTTTTCAGTTTCTTAAATAAGCAGACTTGAAACAAGCCAGGACTTTTTAGAAAAGGTGTTGGAGCCCTTCGAGACCCACACTCCTCTAGTTTGCAAAGCGCAGCACCTGCTGTGGCTCGCTGGCTCCGTCTCTCAGGAGGAGGTAGGGGTCGAGGAGCAGAACCACCTGAAGAGGATGAAGAGGACAGTTCACTTCTGCATGAGATTCATCTGTCAGGTGCTTTACAAGCAATCAGAGCCGGAACCTGACCTGGTGGGAGCTGAAAATTAGACTTACCCATTCTGCCTGGCCCTCACTTCACCCAGAGCATTTTTCAGTGGAGAAAGGATCCAAGAGCAACAGAAATAGAGGAGTACTGCCACAGCGTTCGTAGGCACACCAGCGAGAGAGCGGCTGCGGGTTAAGATGTCTCCTTTGAAGACTTACGCACAGTCACATACTTGTGACTGTTTAGCAGGACAGTCCATCTGGTTACGCTTTTGAAGACATGGTGCTTTTCTAGCCAATAAACTCCTACACGTATCAGTGTATCCGGTTTTCCATGTGGGAACCTAAGCCAGAAGACCCCCCTGCGCTTGCTGTCAATCACACAGAAATCAAGACATTCCAAAATTTTAAATGTTTTAAAAGTACAAAACTCCTTGGTTGTACCCAGTGGTTTTTTCACCCACACAGCACAAAATTTCTCAAGGAAATATAACCTTGTTTGTACAGATGGTGAAATTGAGGCATGGAGAAGGGACTCATCCAAAGCCCCAGCTCCAGCAACTGCGATGATAACCGGGGACAGAATCCAGTTATCAGAACTCTGAGCCCAGATCAGTATCTATGCTCCCGCTCCCCCAAATTCATGAAGTATGAGTTGGCTGCCAGCATCTCTTACTGAGGAATGAGCCCCTGAGGAAGACTGGGTGCTGGCAAGCGAGCGCTGGCTCTGCGCACTGGAAGGTAGGCAACCGCCGCGCTCAGGTCCCATAGGATCGTCTGGCACAGAAACCGCAGATCACGTTGTCGTCGTTGCTGTTGGCACGGGGTATCTGGTGTCTAGAAGGGGAAACACCACCCTGTTATTCTGCTGGCCTTTGTTTCTGATTTATGGACCCCTCTAAAGCACAAGTCAAAGGCACTCGCTTCATTTATGGCATGGGGTAGAAAGTGGGATTTCAAGAATGCCCAAAATACCTTCTACGTTTGCTGCAAAGACAGCAAATTCCACGTTTATTTCCTCTTCTGTGGGTACAAACTTTGCATACTAATAAGGAAGTCACTGGGTAGTTGTTATAAGTAGAAATTCAAGGTGTATTTTCCACTCTGGAATAACATGGTTTTATTAATCAATGTTCAAACCCAGATCTCGCTATTTTAGAGGCTAGGATTACGCTCCGTGTGTATTGCCATTATACCTGGCCGACTGAATTGCTCCCCTCGCTGCTCCCCATTAGTTTGGGGATTACTTACTTCTAAATTCTCTGTGGCAGGATTAAAGCTACCTGAATGGAAGCACGCACTCAGAATGGGAAAAGCTTCGCAAGTCTCTCATTTGGGTTCCATAACATACACCAAATTTCAAAAGGAGCAGCGGGTACCCCATCACGCTGCCACACCGGGGAACATACAGTAATAGGTGACATACATTAGGGAGTAAATTTATATTGGTGGGCTGATATGAGCAAGACGCATCCTTGCACAGACTTGCTGATTCTGATCCGGTTCATGTTCTTTAGCTCACATTAGAATTTATCTATCTTAATAATGCTGTAACTTGACGTTTTGGACTTCTCCCTCTGCAGTACTGCAGCTGACCAAGGTGCAGAATCTGCTGATCTGGATGTTTGAGTTAAAACTCGTATGAATGACAAGGGCTTATTTATTAGTTTAATTGGATTCTGACTCTTCACGTGCTTAGTGCCATCTCTCGGTTGCTTCTTGCCTTTACACTTGTTCTGAGTGAGAGCACGGGTTGTTTCAGTCCCAACATTTTCTCCACCACCCTGTTGCCATGAACTCACTCACACAGTTCCCGTCTGATTTGATTTTACTTCATTCGAAGATTTTTCTTTTCTCTCAAATTATATTGTGGGCATTAGTCCAGCCCTGAATGAAGAAACACCAATGTCACCCGTACTTCAGCAATCCCAGACGGCGGCGGCTGCAGGAGCCCTGGCAGCAGGGACGAGCGACACCCAAAAGCGGGCAGCCGCGGCACGGTGAGGCTGCACGAGCCTCGCACCTTCCTGCAGATCCAGCTCAAAACCTATCAGCACTGTAGGCAAACTGAATTTTGTCCCGCGCAGAATAAGGGGTGTTCCCATTGTGGGAAGGAGCGAAGGAGGCTGGGGTCGGGACGGGCAGGACAGGGAGAACGGCAGCAGAGCCGGCTGTGCAGCCAGGGCTGTAGCACGGGCACTGGGGCACTGGGCAACCTGCCTGGCTTGGCTTTGCCCATGCCCATGCCCATGCCCAGTCCTGCCCAAAACCACCCGTAAGAGAGCCGCTGGCACGGAGCCATCACACGCCAGACAAGTTCTCTCTCTGGCTGTCAAGCTGGGACCCCTCATCTGCACTGTGCTTACCTGGGGCGTTGTTTAAAGCCCGGTTCATTAAACCTGTCCCATTTTTTCCTGTTCATCTTTGTGCAATTTACAGTACCCGTCTCTAGAGCACTGAGTCTCCGAGATGTACAAACCCCGGCTGAACGGTCAATGCCGTCTCCTCAGTCGCGGCGTTGCACATCGGCAGGCACAGAATCAGCCCGCTGATAGCATCGGGCCAGCGTTTTCCCACATCTTTTCTTTCCCTTAGCTGTTAAAAGAGAAAAGCAGGGCAGAGGGAGGGAGAGTTCATCCCACGAAGCATATTTCTTGGTTGCTGAGAGACTTCAAATCTCCCTAATGAATAAACACAGTGCACTCAATTTTGTTTATGAAAACAGACTTATTGTGATGGCAAAAAGCATGAGTCAGTGCCCTGAGTGAAGGGGAGTGCAGCAGCTGGAGACACTCACCAAAAAGCAACGCCTCAGAAACCAGAACAACTCTCATCTCGCCCAGTGCCAAGAGATGCAATTTCTCCTTTAACAAAAACCACCAGGATCCAGGGAGTGGGAGAAGGCTTCCTCACGGCCGGGCAACTGGCTGTTGAGCAAGTATTGCCGTTGCTTTGAAAAAGCTGAGAATGTGTGAATGAGCAGCGGGTGCCAGCTGACACCACGCACCCTGCACCCAGCCCAGCACCATCCTGTCGATGCTCTTGATGAAGTCGGCCCGAGCCCGGCTTGCGGGTTTGGGCTCCTGGGTAACAACTTCAGAGCTGCTGCTGATCCCCACCGGACCGCGGCAGAGAAACGACAGGGAAGGTACGTATCTGAGCCCCTCGAGGGGGACGAATTGCTGACTCCAAGCAGCACCTTCTCCGTTCATCTCTGCACCCCCTCTGACATCTGTTGGCATTTATTTCGCTTGCACAAAACCAGCAAAGTGGGATCTGAAGCTTCTACCGTGGCTTCCTGGCCTGGTGAAGGTCCTGAGGCTTCGAATAAGCAAGAGCAACAGGAACACAATTCCCTTGAGCTAATTTTACTGTCTGTACTCATTAGCCTTCCCGCACGCACGCCCCATCTTCTGGAGGTGAGAGTCCAGCGTGCAAAACGCGTACCGCAGCGTGCCTCTGAGGAGCCCCGAGCTGCTGAACACGGCGTCCTCCTCGCTGCAGCGTTCGGTGCCTCGTCACCCGGCCACCAGCGCCCTTGCGGAGCGAGGCTGATCAGATCTTCATCTAGTCCTCAGCACGTTACTGGCACTTCATAAATAACGCCAGCCCTTCCTTCAGATCATGAGCCTTTTGTTTTTCTTCCTCAGTTTCACTGATGTAAATCTGCCATGTATGCACGAGGCCATGCCATGGTGATGAATGATCCTGAATAAGGACCCACTTAGCCAATTTTCACTGTACAGAGTTCCATTGTGCGGAGGAGGGTTAACACACAGGGCTCTGTTCAAACAAAATGAGGTAAACAGAAGTTCAAAACTTTTCCTTCCTTCCTTCCAAAAAAAAAAAAAAAAGAAAAAAGACCATTTTCTGAAGGCCAAGCATGGAGGAAGGAAAGAAATTTCAATTAAAAACATAAAATTGCTCATCCGACATTGGTGCCTAGGTCAGATATGCAGATGAATATACTGGCCATAAGCACAAACCATATCAAGAGGAAGGTTTCTAGGTGCTGCAAGGAAGGAAGCAATAGATGGCACCACGTGGTGCACTGCAGATCAAGCTATCCAAGCTCCCTAAAAACTTCCCCCAAAGACTGAAACGGGTAGAGGTTTAAAATTCCGTGTGTTCTCCTTCCCGCGTAAGGCAGAGAAGAGCCTGTCGCTCTGCAGGACGGTGTCAGCGACGGGCACGCACGCACGGCGCCGCTGCCGGCAGCACAACGGGCACGTCCAGCTCCCCTCCGTACTTGATACCCCGTACAAACGAGGCTGCCAGCTTTCATCAGTTGGCTGGCCAAGCAGAAACACTGCAGCCGTATACTCAGCCTCCAACTATTACATGTTTTTAAACATACATCCACTGGGACTGACCCAGAAAATTGAAGGTAGGTGGGAAATCAGCAGGTTTTCCGTATAGAGACTAGTTAATATCTTTGCTGGCTAAAAGACAACTAACCAGAAAAGAACACTAGATTTTAGCTCTGGGCTGTCCATTATTACGGGACCTTTCAAGCTTTTGCCATACAGCCTCAGTCCCGACAGCCTGTGGCGTTACAGGGCTTGCACGGGCTCGGAGGACTCGGCAACGCGGTTTTGGGGACCCCGCAAAGTGCCTTTCAGTGCCACGCTGAGATACGGTCGCAGGGGGTATAATATACAAACAGGCTCACCGAGGTAGACCTTTTGCACTGGTTTTGCACTAGCACACGTTCAAATACAGGTAGAAAGCACGGAGATGTGTTAACGGTTCCCAGCACTACTGTTGTGTTGTATCAGTTGCTTTTACCTTTTCTGTATTTTTTTCCCAGTGTGATTAATTTGCCCTCTTCCTCATCCAGCCAGTGCCCCCAACCAATTTTCCCCATGTTAAGAAGAAACTGTAGTTTCAGAGGGTTATTAATTCAGCACCTTTCAACAGTAACTGTATATTCCACTTAAAGAATTCTATTAAGAGTGTGTTATGTATCAAGCGGAGCCTTGGATAAATAAAGGACAGCAAGCAATAGTAGAAGTCCTCCTGTAGACTGTGTTAGTCACAGGTCAGTGCTTTCTGTTACTGGAATTCACAGAAAAATTGCCACAAAAGAAGTGAAGTCTGTGATCCGAGACTTTTTGCACTTTTTGTTCCCCGAAGCTTAAGATGGTTAAATCACGGATGGATCTTTTTTCACTTCCTTTGAAGTTTCTGATTAAACAGTGGCTTTTCACGTATCTTCAATACAAAACCAATTCTTCATCTGCCACAACAGCAGCGAATGGAAGAGGATGTGACACCAGCCCAAACAAAATGCCCGGCATTTCATGCGAAACCCGTGGAAATTCCTCCCCTAGTTCTCACCAAAGTCCAGCTTCTCTGATTGCCTGGCTCCAGAGCACGAAGGTGGAGGCAGCCACCTCCCCAGCAGCATCCCTGACACCACGAGGGCCTGGGGGTGTGATTTGCCATTTTGCTGTGTGCTGCAATGCACCTGGCACAGAAAGGTCTTGGCCCTTCATAACAGTCTTACACAGGATACTAATACAAAGAAATAGTGGTGAATAATAATTTTCCCATAAGATCCATTTGAAATAGTCTGTATCTCCAAAAGTACTTATAATTCAGGGGAAAAAAAAATCTATTAAAAACTAGTTCTGTGGTACTAAACTTGGCTCAAACCAGTCCCTTAAAAACAAACAAAAAACCCTAAGCACTGTAGATTAGTTGGCCTTTCACCAACCAAGACTTGATTGAAAATCAAATGCAGATGTGAACAGAAAAAAAAAGCAGCAATTTCAGCTCTCGGCAGCCGCTTGCTGTTGGCATGCTCCAGAAAAATATCAGTGCAAACTGGTACCGTCTGGACCACGCCGTAGCCTTCGTGGCAATTACGCGGCCAGAGCGTTCTTGCTGTCCCTGTTAAGATAAACAGTGCTTTCCGCAACAAAGGGAGCGGAGGGATTAAGGCAAGCAAAAAGAAAAAAGGGCTCAGATGGGAAAGCTTAGTTTTCTTACGGCTACAGGGTATGTGTGCAACTCAGTGCTAGGAGTGAAAGCGTAAGCCAAGACATTCATCCTCTGGCTCGTCCCTGTCAGTGCCTGGATGGGAAGAGTCCTCCTGCACGGGGCAAATGGGGGCTCCATCACCCCAAACGGTAACCAGGGAGCAGCAACAGGCTGGAAACGGCGAAGACCAGAACACCGAGCAGTTTTAAACTCCTTTAAAAAAGAAATGAAGAAGAAAGAGGGAGCGTGATGATAAAAGATGTTTTGTGCTCTACTGGCAGAGGAGCAGAATTGATGATGTGATGAGTCAGTTCCCTCTCCAGCATTAACAATCCTCAACATGCATCTTCCAAAAGCAGCCTCTGTTTGGGGTCCCTGACTCTAACATCGGCAATACTTTCCTTGGGACAAGGATCTGTCTTCTCTCAAACTTAACTCTTTTTTCAGGGGAAGAGAAAACTGCCACGGCACATCACAAATTCTTTTAGGGGTGGAGGGGCTGCTTGAGCAGGTAGTTGTCTTCAGGGCAAGAGAGAACGTTTTGTGTCAAACTAAGTTTCGTGTGAATGATCCTATTTATTACACAAATTTCAGCCTATTCTGGCTTACCTTACCCAGAAATACCAAGAGAATTAAACTCGAAAAATTGAAAATCATATCCATTTCCACATGCAGAATTGAACTTTGCAGGATTCTTCTTTTTTTTTTTTAAGTTCATGCCACTGGATACGCTGCCCTGCGCTCCCAAACGCTCCCTCCCTTGTGCGAGACGCTCGCAGTGGCTATCACACAAATGACACATTGTCTCTTGGCAAAAAGATGCGCAGAATGAGACTTGACTCAGAGACCTGCTCACCAACAGCAGCAAAAATTCCCCTCAAAGTTTCCCACAGAAGCAGAGCCAGAAGGTATCTTTCGTGATTAATTCTCTCTGGAGAGCGAGAACTTGGAATATCTCTGCAATACTGTGTAGCAGTGCGCTTTTTAAATGAGAATAATTAAGTTTGTAATAATAGATAGCCCCAGAAACATTAGCTTCCTTCATTTTGTCCCGTTTATCTACAACAAAATAATCTGAGAACAGAAAAACCATTAAAGTAGAGAGAGTGGTAATAAGATCCTTGCATTAGAAAACCATTCACCAACATGGCCACGGATAAAATATCAGCTCTGCTTCGTGACTCATCTCTGAATCTATAACTATTTAAATACCAAAGTACTTTGAATTTTATGTGGTCATGATAAATAGCGACAGGCAACTGAATTCACATCCTCAACGTATATTACTTTATCAAGGAAAGCTCCGCACCTAGCCATCTGCTTTCTCTTCCCCCTTTTTCTTGTGTTTTCGTCATCCTGGATTCCTACCTATTTTTTCTCCCAAGAGAGCATCCAACCCCAAAAAGCACTTACAATGTTGCAGAGCCACCTTGAAAGAAATGTGGCGCTATTCCGTAAATTTTTACAGGAGCAGCTTTCATACTCTACACAGTAAGATGCCGCATATTTCTTACTATAAAGAAATTCTTTGAAGCTATCTCCGTATTGTTCAGCCATCACTGTTATCAGCCCCAGCAAAAGAAGAACAAAGATAGTGCTAATTAATTGCTAATTGCTGTGTCACTCTGAAAAATGAAGATTTTTCTCTGCCTTTGACTCTGGTATCTCCTGGAGCATATTCACACAGTACAGCCGCGAGAGCCCCAGCTCTCTGCGGGCTCGTGCTGGTGCCTACTACAGCTAGCAAAGCAACTCTGACCCCTCCGTGTGCTTGAATCCCACCTTGACATGTCCTTCCGACCCACAGGAGGTGAACAATAAATGAACTGTGCTACTCCCAAATACTGACTACAGGGGATGTACCCTTAATTCTTCCCTTAGAGCCACCAGGCACCTTGCGAGTTACTTGCTTGGAAACTGTCCGGGTCCCCAGATCTCCTGGGAAGGAGCAATTTGCTCCTCGTGCCCCGCGTGTGGGGCTGCCTGACGTCGCTTTGGTCCCAGCGTCGGGGTGCCAGGGTGTCCATGCCCGCGACCGGCTGCTCTCAGTGCCACAAGGACGCACCTTCCCCACACGGCACCTGGGAATGAGGAGGTGAGAGCGGACATGGAGGTAGCTGAGACATAACTGCCGGCGTGGGAGTGCTGCTGAGGTGGGGACAGGCAGGGGCGGCGTGCGGAGGGTAGCGGGAGCCGCGCTGCCGGGTGACCAGACATCCTTCTCTGCACCCTGCGACTCAACTTTGCCTGCAGACTTCGGGCGCTGCAGGCAGCAACTCAGTACACCGTGGTCCACATTAGTCCTTCCACCAGCAAGGAAACATGCTGGCTTCACTCTGGTAATAAAAACAACTCTTTTAACGTTGCACAATAAGCACAATCCTGCTGCAGAGAACAGTTGCTAAACCAGCTTCAGATCTTTACAAGCCTGCGACCTTCAAAAGAAAATGAGAGGGAGTTCAATTTGCAGTTAGGGATCTATGAACACCCGCTTTGGTTTCTGCTGGGGAGACCTGCAGGACCCCGTCCTGGTGGAAAAGCTCCGTGAGTGCAGTGAGGAGGTATTGCTGGAGGAGGTTCACGCTGGCTGCAGTTCAAAGCAAAATGTGTCAGAATGAAAACAGAAAGAACTGGACTTTCTTTTCACCTGTTAACTCTTCAGTGCTGAGCTCCTTCTCCAATTTACACTTACAGACTTACACATATCCAGTGTTAATGTTAAGATTCAATTCATCATTACTGACACCCCAAAACATAGGCACTATTGCAACGTTCGTCTGCGGGCCTGGAAGTCCCACACAAATATTATTTCACCTGCATTAACACACCTTAATAATTTGATCTCAACGAGATAGGATAGTACCATAAACTAATTAAAGCCAGGAGTCCTGGCTCATGCTCCT
This sequence comes from Sula dactylatra, assembly GCA_013389905.1. Taxonomy (NCBI): domain Eukaryota; kingdom Metazoa; phylum Chordata; class Aves; order Suliformes; family Sulidae; genus Sula; species Sula dactylatra. Next base: position 189,919 of record WEKW01032579.1, on the reverse strand, counting down.
TCCTCTCCCAACTGGAATCTCTGCCTAGTCAGGCCTTTTTCCCCATCCTGACACGTGAGTATCAGAGATCTTCCCCAACCCTGTAAGTAACCATAACTGCACGACAACTGGATTTCCTAGCTTATTCTTTCCATCCTATTTGCTTTGTTTGTGTGCGGGGTGTGTTCTGATCACTGCAGCTGAAATACTCCGAAAGCTCCCTTTCCTGCCCCAGCGCAGGCAGTGGGGACCTCTCTCTGACCCATCCCTGCTGCCCAGGCTCAGGCAAGTGCCAGTGTCTCACAGGTAGCCCCTCAGATACCCAAAGGTTTAAACTGTCATAGAAAGGACAATGTGGATTTCTGGTCCTCTGGATTATGAGAAAAATCTCCTCCCCCACAAGATGACCCAGGAGGACTTGATCTCAGAGCCTGCCTGAGGACAGGGGCCATGTGTGTGATGAGCACAGGCACGTGGGGACAAGCTCCACGACAAGCTTCTGTCCACTTGGCTAGCTATTGGCCTGGTGCTAATTTGGGTCTGGTATACATCTAAAGTGTTTCAATCCAAGTTTGGGATTCATGCTGGAAAACTGAATCCCTGTATGCACAGCCCTGCTTTTGTCTAATCCACCCAGGCTGCGCAGATGAGAGCCTGGGCCTGTACAAAGACACCCATTCTGCTCAATCTCTTCCCTCAGGACAGAGCTAGAGCTGGACTTGAGCCTGCGCCAGAGCTTGCGTGAAAGCAAGCTGAGTCTGGACTTCGAAATGCACTCGAACGTTTGGTCCATTAACAGCATAAGCACATCCCAAAAGCTGGGTGATCTGGCTCTTCTGAGCTTGATGGCTGTTGACCCCGAAACCTAAAGGTTGACCATGATTTCAATAGTCAACTTCAGCAGTGCCTTCCAGCTCATCTGGACCAGGATTTTCAGCCTTTCTCCTGTTGCCAGAAAGGATGTTAGTGCATGTGCTAAACCCAAAGCCTTTCAGTTCCTTTGCTGTGGAGCTCTGTCCTGCACTGGGACAGCCTGAGCCAGAAACCACTTCCCAGCTCCTCCAGCATGGCTGGAGCCTCCACCCAGAGAGATTTAGGTCCTCTTCTGCAACGTCTGCCAGTTCTTACCTGTTTTCTTCTAAAGTCCAAGTACCTATCAAGCTCTACGGCTCCGCCATTTATCTCCCACATGTCAAAGTGTGCATCCAGATGGAAGCACCTGCAGTATTTCTGACACCAAAGTCACTGTGAGAGAACGTGTGTGGGAATTTGGATCAGACAAGTGCTGTTTCAGCATTAGGCCTCATCAGTGGTAACCACCCGGGCTACATCCCTACCTCCTAGAGAGTAGGTTGCTCCCTTCATCGTTCTCTAAGGGAATTCATGACATCTGCAATACATTACAGTCTTTTCAAAGAAATGTTGTCTACATTAAGTAGAAGTATTTAATTAGCACTTCATTTAGAGCATGTGGTACAGCTCACAGTTCCATTTTGGGCCAGAGATGATTTTCAGGGGTGGGTGGAAAACTGAAAATGCCATGAGGCCAATGTAGTTTGCAACAGCCACTGACTGCTCATTTCTGCTTGCACATTATTGCAGACTTTGCAGGAAAGCTGCCGTAGTTTTGTAGCCCCGGTGAACTGAAAACAGACCCTGAAAGCAAATACACCAAAAAAAAAGTCATAGGAATGACTTTTACAAGTGCGACGTGTCACATTGATCCTGTTTCTCACCTGTGGCCACTCTACAGGTGTAAGGCCCTTCAGGAGGGAGGTTGCTCTTGGGGCTGCAGGTCTCTGGAGCTGGAAGCTCCTTCCCCATCCACCCCCCCGCCCGGACGCGCGGCAGGGCGGTTTGAGTCCTGCCTCGCCCAGGGGAAGCCCCGATGATTCAGACACCCCTCTGAGTCATCATCCCTCCCCAGGGGGAGGCCAATGTGTTGCTGGCCAAAGCTGGCAACAGCCTGTAAAGCCCAGTGCCCGTAGGGGTGGTGTCCCCCCATCTCCAGTCCAGCAGGTAGCTTGCTCACCCAGGCACACAGGTTCCTTACGCCCCTCCGGGATACGCAGCCCGAGTCCCACGTGCATGACCTAGTTCTAAATAATTTTAAAAACAAACCTCTCCGGTATCATTTAATGGAACTTGCCCATAATTTTATCAGTCCCTATGAGGACTGGGAGATTCAAGTGTCCATATTGGCCTAAACATTCCTCCTTAGAAGGAGAGCCAAAGCCTCAAATGTGAACTTCTTGCCAAGATCGAGAGCAAGTCGAAAGACATCTCACAGACGGACAAGAGCAAAATCATTGCACTAGAACTGCCGGAGTAATCCAGCTGTATATTTCAAACTTCTCAAGCTGAAGTCTTGCTCTAGCCAGCCTCAGATTTTTGCATCTGCTTGAACCCCAAAACCCAGCTACTTATTACCTTCCTGGTACCGACGAAAAAAACCCCAAACAAACAAAAAAAACCCCTTGGTACATGTAGCAAATATACTGTAATATTATCAGAATAAATCTCTATCAGACTTGTTAAACATTATAGCAAAAGGACGAGACCAAGCAGCTGTGGTTTTGCACATAAATGCACACACATCTATCTATTCATATAGATATATTTTTATATATATATATATATACACGATAAAAACTCTTCCTTGGCTGCGTACATACAACCGCTATTAATGTCAGCGTGACTCTGTGGTGAATACACGCATACCATCATTGATCATCACTTGCCTATTTTATGTGCGGTGTTTCAACAATTTTCTGTGCTGTAGCAATACACTACACCATCTCTTTGCAAAAGTTTTCACTGCCGCAAGTGAGACTAGAAGTCTATTTTTCACATTTAAATCTGTTAGCATATTTCCTTCAAGTATCGAACTCCCCAAGAATATGGCCGTTATCATCCAGTTATCGCTGGGGATGGTAAAGGACACAATTCACAGACAAACAGGACCACTGTCATTTTGATGAGGAGAGGTTCACACACAAAATTTAAATGTTAATACTAGGTGGATGGCAACACACATCTCTGGAACAGATTTCTGATTTCCAAAATATAGCTAACAGAATACTAAGGCTGCTGCAAAATCTACAGTTTGGGCTATAAAACAGCCTCCTGAGACTCATATTTTATACCCTGGCCCTCACTGCCAAACGTCTCATAACTGTCTCCGTCCTGCATGTGTCTAGCATGAACTTCTGAAGCCCCGGAGTTGCATGCGTAGAGTAGACACTCCGCAGCCTTCCTTTCTGCGTGCAGTGATGCTTGTCTATACGTAGCTAGACAGACTTTTTGTCTGGCAGGAAGTTCTGAACACGCTATTATTATGGGCACAAACTTGGATTTCCTTTGAAAACAGAGTCTATAATGTTTCATGAGGTAGGACTTCTAATATCGTATCTAACACTGGGAAGCTTTGTTCTCTGCAATGGTACTTGAGCTCATGCCTCTTCGAAGGCTGTCGTATTAAGGAGCTGTTCTATGTCTTGTAGGGTTATATATCTCATAGCAACGTGTAATTTAGTGACTCTGCTCCAGCAAATTATAAAGCCCACGGCAGACTCTGGTCAGACACGGTGCAGTGAACAGTGTATGCCACCAGGACAGCTCTCCTGGGGTCTCTTAGCAAATTAAAAGGTTGGTCCCAAATTGACAAAATGTAAATGCAAAAGGTGTTTGTCCTGATATTTGCAATTACTGTGACTATGTGTCTGCCACACTCAAAGCAGTTGGAAAAGGCTAAATTTGCTTCTTAGAATTACATAATTCAAATTATGTACACACACTCCTGGGAAAAGCAAGGCTGTTTGGCTCCAGCTGGCTCTTGCAGAAGTCAATAACCAAGTATGAATATTAGCAGATGCAGGATCAGCACTTCAGCACTGAGCATCTCTGTAGCTGCTTCTTTGCGACTGCAGGACAGGGAGGAGTTGAGTGTTGGGGAGAGCAGCATATGGAGCCCTCTTCTTGGGGAAGCAAGGATGAGGAAAGTGAATAGAAGGGCAAGGGGTCTCATGGGGAAGAAACTTTGATTTACATTCTCTGAAGAAATAGAGATAGGACATAATGAGGAGAGAGGAAAGACATCTTAAGCCATGATCCTGCTGGCTTTCCTTCTCCTCTCCACATATTCCCTGGCAGGTTTCCTGGTGGCACAAACTGCTTCATGTGTATCTTGTTTATTTTTGGCCTGGATAACTTCCTTTGGAGCCAGCCCAGCCCCTGTTGGGAACATAAGATAAATCTGGATTCATTTGAAACTCCCTTTTGGAATAGGCAGGGGTGTTCTTGTCAACATGTCAGATTAGGAATGCTCCATTTGGTTTAACAGAGCTGGCCTTCGGTTTAATCCAAAAGGCTCTATAAACTTCCATTGTCATTTATGCTCCAAANTTGAAGGTAGTGGCTTCCTTGTTAAATTGTATTCCTTTGCTGTAGATCAATTCAATCGTATCCACCAGAGATGCTCCATTTATTCTGGCATAAGGAAGTGTTTTTATCAATCTGAAAACAATACAATTTTAATGATCTGCAAAGTTAAAAAACGTGTCAAAGAACTGAGCAGAACTGAGGAATGAAATATTAATGAAGGGTGCCTGAAAATCACTGTAGTGCAGAGTGGAATGAGAATTATTTCTTCTAACAGAGACGTCTCAGGTGTTGTTGGCAAGTCACCTCAGACACGTGCTGTAACATCCACTTCTGAAAAGTTGCTCTAATTGTTATTCTCTTACCTCGTAGAAGGCTAAACTCATTCATTCCTAAAGGAGATGAATGGGGTAGTAAAAATAGTCTTTTATATTAGTAAATTGTAGGGTTGTCATTTTATGGCAGCCAAAACTTTCTAAATACTGAGTCAATCAGAAAGCCTTCTTGGGTTTTTGAGAGGATGGATAACTATGAATTTAGTGCACTGAGCTGGCACTCAGGACATCTGGGTTTAAATCCCAGCTCCGGCATCTACAGCATCTGGCACCCACGCATCTATTGTGTGACTTTCAATGAGTAACTGTCTTCCATTTCCCAGTCCTTGGAACAGGGATAATGACCCTTCCTCGTGCTCCCATTTGGTCTGTCTGATCCAGTTAGGTGACAAATTAATCAAATCAGAACCTCTCCTTTCACAGACGCTCTGAAAGCTCACAGCGTCAACCAGCCAAGCGGGACCTGCTCAGCTTGGGGCTCGGTGTCAACATGATTCGTCCAAGATAAAATGTTTTTCAGAGGTTGCTCAACCCTTTTGGAGGAGGTGTCTTGCTGCAGTTTGAGATCCTATAAATGAAGCTTTGCCATGCAAAGGGCTTGCTACCAGTTGTGTCACACTGGAAAGGCAGCCTCTAATGGGAGCGCTGCTGCACCTCGACCAAAGTGTTGAAGTCAAGCTGTCATAGTGTGAGAAAATTGCTGTTGTGAGAGCAAGTGGTCCGTACGATGCACAAAGCCAGTAAAATATAAGATTTTCTTAAATTTATCCAGAACCTCAGCCCTGGCTACAATAAACATAGAAAACAACAAGGCAAAAGGAAATTGGGTTTGGTTTTTTTTCTGTTTTCAAGTTGCAGATAGGTAGTTTCCGTGACTGTCAATTTTTTAGTCCAAGGTATTTGAAATTTATAAATGCTGAGTTCTAGGTTGTCTGACCTAATTTTCATTCATAAATAGTAGGCTTAGAGTTATCCGGGGTGATGATTCTGTACTGCCCAGCCGATGAGCTGCAAGGCAGAAATGTTTGTTTTCCTTTTGTATGTACGTAAGTAATTTCTGGAAACCAAATCCAATCCAAAGAAACCTGCATCATATCATAGAGCCTTTATATCCTGGCTGACCACAGACACACTGCTTGGCAACGTGACCTCGGTGTGAGTTGTGCCCCAAACTCACTCAATACCAGTGTAAAAAAAGAGTAATCCCTACAGAACAACAGACTACAGACGATGCTTCTATCTCTGTTTCTCGGTTCCTTGAGCCTGATACTTATATTGATATCATCAAAAAAACACAGAAAAGAAAACTACCAAAAAACCCACCCCAATACAAACGTGCATTTCAAATTAAATTCTCATATGATGGGCTCTCCAACAGACCAGTGTTCAGCTGATGGTATTAATTGAGTCTTGACTGGTCATTTAGATGGTAAAATTATGTTTTGGTCTTATGTAAAGATCGCTGTAACACGAGCAAATCAAATACCGTACCCTTGTGCTAGCAAAGCAAAATATAGAAAGTAATTAGAAGGAGTTAAAAAATAAATCACATGCTTTCTCTACAATGTGAAGCTCTGTAGGCGACTTAGAATTTGTACATTAAACACCTTATTAAGGGCAGCAAGACTGCTGATCATCTGCTTTCGTTATTGCAGAGGAATCCAGGGAAAAGGTGTGAAATTAAAGGTGAAATGCAAAAGGAGTTATCAGATCCTTCCAGCTCAAATACACAAACTCCAGTTACTGGAAGGATAAGAAAAAGGGGGATGTTATTAGGAAAGCATTATCCTTAACTTCACTTTTAAGAAATCCAGTGCCTAAAAATACACGTACTAGAAAATGACTTGGATATTAGCTATGGCAATGGAACAGGTTGTCAGAGAGACCCTAAAACCCACAGTGCCGCAGTTCTGTCGCTGCTCTTTTTGGAGCGGGCACATGGACTGCATTTGCAGGGTTCTGCACCCAGGTCTGCCTGGCAGGTGCCGCCCCGCATCAGGCCGAACGCCTTTTTTTCCTAGTTCAGCACTTGAATGATGCTGAGAAAGCTCAGCACATTCAGGAAAATGTTCACCCATAATCCTCAGAGCTGAAACAAATAAAGCTGTCATACATTTTTAATGTTTCTCGCATATTTAGAATGTGAATATTCATCATTCTTGCAAACCAAAGCCTAATTAGATTCATAAATTATTATTGCTCAAACGTAGAGCAGAAAAGAAGCATGCATTTCTGAAGCTCATTGCACCCGGAGGAGCCCTAGTTATCTTACACACAATAACGAGATAGCAAGCACGCACAGTTTTCACTCTTTACAAAGCATTAAGAGGCAAATGCAACGCAGAACGCCACAACCCACGCCAGCCTCAGGCCTCCCTGCGGTCCCAGGCAGCAGTTTCATTGAAGTCACGGGCACTTCGGTGTCTCTTCACCCGACTCCTGCTCGGGCTTTGGCTAACTCACGGCTCACGCTAAGGCCTGGTGTCTGCTGGGAGCAGCACCGCTGGGTCAAAGCGAGAGCAACACGTAGGCAGGGCACCACGGGGAGAGGTAAAGGTTATCAGGCAGCCACCGTCACCTCCTGCAGCCATCACCTCCCACGTCCTTGCATACTAATTGTCTGGGAGTTTCTTCAGAATCCACGAACTTATGGAAATGGCATAGACCAAACTTCCAAGCTGGAAGGATTAAACGCATCATTTTACCCCAAAAAAGCTTTTGCAGGGGATGCTGAGCAGCAGGAACGGGAGAGGAGGGATCTGCTCTGCAAGGGTGGGCTGTGTATCGGCTCTTCCCTGCGCGGAGCGAGGAAAGAGCACGGCCCTCACACCACCAAGGGCTGCTGGTTTCTATTTCCAGTGGTGATCAGAGAACTCTACAAGTTGTTGTTTTAAAAAAACAAAATCTGCAAGCGATCCGAAAAGCTCTTAATCTGGATGGCAGGGGATTAGCACGGGAGGGCCCCGTGGTGAGCTGCAAACCCCACAGACAGAGCCCTCGAGTGTCCTTCACGCCTCGCGGCGTGTTTGCTCAGCTCAGGCTGCGAGTCCACAGGCAGCACGCTGCAGTTGCCTTCTCTGGAATATGTTTGTTTATCAGAGGGAAGAATAAATAGTCGGCTCCGCTGAGGTTATGGTGCATCTCCCGAGAAGCCCCCAGCGTAGCTAAGCACGTGCATAATGCATGCAGACTAAACACATCATGCAAATGTGGGGATATTTCCAGCTCCAAACGCTGCAGGTTTGTTCTGTGTTGTAAATGAACCGGAACGCTCGGTTCGCTGGTGGCACCACCCGGGGAAGGTACCTCGGCTCCAGAAAGACACCAATGACAGTCCAAATGATATCGGGGGTGCAGAACGGCACCGCGCAGAACGTTGCCAAAGACAGGACGCAAAACCAGAGCAACCCGTGTTCTCATCAGATATGAAAACTGACACTCACACAAGTGCTGTGACTTCTTCTGTTCTTGCCCTGGCTCGTAGATCAATTCCATTTCCATCCCGGTTTCGGGTCGTTTTGAATAGATCTACTGAATACAGGGAAAATGACAGGGTTTAGTTCCACAGACTAATAATTAAAAGTGAATGGTTCTACTATATGTGCCAAAGTCTTGGGCCAAGTGCATCTCATTTTAAAGGTAATTCATTACTACGATGATAATAACAAAAATAATAGAGGTGAAGCAAATTTGAAAATCATAAGTCTTCCTCAATAGAAAAATCTGCTTTAGAAATCAAAAAGGAATTGTTTATATCTGGATTTTCATTACATAAAAGACTTCCCATTTTAGCTTCTTTATAGCATAAAAATAGCACCAGGGTTAAAACTAAAATCTAAATCTGTTCTATTATATTTGTATTAAAAACAATTCTAATTTCAGGCTGCCTTTTTCCTGAGCTATATTTTTCTATGTTTCCTTTTGAGAGTTGTCCAAGATCATGGCCTTGAATCCAAAACTTTTACTGTTTTCTTCTAGGTCCAGTTCAAATCCCAGCATCAAATTATTTCCTGGAATGTAAGTGTCTCTACAATAGATGAAATAGAGATTTAAGGAAAAAAGCAGATTATTTAACGTGTGCGTTTCTTTTAAAAATAAAAATATCTAAAGAGTAAATCCCAAATAATAACAACTTATACTGAGGCATAAATTGGGTATCAGCTATTTAAAATTTTATAGAACTTACCAATATACTTTTCAAATAGCACATCTTTGCTGCTGATATAAAGTCAAGCAAGTGGCCTGAAGGAATTTTTTCTCCCAGAAGCTGGACAGTTAAAGGAGTAAATGGGCTCTGCTTTGGGTAGTACCTGCTTCTTCCGTAGGAACACAGAGGAAAGACCATCCAGCGTACGTGAGGGTCAGCGTATCTGCGTCCAGTGAGTAGGTCATTCAACACTGAGAAACCACAGAGGAGCTGAAAAAGCAAGAAGGTTTGTTTTCTACGTACAAAGGAGGTACGAGGGGCTGAGTCCCGTTAGCTCCAAAACTTTGGCAGATATATTGACACGAGCCAAGTGCTTCAGTTCACCTCCCTTCGTTCATAACTGCGTTCGTTTTAATTGTCAGACATAACCAGGTAAACTTACTGCTTTTCTATCTGATGCATCTGAAGTATTTAAAGACAGCTTTTAACTAATAACTTTAAGCTGCTGCTTTTTTGATTTTTTTAAATTAAATTTTGGTTTTTAATTCAAACGCAATTTCACAGAAACTGGAAATTAAATCAGCCATCCTGGAAGCAATATGTGCTTGTCACCATTTCTAACATTACAGAAACAGGAAACCTGATAATCTGAATGAAAGCCACCTGAGTTACAGAACGGCTTAAACATTTATCTCTAAAGATTCCTCTCCAAGAGCAGACAGGACAGGTAAAATAAATCCAACAGATAAAAATCAACATTTACTAAGAAAGTATTTTAAAGGTACAAATGCAAACCAGCTTTTCTTTAAATCTAACGTTTCTAACTGCTGGTATAGATCATGACTTCTAGTTTTAATGTAAATAACTTAACTCAATTCCCCCCTTCCCAGTATTTCCCTTTACCCCGAAGCAAACACAGCAGCTATGGAAGAGACAGCTAAAATACTGCTACAGCACACCAGAAGCGGCAAAGCTCCGTGCTGTTGTACGAGATGAAGATGCCTGGAATTTTATAACTTCTTTGTATTTCTCTATAACTAAGAAAGTGGAGAATGCGGTGCAGAAAATGTCATTTTCCCTCGCAGCCACAAGAGGGGAACCTTTTCCTTCTGTAACACGGGGAAAAGCCTGTTAATAAACTCGCCACATGGAAACCATTCCAAGAGGGAAAGACGGCTCCTTTGATTTAGCAGAAAAGTTTGGCATCGTTTTCAAAGTCAATAAATACATACATACAGTCAATTAGAAAGAAACCAGCCAACTTACAACCACACTAATTATTTATATATGCATGTTGCAGACTCATTGTTCTAGGGCTTTTACATGAAAAATTAATTTATATAGAAGTCTGCAGTGCTTTTCCTCCCTTGTGTGAGAGCGTGTGTAACACCCGTGCTGCTACTCAGCGCATTATGGTCACTGCGGGAATCCCCAGGCTTCTGCTGAAAGGCCAAATAATTTGAAGTCAAATCTTCGGTGACAAAGGATGGGCTTGCAGTGGACCGGGAGCTCATTAATTGCAGGCTCAAATGTCATGTCTGCTGTTAAACCTCAGCAGCTTCTTGTGTATGTCCTTCTCTCACGTGGCCAGGTTGATTATTTGGCGAGTGAGCCTTGCACTTGCCTTCAGGCACAAGCGGGTATTTTTCTCTTGTTGAGCATTACCGAGTCAGGGCTGGATCCATACCAGCCACGGTCACCTGAATCTTTCCGTTGACTGCAGAGAGCTTGGACCAGCCCCCAGGCGACCACCGCTGCGGAGGGGCTCCCAGGTGCTAAGCCCCAGCATCACCAGAGGAAGCACCGTGGCCTTCGCTGGCAGCGTTAGCAAATTCCGTGCCCGTCCCGGAGCCTGTGAAGGTGCTGGGGTGGCCCTTTGGAGAGAGCGTGGGTGGCAAAAGAAGGCTAATGTCCAGCTAAAACCAGCACAACCCAAAACGTGAGGTTCAGGTCAGAGGGAGCCCTGTCAGGCTGGGAACTAGAAACACAAAGCATTACTCTGCTGTCATCTGCAAACTCACCTTTTTATAAAAAACCATCCTCTTGGTGTAGGAAGCCTCAGGTAATTCCTGCTTAGCTTCATTAGCAGGCAGCACAGCCTGTCTGTGCGAGCCTTCCCAGCTGCAGGGCCAATACCCTCACCCAGAGGGAGGGGAAGGAGGATTAAGTGGTGGCTACTGGGTGCCCAGGAGGATGTGAGACTAAGGCCTGAGATGAGAGATGAAATCAAAAACATTAAACATTAAAGAAGGAAGGAAAGTGTGAGCTATATTATTTTTCTAATTCAATAAATGGGCTGGAACTCAGATATGTCTTTATTTTCTGACTAGAAGGAGGCACAGTTTGACATTCCCATTCCCCAAAATTGTGCCTGTATCTCTGAACAAGCCTAAGCTCAGTCTCTCAGGATGAAGAGCAGCAAGAGTCTGATCCTGCGCCGGGTACTAGTCACACCGCAAACGCGTTTCTTTCCAGCTACAAAAGAGTAGCGTACTTCCCTTGCAAATTGAAACCCTCAAACCAAATCCCGCGCTACTTGAGCAGGCTCCCGCAGAGCGGAGGCAGCAGTAGGGGCTGGAGGTACCGCGCGGCCGAGCTGCCGCCGGTCCTCGCGAAGCACTTGAAGCTCTGCACCGTCCCCCCGAGCTGGGTCAAGGGTGGGTCAATCTGCCTCTTGCCATTCGTGCGCCCACCCGTCCCCTGTGGAGCCAGGGCAGGGGTTCCTGTGGCAGGGCGAGGGACTGTGTTCTTCCTGAAAGATCTGGGGAGGCTCCGGGCTTCGGGCGTGAATTTGCTGCCTCTGGTTGTGTCGGGGCTGAATTTGGCCTGTAGCGTTTTCACTCTTGACTTTAAGGACAGCTTTTCGCTCTCCTCTCACTTCTCCCCTCCCTCCTGAAGCTGCAAAGTTGGAGAGCAGATCTGTTACCATAACATTTGATAAGCTCAGTAAAAAACAATCAGAGAACATGTAGTACCAGAAGGATACAATGGGATTTTCATCTATCGCTCTGCCTTTGTACAAGGCTGTTACCTGTAGAGCACCGAGCACTGATCTGGCACTACCAGACGTCTCCACAAGAGTCTGAATCAAGCTGTGACAGGTTTCAGTTGATGCTGCCTCCACCATGGCTATCTAATCCAAAGCCTTTTAATACACACTGCTGGGTGCTAGTAACACCAAGGTGAGGCACGGCTGGCTGTCAGTGCTGAAACATCTGAGACTTCTCGTTTTCATGGTCTGAAATTTCAAGAGCATAAATTATCTGAAGTAGTTTAAGCAATCTCTAGAAAGCCAGCTCCTAGCAAAAGCTGACTCAGCAGCCAATTTGACGGCTTTCCAACCTCTCATTGGGAACCTCGTTGTCTCCTTGCCGCAACATCATTTTTATACAGCAAATGGGCGTGGGACATCATTCTGGCTGTGCTCTGCACATGTACAACCCCTTGTGCGGTATAAACCGTAAGCCTGTGGATGAAGAAACAAGCCTTGATTGCTGGGTTGTCAGCATTCGTGGATTAAAGCTTACCCAAAGGAAGGATTATTTTTTATTACCGATGTACTTTGTTTTCAGAGAAGAAACTGCCTATAACAAAAAAACCTTCACTTGAAATGGATCCATAGAAGAGAAAAATAATTGAGATCATGTTCTTTATCACTAGAAAGGGATGACGTTTTAAAGCAGTTTTGTTGTTCTTTACAGCTGCTATCAATTCTGACCTTCCTACAGAACTCATCAGCAGCCTCTGATTCAGACACTTATTTTTCCTTCTTTAAATAAAAGGAAAGAAGGAATGAATTTTAACAAAGACATCTTACGCTTCTGAGTTTCTGAGAAGCCTGAGTTGAAGTAGCACTAAGAAAAAGCAAAGAGCTTCAAGTAGTTTGAAAAAAGTTCTCATCCTCACCATGGATCAGCCCTTATTTGCACAGCACTTCTTGCTTCATCACCCTGCCAGTTCTCCAGCCATGTAGGTAGAAAGGACCTGATATAAAAAAAACCACGAAGTGAAGGAATTTAACAAGTTAAAATTTTTGAGGCTTCTTTAAACAAGTATCATAAAGTAGTAATGAATCAAAAAAAAAAAAAATCAAAAAAGGTCACACACTTTTCACCCATGTGGGGTCCACCCCATCAAGAGAAACATCTTCGCTGGGAATGACTGAACCTCTTCTGCCCCTGGTTTTATAAATGGCATTTTTTCTTCACCATGGTACCCACTATTTCCTATAACCCAGTGAAGGGACTTGACTAACATATGAGATAACCGAGGAGTGATCCAGCTGCAGACAAACTCAAATGGAAGGAACTGTTCTGGATACAAATGTGCTGGTCACACTGACTTACTCCTGAGAACCAGGTCCCCTTTCAGAGGCACGAGAGGCCTTTATTTAGAAGTGTAACTTCATTTAACTTCAATTCCGGAGACCTTGGCCCTAAGACTTTGCACACAGATTTCGGTTGCCCTCCTGCCGCAGCTCCCTCCCCACCCTGACAATGCTTCTGAGCATCTCCCTTAATGAGTTACTCGGGTGAAAACAAGTTCAAGCAGTTGCCTAGTGAGAGGAGGTTAATCTGCTGTTAGATATCAATCCTTCTGCATAATTAGTGACTGTCTCTTGATGATATAAATAGCATTATTAATTGCACTGATATTAATACTGCCACTAACATTATACGGTTTCATTATGGATACAAATTGAGTTTGCTGCAGGATCGCAAGTCCTTAACAGAAGGAATTTGCAAATCAACCTTCTCTGCTTCCCTAAGCAGGCTGCAGGCATGGACGCAGAAACGTACACTACGGTGGTGGGGTTTTTTTCATTTTCAGTCCATCATCGCTTTCTTTCCATGGACAAAGGCTCCGGGCACACCAACATTGAGGTGTTATGCCCCACCATCACTGTAAAAGGCTGCGACTTGTCTCTGTTTTGAAATCAAGTGAGGGAGGGGTACACTCACCACGAACTACGAGACGTTAGGAAATACCAGGGTGCCAAATACCCAGTAGCTGTTTCCATGCATTGCCAACATAAAATTCTATTTAATTTACCCTCAAGACACTTGTTGGTCCTATTTCTTTGAGCAGACAAACAGGCCAGCAGCTGGTGTGGCAGAATCTCCCTAATTCACCTCCTTCCCTTCATCCATTTCCATATATTTAAATTCCCCCAGCAAGTTGGACAGACGTGGGCAGACACTGGAAAAATGTAGGCCTGTCTTTCCTACCCAAGCAAAGCAACCTCAGAAATTCAGTTTGCATAAATACCCCAAAGCCAGGCTGCCTCTCTCTCCTCTTTGGCCATCTGAAGAAAAAAAACCTCGTTAAGGCTACTGGTTTGTCACATTTACGGTCAGGTCAGAAATTCTTCCTTCTAACAATATTTCACTGCATTTACCAGTTTCTGCCTGTGGCTCTAACTGGAACCAGGCACGAAGTAAACAAACGCTTTGGCACTTGCAGAGATTGGTGGGGTGGGAGAAACTGCCCACCCTCAGAGAGAAACAAAGGAAATCTCATTAATATCCATGTCTGCAGGGAGGCTGGGGTTCTGTTTCTCTGGATTTAGTCATTAATCTGTTTTTATTACTTTCATTAATACTGTCATCCATGCTCCTGCTACTTTATACTTTACCAAATTAATTAATGCTAAAGATTCAAATGCAGCTGCCTAAAAGATCTTACTAGGATTCAAGGTGAAAAAAAGATTCTAGAAATAGTTTTATGAAAGAACCAGTTCTCAAAGAACTGGTCGAGCAACATTCTCAGATGTCAGAAGTGAGCTGTTCTTCCAAAAGGACTGTAATCTCCAAAATTTCTCATTTGTGAGGCAGATTAGTGTAAACAAAGAAAAACCAGCAGATCTCTTTTTTCTGCTTAAAAACTGTAAATAGTACCCGTACTCGGACAGTACTTTATTTGGGAACGCACAAGCACAGAGGACCCCAGACCAGTACGCAATCAATGGACCGCTTTGCCTCCTGCCTCGGAATAACAGACCCCGAAAGCAAAATCCCCGGGGCCCTGCGTGGCTGAGCGGGCTGGAAATTGCAGATGGAACTTCCAGCCCCGGTTGCCACTGGCTGGCAGCCCGGCTGGGATTAATCAGAGGCTATCACCAACCCTTCGCTGCTCGGTGACTCAGGGCTTGGTGAAAGCACAGGCATTTGAATTCATGTAGCTCATAAAATAAAATTGTGCCTCTAATTACCATTTGCAAGCGTGCATTTTGTCATGGGCTGTTAGGAAGTTGTAGATCTCAAGGCAACAAATATTTTGGGGCTTTCGAAACCTCGTAAAAACAAGGGTTTAGAATCACGCTTAATAACAAAATCTCAACCTTCAGAGATCAAAAATTGTGAGATGGGTGGTTAAATAAGGATAAACCCATACACTGCACTTAAAAACCAGTTGTGCCTAGAAAGAAACAAATAAGAATGTGAGGCCATTCTACTGGAAGAATTCACCATGCGTTTGAACCACTAACGAAACATTACAACCGTGAGTTGCTCGAGGGGGTGGGGGAAAGAAGAAGAATAAAACCAAAAATGCTGGGCGGAGTGCTAAATGCGTAAACTGGCATCTTTGTACCTATTTCCATTCTTTTTATATTTCTGAATTAATTCGGTCGTCGTAAGAAAAAATAATGCCAGCCTCAGAAAGAGCTGCAGAGGTATGGAGGATTTCAGGCCACGGCACAGAGTAGGTGGGCATTGCCTGGGTGGTGTCGGTCTGTGTGAGCCGCGGAGGAAGGGAGCGGGGGACCGTCCGGCTGAGGGCTCTGCGGGACTCTCGCATCCTGACCTGCGCTCCCGTCCCCACGCTCCTCTCGGACAGTGAAACTGCTGCGTGGAAAAACCAAAATTATCACCAGCGTTTTCACCCACAGGACTGCGCTGCGCAGCTTGCCGTCCGAAACCCTCCGGCTGCTTGGAAAACCACCGTCCACAGAGATTAGCCGTTGCCTTTTCGTGCCGCATGTTCAAAGTTCACATGAAGGCAAGCATTCCTGTGATGAAAGGGAGGCGGCTTTATCTGAGCTCACTAAGAAGGCAGGGGTGCCGCAGAGATGCGCGCAGCAGGCTGCGGGTGCCCCCACCTGCACACGTAACGCACAGCTGCAATGCAGGACACTGACAGCATTAAAGAGATTTTCCGTACTAACAACGCGGTGCAATCTGATAGGAAAAATGGGGGGAAAAAACTGAAAACAAAGTAGGGAAACTAAATCGGTGATTGAAAAAACTGTCAAAACCACCTGAATTTGACCAATTACCTACTCAGGTGAAATTAGTACTGTAAAAATGATCCTTTGCTTACAGTACACTAATGCCATGCTGTGGATCTCATCCAGAGGCTCACAAGCCATGCTCTTGAGGTTCACAGGAGATGTGGTATTTATCTTTAAAGACAGATTTTAGTCCTATCGTATTAATGCTTTGGCAGAAGTATTTACACAGTCTATCTCCAGTTACGTATCAAACGGGAGCGCTGGCTTTCACTAACAAAACACGAGTGAGTACAAATGTATGTGTAGGGGCGTTTTGAACTGCAGAACAGCTGAGCTGGTTGACAACGTCGCGGAGCCACAACCTCAGGAGTTCAAAAAAAAAGCAAACAGAGATCAGAATTATGACCTTTGCAACTTTAATTTAATACCTTATACGCTGAAGTTACAATACTTCCATCTGGAGTCAAACGAGAGGTCCGTGGCACAGCCAGGCACGAAGTCCAACTAGACTTGTTTTCTTTTTCCAACTCTTTCCTTCTAAACACAAGAGAAGACCCTCTGAGCTCCTTTGGGTTACGCACCCACCCTCAGGCACACAAGTCACCCCAAAAACCACACCAAAATCCCCCCAAGATAGTTTGTATTCCAAACAGAAGACAGCTGGCAGTCTTTGACTTCGAAATGTCAAACAGCCTTGTGTTTGCTAGGATTTTACCTCGAGCTAATCACTTAATTGGAGTTAAGTACTCCGAGACGTTACACATCCCTCTTCTCCTATTGAAGAGGCCGCTGCCGCCAGCCAAGCTCCGCGCACCGTCCGCTCGCGGTTCCCTGCCCCTCCAACACGCTCAGAATTACAAGCTAAGGAAATCAAGAGGACTTCAACCGAACCCAGAGGATTTTCAAACCCAAACACTGAAGCACTGTGAAGCCTTGGGATGCATGGGGCTAGGGGACTGCAAAACTCTATTAGTGAACCAAATCCTGGAGGTTTTTATCCTGCTTGGTGCCTCTTGCCTATGAGCTGGAGTTTGGCAAGGGCGTGCAGCAAGTCGCCAAGATTTGCTTCGTCACAGCAGAACCTTGCAGAGCAGGCATTTGCGCAGAAAAGGACTTTGGGTCCAAGCGGCTGTTAGTAATAACTGATGGCAAGTGGTCGCTCTGATATGTAATTATTAATAATAAAAAATAACGCCATCTCACTGCTCATATGTGAGGCGTTGCATCCACAGTTTAAACAACTCGGGGCACTAGTCACGATTATTACTAACGTTTTCAAGCAGTAGGAAAATTTCACTGCTAGGTGAAGTAATTTGCCCATCTAGTTGGCAGCAGCAGAGCTACAGGCAAAGGCCCAGACTGGCATTACTGAACCACGTGTCGTCCTTCTTAGGTTATACCTCCAGCCGTGATTATCCCTCTGTGTAGACACACCTGAGCTGCCTGTCCCTGTCGCCTAGGAGAGTTTTTCCTCCTCTCCCTCCCTCGTTATCTCTCCCTTCTTGCTGACCGGCAGCTGAAGCAATCCGCGTGCTTCGGGTGGGGGCAGCCAGGTGAGCCCAGACCTGCCGGCGGGATGCACCAGCTCGGCCCGGTGATGGTCCCCAGGAGCCCTTCGCCCAGGGCTCGGCGGGGAGCGGTGGCGGCAGGGTGGAGGAGAGAGGCAGTGACAAGCACCGGGGGCTGTCACCTCCTCCAGCGGCGGGAGAGGAGCCAGACAGGACGTGTCTATCTGCTGTGGGAGCCTCTGTTCTCAGACCTTCCGTATCACATTTTATAAATATTTTAAGCAGCGAGACTGTTACCATACAGTGCACTTAAAGGCATGCAGAAGCTGTCAAGAGATTTCCTTCCCCTCACTGCCTCCTCTCAGACTTGACTGTGATCTATGTCTTGCAGGAGATTTTTAGCCGCTTTGATGAAATACTTACACTATCCATCTTCGCGCTAGAACCGAGTCCTTGGCTAATATTTTGACTGTCAATTTTGCCTCTATTTTTTTTTTTTTTTTGCTATGAAATTTACCGTCTTTTTCATTAATCTACCTCATATTGTATTTTGAGTTGTCTTTCCCACTGTTATTTTAACAGCATTATTAATCCAAATGGATGCAATAAATCCTTTTCAAAGAACGCGGTTCCTGTTTAAGATCAAATCAGAATACCGAACCCAGTTAATTGTCTTAAAAGTTGTGGTTAGGATCACTGAACAACAGTCTTTATATTGGGTCAGATTCTGATCACAGATTTAATGAGATTTGCATGGTATGAGCCAGGACAACTTTGGCCTTTAACATTCACAGTTCTCTAATAAATCTTAGCAATTAGTATTTAAATAGCAGCAGTAATATGCACACTATTACTGACTGTGAAACCTTCCGGTACCCTCAAACCTTTAACATAGGACAGTTTTCCTGTAAAAATCTTTTTGTAACCTTGAAGGACTGGATAAAAACATAAATAAAACACTAAAAATACCTTTCTGTGAAGAACGCCAATGTCATTTATTCCAGGCTATCCCACGTCTGAAACCCCGAAAGCTGATGTCCATGTGTTTTAGAGTTATATAATTTCCATATATATTTGAATTTTATATACAGGCTACATCAGATTGCCAATATTGAGCCCTGTGATGACAGGGATACAAGATGAACCTGTTATAGCGAAGGCCAGAAGAGAGTCTATCCTGCCTCTATAACTAACTCATTTAGAACGAGCAATATCCGCTGCAATGATGCAGCAAGCACGGCACGTTGGGAAAGAGAATAACCTGAGGAAGATAAACAATTTCCAAAACATCCTGCTCTGCTGGGAAGCAAACCCATTCAGGGCTTAGAAACTGATGTTCTGGGCAACTTCTGGGCAACAAATGCAACGTAGACCAGGGGAATTGCAAACGACCCCACTCACAGAAGGGCCGGAGTGTTTCGTTAACGAATGCCAGGACAGCTCCTCGTTTTCCCTCTGACAGTCCCCAGAGGGAAAGTCTTCCAGAGAGGCAAAGTCAGCGTTCAGAAAAAATGTTTTTGAGGACATGCTCGTCGGAGAAACTCATTAAACCTGCAAAAACTGCTAGCACAGTCTCGGGCAAACAGTTAAAGTAGCACTTCCTTCATTGAATACCTCTTCAGGCACAAAACCCCTTAAATCTATACCTTTCATCCCACATCAGGCTTACACTGCATTAATTCATTGATATTACTCCCAAGCTTAGAATTAGGACTTTTGATCTGTCCAGTTTAAAATATCAAGCTTTACCTGGACTTGCCCCAAAGTAGAAAAACAATACTTTTTTTTGGTAGCACACTTAACAACATGCTTTTTCCTGTCCGATTTTCTTCATTTATCTATGTAAGTATGAGGTCTCATTATGTTGTTTATAAAGATTAGTGACAGTAAAGATACTCCAAAGATATTTTCTCTTCTTGTCTTTTTGTGCCCAGATACATCCAAGTTAGGCGTGTGCTTAAGATATTTTCTTTCAAATGTGGGTGTTTAGTTATTTTGCTCTTTGCTACAAAGCAATAAACATCCTTTTCGCAACTTGAGATTGGGTAACTGCCAAACAGCAAAGATCAGGATTCGATGCAAAGATTGATGCTAAAGATTTCTAGGGGTCAGAAAAAACAGTGCAGGCTGAATCCTACCAAACCTTTTAGTGTCTCTTTTTAGGTTCCCTCTTAAGAGAAAAGACATAATTTACTAATAAAGCTAAGATTTTACTCTACTTGGAAAGACAGATGATACACTAGTAGGAGAGCGAGCATGTCTCTGCTGTCACGCCGCGCTACCCCCAAGCCAGGCACAGCCCCAGGCCAGGTCCACTGCTGGCAGCAGTGTTACACGAAACAGAGCAAACACAGCCCAAGTTACAAGAAACAGGCTGGGCAGGAAGTCACAGAGATGTAAAAAAACCTGGGTTTGACTTGTAAACTGAATAAATTTGATACAGAAGTGGTAGCTGGAGAATAAGAGACAGAAGGCTAGCGTTGGTGCTTTTACACTCCGTGTCTTGACCATAATAAACTTAAAAATAGATTTTAGATGTTTTATGATTATCTGAAACTTTAAGAAAGAGACTTGAAGGAAAATGACTCAGAATTGCAGTCAAAGCTTTCAGGCTCGGACTTGTACTCTGTGGTTCAAATGCCAAGGTAAATAGGCGATGTTATTACAAAACCGAGATTTTCCAACTTTCCTTGTGGTTTCGTGGGGTCATCTGAAGATACCCGGGAAGGCAGGTTTGTAAATGCACGTTTTACTCCATGCTAATGCTACTGTACCCTGAGAGACGCTCCCAGCTCTGCCATGGAGAGGAACGCAGAGCTGTTTGTCTGCCACTCACTTATAAAACAACCGGTATTTTTAGAAATCTCACTCACAAAAAATGCTGCTCCTCCACTTGTGAGAAACCAAAAGATATCAGCGGCTGGAAGCTGCCTAGGAGGAAAGGAGGAATTGGTTTTCCTAATTCAAAGAAAAAGCTTCTTAACAGTTGCATTCCAGTACAGACCAAAAGCCACTGATAAACCAGATCACATTAACTCACGGACTTTAGGCTCATGCCTGCAGAGAGTACAACACACCGCCTTTGGGCTGAAAATATCAATACTTTTTTTCTTTTCCTCTGAAGGAGGCAGAGGGCAAAGGGTGTTTTGAGAAAGTATTTTCCTATGCACTGGCAATTTAATTCCCTGACATGCAGATGTAAGGAGGGATGGGAAGGGATAGGTGCAGGGAGATCTTTATCATTCCCCAGTCCTGGTTCCACGCCCACCCCAGGGCAGCTGAATTACAAAATCTCCCGTTTGTTATAAATTTCAACCTCCTGTTTTTTCTGTCAGTCTCTGTAGCACAGAGGAGCATTTTAATGTGCGCAATCCTTAAATGTCAGTATAATGGAAAGCAGATGAGTCTTTTATGACAGCAATTTTTCACTCGCTTTTCTTGCTAAAACTATGCAGCGGGAATAAAAAAAGATTTAGACAGTGAAAATTGTGGTTTAAATCAGACACTGCACTAATTCTCCTTGCTTTAGCCATGCGAGGCACTCAAGCACGTTAAGGCATCAGCCTCCTTTCAGACTGCTCTGATGCAAACAAAACTTTTGAAGTTGAATGAGAATTCCTCGTTAGTGTTGCCCAACCTTTCCGCTAGTCAAGCTTTGTTATGAACTTAATCATGGGGTGCTGTTACGTTCTACAGCACTCCCCGGGCACTGCACAGGACACTCCAGACGAGTGACAGGGCATGACCAGGCAGTAATGCATCGCAGGGCAGAACAGTGTGAAGGAAAAGCAATTTTTATCCGGTTCCTCCTCCTACCTCACTTCCAGAATTCTGTACGTGGCACTTGCACAGCCTGCAGAAGGAGCCAAAGATTTAATGAGCATTTGAAAGTTAAGTAATTTGTAGATGTGACTGTTCTGAAGCTTCTGTTTGCAGAGAGCCAAAAAAAGATACGTCTCTGTATGCAGATGAAACTGAACCACTCTACACTTATCTAAAAATCTCTTCAGAAAGTATGGGAAATGCTAATCGAGCCAGATACGCACCACACTTAAGAAGGTCACTATCTAAGGACATGTTCTTGTTACATGTGCAAATGGCTGAAGATATCCAAAATTATGAGGAGAGAATAAAACAGCATTTAAAAGGTGGACTAAAGTTATTGCAAGTATACAACAAAAATAAATGAGGTGATCCCTTGTCCAAATATAATATTTAAGAAGGTAAGCTAGCGATCTTCCTTTGAAAATAAATCAAAGTAACTTTATTTTAGAGTATTGTAATTCTTTAGTTTGTGTTAAGTTTTGTTATTTAGTGTTTTTAACTGAGAAAACCAGCTGTAATCCACCACAGAGAAATTATATAGGTCCCTTCTTCAAGGACATGCAAAACTTGTTTTGTGTGAAAAAGTAAAAAAAACCAAAAACAACTCACACAAAACCCCCACCTTCTTGTGGGCATGCAGCAGAAATCTCTGTACGCATACACGTCTGCCTGAAACTCCGTACCATGTAAAATCTTATCTCAAACCGTCAAATGGCACCTGGACATCCCATGTCAAGGCTACCAATATCTGAATCTCCGCGTACCACCTACCTGCTGCATAAGTAAAAAACACATATCCTTCACTTCCAACCTTTTGAAAACTTTTCAAACGTTTAGCTACCATATCACATTGTTATCCAACTGTGTGCTGCTTTGGGCTGGGATAGAGTTAACGTTCTTCACAGTAGCTCCAACGGGGCTATGTTTTGGATTTGTGCTGGAAACAGTGCCGATAACCCCGGGACGTTTCCGTTCCTGCCGAGCAGGGCTTGCACAGAGCCAAGGCCTTTCCTGCCCCTCACCCCACCCCACCAGCGAGGGGCTGGGGGGGCACAAGGAGCCGGGAGGGGACACGGCCGGGACAGGGACCCCAACTGCCCCAGGGATGTCCCACACCACATGGCTCGTGCTCAGCACATGGAGCTGGGGGAGGAAGGGGGGGACGTTGGGAGCGATGGCGTTGGTCTTCCCAAGTCAGCGTTAGGCGCGATGGAGCCCTGCTGTCCTGGGGATGGCTGAGCACCCGCCTGCCCGTGGGAAGGGGTGAAGGAATTCCCTGGTTGGCTTTGCTTGTGTGCGCGGCTTTTGCTTTACCTGTTAAACTGTCTTTATCTCAACCCACGAGTTTTCTCACTTTTACCCTTCTGATTCTCTCCCCCATCCCAGCGGGGGGGAGCGAGCGAGCGGCTGCGTGGGGCCGAGCTGCCGGCTGGGGTTAAACCACGACAAACTATATCATAGTAAAGCCTTAAGGTATTTCTCATGTCAGGCTGGAGGCAGCACAGAGGTCTAACTTTAAAGCAAACATATAAGAAATACAACTAAAAGCAAAAAACCCACTCAACAAAAAACCCCACAACCCTCCAACATACAAAGCCTGGTATTGTCAGCTTAGCTCTGATCACAGCAAAACGCAAGGTAACCTTCTCCACAGGCCAGATGCTGACTTATGAGCATCATCTGAGATGCTTTTCTTCTGGCTGGACTAAGAAGGATCTGTTCTGGCGGATGTGAGAACGACTGCCCGCAGTGAGTGCCCATGGGGAGAGAGTTTCATCTGTACCTTGCTCGTTTCCAAAGACCTCTCCAGCTCATCACAAGAGGTGAGATGCAGAAGGAAGGTAGAGCTGTCACTATTTTAGGTTCTAAACTTACATCCCTTTTTTGAAAGTTTGTGAAATATGCCTCACGTAGTTACATTCATTATCGGTAAAAATGGAGCTGGCTCCTAAATCATCATGAGTAACCATTTAAACTCAGCTCTGAGACTAAGACCATTTTGTTGAATCAGAACAAGTGACCCACAAATATCTGCACTAATGGGCCTTAGGTGTTTCCCCAGCTGATAAAAACCAGCTCCAGTTTTTGTGACTGTTCTAGAGCAAGGCTGCTTTGGCCAAGGAACACAACCTCAGACTACACAGGTGTTTGTGGATGTTTCTCATCTGTTAGAACTGGACCCAACCTGGTAGTAAGCTGTTCAGGCCTTGTCCTTCTGGAACTCATCTGGCTTCGATCAAAGGATACAAGACTATTGTCTAGGAGGTGTCTAGTTTGTATTAGACAAAGTCAGAGGCAGCTAATCCTGATTAAAGTGTGGCTCCTTAATCTACCAGTGGGGAGAATCATCTCTTTGTGATCCGGAGGAATCCTCAAGTTTTGTTCTCTCCTGACCAGGCCACTTACACTTGGGCAGGACACTACCCATAAAGGACTTCAGCTACAGATTTCATCAAAGTGCTGCAGTTTTGCATCACAAAACTACTGCATCCAGACAGATGCGTAAACACCGTAGGCCTAGAAAATCTGATCTTCAGATTTCAAATATATTCTGAAATAAAGGCAACAGGATCGGGATTTGATCCTGGGTTTCCAACCTGTCTTTTCACCCACAGTCACCTAAGATTTCACTATGCAGAAGAGCAGTCATGTTTCCAAGACTTGCTACCTTTTCAACAACATAAGGTGAAACGACACAAAAATCATCTTAGCTTTTCTACATGCCTAGAAAGATATTTGTCATGAAGTTAATATCTTTGAGAAGAACCAGGCAGGAGCTGCTTTTTTTGACGCACTGCATGAGGAAAACCTGTTCAAACTCTTCCACCTTGCAATATTCGCGTGCTGTCACACAAGGGGCAAATAGTGTTCAGAGGCCAGTTTGCAGGGCTTTCCCTGCCTCTGGACTCACATACAAAGAAATTACATTCTAATTGCAGCAGTCCTTGAAATGAACTGGACTACACCTGGACGGGAGACACCAAGGTAGCTTGGCCGTGATACACAGCCTGGGATTCACGAGCTGTGTGCAGCTCTCGCGGGGTCTACAGCCTGAAACCTGCAGCAAGGTGATGCTGACACGGGGGCCGCGCGGCGATCCCAATCCTCAGCCATGCAAGGGTACATGTTCATAGTGAACACAGCTGTCAAAGTAAAACTACCTCTTCGCCCATGATCTACAGCAAAGAAAAGCCAACGGGATGCTGGGGTGCATCAACAAGGGCATCACCAGCGGAGATAAAGAAGTCATTATCCCACTCCGCTCTGCATTTGTCAGGCCACACCTGGAATGCTGTGTTCAGTTTTGGCCCCTGCTGTGCAAAAAAGCTGAGGACAGGCTGGAGAGGGTCCAGAGAAGGGCCACAAAGATGACCAAAGGACCGGGAAGCCTTCCATATGAGGAAAGGCTGAGATGGAGTTTCCCTTTTTACAAGGAGTCACATGGAAAAGACGAGGGGTGATGGGTACAAGTTACTCCTGGGGAGATTCCGACTGGACGCAACAGGAAAATTTTTCACAATGAGAACAATCAGCCATTGGGATAATTTCCACAGGGAAGTGGTGGATTCCCCAACATTGGACACTTTTAAGATTCAGCTGGACAAAGTGCTGGGCCATCTTGTCTAGACCGTGCTTTTGCCCAGAAAGTTTGGACCAGATGATCCTTGAGGTCCCTTCTGACCTGATATTCTACGATTCTATGGCCTTGTTACCCACCCAGTGTGGGACCCCTGTGGTGTCCCCGCTCTCAGGTATACCTGAGGATGCATCTTGCGGCTCTCTAACACATAAAAGCTTTGCTCTTAAATTCAAAGGCTTGGCGAGGCGATGGGGGTGTTGCATGATTCTCAGTCAGACAGTCTTGTAACAAGGTCACTGGATGTGGACAGACTCTCTTCTTCCCTCTGAACTAACTAAATATAGGCCTGGCTGCCTGCTGTCGCCACACAAAGGTCTTCCACAACCCTTGTCGAGGGGGCTGAAGCAATCAGGCAGTCCTGAAAGGGACTGCTACAAACCCTACCCTTGTTTCCGCTAATGCCTGCCTCTTTACTTGCTAATCAGTTACTAAATAAAACCCACACTTTCCTATGTTCTGTTTACTTGGAAGAGCTAATGAAATCACTTTAGGAGGTGGTTTAACCCTTAAGGTAATCATCTGTAGTCACTGTAATTAAAAATCTACCTGTAACTGAACAAATCGGCATCAATACTTCAGACTTCAAGGGAGAACAGGACTCCCCTGTTGCTTGATAATTTGAAGATGGCTGACAAATGAATGTCAGAAAGTTGAACAGATGATCCATCCAACACATAGCACATTTTTAATTTACCCTGCGATGTTTATGAATAAGGCGCTGAGCCACCTAAAGCCTCAGCATTATTCAGCTGCACAATTGGAACAAAACAACAAACAGTTCATATTAATTCTGTATAAAGGCAGAACAAATCGTGTCATTTGCAATACAAATGTGATTTCAAGCTTCATTAGCATCTTCTTTAAGGTCTAGTGCCTCAGTAGTAGGATAGAGTGATGCTTCCCAACCTCCCAGACATGTGCCAAACACCCTCCACTCCTTAGTTCCATCCGTCAGGGAATAAAACAGAGGAATACAACAAGCATCAAAAGCCAACAGTGGTAACATAACATGCTCTGCTCCGGTTTGGAACCAAACCCCAAAGGCTAGCTTTCATTTTAGTGGAGTAAATTCCTGATGAACCCAAACATTGCCATTTATTCTGCCTTTGCTTAAAGATCTTCTACAGCAATGAGTGCGGATGAAAGTGTGCATTAATCTCCTCAAAACAACCCAGACCCCTATGAGCTTTCTGCTACTCTTAGGAGTGCAAATGAAATCAGACACTGAGAAAAAACTTTGAGAAATGGAAATACGATATAAGAGCTCCAGGACTTGACTGCTCCCACCCTGTTCTGCTTGTCTTCTGTCACCCCTTGTACTCAGAGCATGAAGGCCAAATTCGGCTCCACTGCATAGGAGCGCAGCAATGAACGGTGCAGTTACGGCCCTGGGACCTGAGCAGGGATGAAAACACCAAAAGTGTATGGCAAGAAAAAGCTACGTGCATGTGGCAGGGTTCATCAGTACAGGTACAGCACTGCATTGGCCCAGATCTCTCAACATTCATGGACGACTCCATGGGAGGGCACTTGATGGCTATATAATATAGAATCTGTTTAATATTAAGTACATTTAATGGAAGATATAGGAACAAACTACTGACAGATATTTTGGAAACACAGCATTAGAGATATTTAAAGGCTACTTACAGAGGAAACTATATTGGTTAAGCTGGTTTGTGAATTCAAGCCAATATGATTACACCAGAGTAGCCTTCCACGAGGGTACCTGATGAATAAACCTCCGTGAAATACAGACATTTTTCTAGACATGTTTAACTTTATTGCATAACTGAAGAAGTCTTCCCTTGCAGGCAAGTCCTCCAAGGATGGCTGAAGTCAATAGAAATACCGGTGTTCCTGCTCGACTCAAAAAGATCTAAACCTCCCTCAGTTAAATATGATGAAATGCAAATGAAAACATGCCCAAATTGTGCACACAGACTGGATACAGAGATGCATATGCTAAATTTAGGAAATGCAAATAGGCATCTGATTCATATGCCTGGTGACTGCCAGCACAGGAATAAATCAGTTAATTGGCTAAGGCCAAAGCAGCTACGAGGTAGTCAAAACACTGACTGTTGACCAGTCCATGTACATAACCACACCAGCTGCATGCACAACTGAATAAACACCTTTTATCAAATCAGGCTCTGTACTACTGAAAAAGAAAGCTGAATATGCCTGGTGCTGTCTTCTGTCTTAAATCAAAATGTTACCCAGGGTTCACAGAAGAGTTTGCCAAGGTTCAGCATGGGGCTGGTGAGAACCCATCTGGCATTCAGCAGTCGTGCATGAAACTGGGTGCAAATAGTGCGTCTATCAGGAATCAGACACTGGCAGGAAGCGGGATGTGAAAATCAAGCTCTGCTGGCAATCCTGGAATAGCTGGGTGTGAGCAGAGAGCGAGCTGATGTTACCAGCTACCCAGCTAAGGCAGAAGGTACCTTCAGTGAGGCTGAAGCACACAAGTAAAAAGTTGGGCGCACAGCACACCGGGAGCGTTTCTGAAAGAGAACAAAAAACTCTGAACGAGGAAATAAAACACTGATTATATGCACAGATAAATACGTGCCCTTAGATGGCTTGTTGGATCAGCAGGGCTGGAGTTCAGCCACTCCGGGAGCCGAGTCGACTTTCAGCCACCCACTTTTTGGCAAAGCGACCCGTGGCTGTTTTTCCCATGGGGAGCAGTGGAAAACCTGAGCGCACAAGTGGGGTGCGTGGCAGTGGACTGGGGTGCGAGGGCGCTGTGAATGCACAGCAGTCACTCACTGCGCTTTCACAGCCCACTTTAAATCTTCCTCTGACAGTGGAAGGGCAGAACAGCCTTAATCAGCTCCTGTTTTGTTCTTTGAGTCATATCTTTTTATTTTATTGATAAAAGCGAGTTTTCCACCTTCTCAGTACTGCGGAGCCAACACAGGGAGCAGATTCCCCTGCATGCATCACGAAGATGCAGCACAGCTCTCACTGCCGGCAGCTTTTTCGGAGGGGTGGCAGATGCAGACAAACAAATACCGGCTGGTAGAAAAATCAGGACCTGATATCTCATCTGACACTTGAGTGTTGCCTTCTCATTTGAGAGGTCTCCTTTAAATCAATACAAGAGGCCTTCTAAAGCTACACACATGCCATTGCTCTAAAAACTTCTATAATCGTATGTTGTGAACAGACATGAGTCATGAGCAAAATTCTGAAAGCCAAAAAGGCTTTAAAATTAATCTAAGTAATCATCACATTACCATCAGTGCTGCCTAAATCCTTCCTATAACTCACCTGGGCATTTACAGATAAAGATAAGGGACATAAAAAAGTCCAACTGGCCAAGCTACCTTAACCTATAGGTGGGGATATGGGAGGAGAGAAGCAAAACAATACTGAGAGTTAGCTGAAAATGGTCCAGTGACCTGGGGGAAGAGACAGACAGGGAAAATAGGGGAAAGAAGTGAATACTTTTTTTCTTCCCCCTAGAAAACATTTGTCTACCTTGAAACTTCAGCATCCAAACAAGGAGAGGCAGGGGGAGAAAAATAGCAAACCATAAAAATTCAGGGTTGAACTTTTTCAGATAAAAAATGCCCTCCCCCACATCTTCTGTTTTCATGGCATTTATTTGGCCTGTTAAGTAAGCTTCGCCCAGAGCCCCTGAGAGTCTGCAACGCTGTGGTTACAAATCCAGCTGCAGCCCAGGACATGGTTTTATGTGGGGTTTTGGCATGGCTTTGCTCTTCTGCAGGAGCCTCTGTATCAGAAACATCCACCTCTTGGTGACAGCATGCCTTATCCTCCGCTTACAGTCAAGACAACTTTGCATCCCCAGGCAGAGGAATATCGTACAGCAGAGTCAAAACAAAAGAAATAGCAGCAACTGAGAAGGACAAAAGCTAGAAATTTATCGGTTTCGGAGCTTTGTCTGCAGTAATTCAGGAAGAAAGCCGCAGAGGGAAGAACGCTGTTAAGCTGAGCTGACCTGAGCAAAGCCCAGCTTCTACAGGCAGAAGACAAAAAAAGAATGGGGGAATTGTTAATACCATAACCACAGCCCTCAGAACCGGAGATGAGGGGGCACAAGTCCTGCAGCAAATATGGGAGAAATTGGAGATTCAGTAGGTGCTGCTCTACCGCACAAAGGCCTTGCTGTGTTTTTTCGATAGAAAATAAAGTCTCTCATGTATCACCTGTAACTTCCATAAAGTATCAGTATGAACACACACCATTCACCCATAAAGTCCTGTGGTCACAATCTTCTTGTCCGATCGTACCTAAAAGGCACTACACGTATGTTTATTTCCATCTATTTATATAGCCTCCATCACCGTGGTAACTTATCCTTCTGTTAATACTACATGATATCTTTCTTTATTCAAGAGAGCTAAAATACAGTTTTTCCGTTATCAGCATTCGAGGTTACTGCACCATTTTCACAAGTGATTTCAAGAGCACATCATGGCTTGCCAAATTCTGCACCGCTGGGGATGCCTGCTGGTTACTTTGGCCTGGGGTGGGAGCAGGAAAAGCAAGCTCTCCTCCAACAGGGTGCCAGAAATAAGACCGCACTGGAGCACAGAAAAGAGCAATATTAATTCTTGCATTCTGTTTCATCTCATGCCAAATCAACTGCTCCAAACGTTAGGTTTTTTTCTAATGCTTAAACTAAAAAAACCAAAAAAAAGCAAGAGAATCTGAGCCCAAAGAGAGGCTGCAGGCACCAGTTGCTGCACATAATCACTGAAAGCTGTAGTGCTGTAAATATATTTCTGATTATGTTTCATATGTTTCAGTTGTTCATTATTAAAAATGGGCTGCAGTTGATTGATAGTTTTGCTGCAATCAGCTGAAATCCAATTACCATCGCAGCGCAAACCACTTCTGATGCAGACTCAGACTGCCAGGAAGAAATACCGCTGTACTTCTAACACACTGTTTTTCCCCAGTGGCAAATACAACTCATTTGTTTACACAGTTTGGGAATTTTCTACAGAAGTTGGTACAACTGAAAACTACAGGGACAGTTATACAGGGTCTGGACTACTCAACGGAGCTGGATTTTTCCTCTCCAGAGGACTTTAATTTGACATTGACCATGGCACTATATTACAGCACCAGCAAACCATAAATCTTTCCACTGCGGGAGGGAGTTTGCCCCTGGCCTCCTGCAGCAGAACCCCCGACACGGCCCTACCCATACCCTGCCCGTTCCCTGCAGATCCAAATCCTCCTCTCTCCTGGCTTTCTCTCATCTTTCAAGTCAAACCTGTTCTCCCACCAATTTTCTTTAGAAACACCATGGGGTAGCAGCAGGGTGGGGACCAACGTCTATATTTTTGCCAGACATTCAACATAAGCAGCGTGAGCAATAATGGCTTGTCGCTCTGCCCATCTCTTTTTCCTTCCCTCCCTCCAACTTGTCACTTTTCTTTGGGATTGCCCACGCAAAGAACTAGGAAATGACTTTCATTTTCCCTGAATATTAGGCAATTTCTCCGCGCACATACTTTCAGTAGATTCTTCCTACAGAATTACAGCCCAAAGGGTGTTGGTAGGCAGCGACGGCAGCGCAGCTGAGTTTGGGAGGGTCGCATGAATCAACAAATCATTACACCAGTACTGTGTCCTACCTCTAATTATAGGCGATTTACATCCGCTACGTGTATATATTTATGCCAAAATATAGCCAAGTTAAGCAAGAAGGGAGATTTGTGCATCAGCTGAAGTTCGGGGCGCAGCATGCAGAAGAATGGCGAGGAGGCAATGGCAGAACAGGGTTATTGGGAAACAGGCAGCGGGAGAGAAATAAAGCCACGCTGCATCTTCTTGTTTCTGTCCTTCTTCAGAGGTTGTCAGTGAAGTCATATCTCCATTGGCAACACCACAATCATCTCCACAGCAACAAATGTGATGCTGCAGAACGCTGAAATATCTATTTTAAAAAAGGTAGGAGGAAAACACAAATGTGGAGCATGTAGGGGTTGAACAGCCACACAAGTCTAATGACTATAATGGGAGGTGCATAAAAATACTCACTGAGAAAGAAGCTGAGCAAAATCAGCTTCTGAAAATTTCTCCAAGCGTAACATCTCCTGGACCCTTCATTACGTCTCATGGGCAAAGATAGCACAGAGGCAGCGATGTTCTCCTACAGCTGCTATCGCTGCCTCCCTCCGAGATGCTCCCCGGTCCCACAGAGCCAAGCGAGGCAGGTGCCAGGAGAGGTGCTGCACAACCATGAATGAAATACCCATGCGTGCGACTCGCGTAGTAAGAGGGACCGGCTTATGAAAGGACAAGTGTAAGCCGGCGGTTTACACTGCGCTAAAGCGCTATTACTTCTGAGAGGAAGATCATTTACCCTTAAAAGGACCTAAAAAGGATTTGCAACCATAAATCGTAAGGGGATTACAGTGAAAGGAAGTTTATTTTCCAAGTCTGATCTAGATGTAGCCAAAATGCTGTAAGAAGCATTGCCATTAGGTTTGTTTAGCTGTTGCTAAAAATCCTCGGAAATTTCTGTTACAATTTGTATCACCCAAGGTTATGAAAACCTCTTCAGGTTAGCTGTTCTTGCAAACGCTTCTGACATCTTGGACTGAAATCTTAAAAGAAGAACTCTTAAAACGCAAAGGTGCGCGAATCCGAAGTCTCATTGACTGACTTTTCCTAAACCCTTCAGCTCGTGTCAGGACTCACGAGCGGCTGAGAATACCTTCTCTTCAGCAGTCACAGAGGGCGATGGTTGAGAGGAAAGACACCCCCCGTCAATCCTTGAGAAAACAGCCTTAGTTTAAAGCGCGAGCTGCAAGTACCACGAATGCGCTGGTCTTCTCTAAGGCTGCAGCACCTTCGTCTGTAACGCACTTAATGCTCCCGTTTCTGAGACAGCTCTCATTAAAAGCCATTTTGTCGCGAGGCCTGGAAGGGCTTCCACAAAGGGAGAGATGGAAGCACCGTGTTCTCCTTCATTCGCTCCTCTGCCGTTCCTGAACCTTAACCGATGTTCTTTCTCGCGCGTGAAGAAAGCAAGCGGGACGCTGGCAATCGGCGAGTGCATCGCTCGGTGGGGCAGGTCCGTCCCACCGCATCCGACAGCGTTTCCTTGCTAAAAGAGCCCAGATGCTTGAAAAATAAGAGCGTGGGGTAAGAACAGATTTGGGCAAATGAGTAATGGTGACCTGCGATGCTTCCAAATCCCTTGCAGCGCATTCTAGACAATATTGCTCTTCCCCATGTTTGTGAACTGCAAATTGTAATCAAATGTATGCAAAACAGAATCCTGAAAAGATGAGAAAGCTGTGTTTAAAATTTGTATAGGAAATACAGTACTGTAAATATTTTTAATCGGTGCTATAAATTATTTTACGCTGCTTGTGCTGTGCACTGCATATGTTTTGAAATCAGTAGTTTATCACTGAAACTGGCTGATGGTTTCCCCTGAATGCACACTAACAAGAACTGGGACATGAGAGTACCATAAATACTGTAGAATAAATGGAAATATCTTTCACTGTAGAAGTAATATATCTTCCTTCAAAATAAGGCTCTCTCTCCTGTGACTTGACAACAGAATTTGATTATCTTCAGCTTATCTAGAAGAAAAAAAGCCCTCAGAAAATGCTAATTTCTCAAAAAAAAAAACCCACCCCAGAGTAACGTATCAATTTTAAAAAACATTTCATCTGGAAACATTTTGGACCCTGGGAGGACTTTCAGAGAAACCCGAGAGTGGGAAATGTTTGTTCTGCTGGCCAGGGGTGCCTGGAACACAGATCTAGATTCCTTTCCTCTCTGGATCAACCCAAATGAGTGCCCTACGCTCCGGGAAGCTGCGTTTTGCCAAGCAGGTAGGTCTTCATCCAAGTTTTGAAAGGCTTTCAGCCTCATCCTACAGCACAGCTCAAATAGTTTTTATGCCACAGTGAAAATATTTTTTCAGGATGGGAAATCAGTTTCCTTCCCAACTCCATTTTTAAACAGCAAATCAGAACAAACCCACCTACTAAATGCTTCCCTCATGCTTTTAGATGTTTCTCTCCCTCTGCATCTTGTAATAACTGCAATTCAGCTACACACAGAAAATGAGAATAACGAGATAATGGCACAAGACTGGTCTGCTTTCTGCAACAGTACAGCCAGCTGCCTACAAGAGGAAAGCAAGGCGGCAGAGAAAGCTAAACTGCCCCTCATTCCCTTGGCATGGAAGAGCCCAGGCGGCCACCGATGCCACCCAAACCAGGTCCGCTGGCACATGCAGCGGGTGCCTGGCAGTGGCCCGTGCACACTGCAGGGATGATTTCTGCATTCAGAACCATGCATTAAATTTTGAAAAAAATCTGAGCCTAAATTGTCAGATCTCCATAAAACGGAAAAAACCCTGTCTTCAAGAAAGCAAGGGTTGTGGAGCAAAGCTAATGCATGCCCTTCACGCAACATCAGTGGAAGCTCAGTGAATTGTTAAATGCATTTAAATTCCCTTGAATCAGGAAAGATGAATCCTCCTTGCAAAAGGTTTTCAATAACGCTTAAATGGTGGAAGAGTGAAATTACTCTGCTAAAAACCAAGGGATTCTGAGAATTTCTCACATTTCTGTGTTTATTGCATTAAACTTTCATGTAGGACTGACATTGCAGCCCACAGAGAACAGCACAAGGTCTCACCCTGCATTTGGTATCGCACGTGTCTACCGAGAAGTTGTGAGCTGGTACACATCATAACAGGTCCGGAGAATTTCGACAGCAAGAAACCCCTAAACGCTGCTCTTGCAGGCTGAGCTCCGCTGGGCTGCCTAGTCCACCCCAGGAAAACAATAGCTGTGCCCGTGATGGGTGATCAATAGTTTATGTTATTGAAACTACATGCATCAGCAGGGGTTCAAAGATATCTCTTGTGCACTTTTTACAAAACAACTGCGTGATGGTTCTTGTCAGCTGAACCGGTTACTTGGGGACAGCCTCCTTTCCTCTTCTCTTACTGGAAGCAGTGAAACCACCTCACAATACAAAACCTGCAATGCACTAGCAAGGGTTTAGTTCGAGAGGTAGATTTTATATATTTTTATATATATATTTATAGATATATAAATATTTTTATATTACATATATTTATCCTCTCTGTCCACATTTGTGCCTCAGTCCCGAGAAGCCTGCGAGTGTGAGTGCCATGTACAAGCAGGAAGGTGCTGTTAGTCCCCTTCGTCCAGCTCCGGGTGCAAAATGATTCTCCCTTCCTGACAATAGATATTTTGAGATCTACAGCCCTCCCAGTGACGTTATTTTATCTCTTATTTTTATATTGATAACAGAACATTAGCATGCACAAGTGCAATTTGTATTTTATTATTTCCCTATCTCATAAAATATAGACATTCAAGTCACCAAGGAATTAGAGGAATGAAAGGAGCATTACTTTTAAGCAGCTACAAAATGTGGTTTACATCATGTAATGGGACATGTTTAATGCAGTTTTACACAGCAGCCTTTCATCATTTACATTTGCCTCTGGCTTAATAAACTGTGTCATTCTG
The DNA here is from genome assembly GCA_013389905.1 of Sula dactylatra. Classification (NCBI taxonomy): domain Eukaryota; kingdom Metazoa; phylum Chordata; class Aves; order Suliformes; family Sulidae; genus Sula; species Sula dactylatra. The sequence goes on along the minus strand of WEKW01032579.1, from coordinate 155,350 downwards.
TTTACGTTTGTTACGGCTGGATATAAATGTTTCCCCGGCAGCATCCCCATGAATCACACCTGGAACATGGAAACTGGCAATCAACATTTTCATACATCACTTATGTGCTTCTGCCTCTCAGCCTTAAGCTTAAATATTTTATTTAGGAGTGTACCAAGTGCTTTCAATTAAACTTGGTGGCCAGCCATGAGCTCTGATATCAGACCGTGTAAAACAATGTAAGGTTTGAGCCTGCCATCCTCACTCTGAGTAACATCTTGTTCCAGGAGTCATCATGCTGGTGGGGTTACGTACCCCCTCTTAGATACTGAAGGAGATCAAAAGGGCCTCTGACGTATTTTGTCTTATGGGGAGCGGCTGAGGGAGCTGGAGGGGGGGGGGTTGGTCTGGAGAAGAGGAGGCTGAGGGGAGACCTTATCGCTCTCTGCAACTGCCTGAAAGGAGGTTGTGGTGAGGTGGGGGTTGGTCTGTTCTCCCAAGTAATGAACGATAGGACGAGACTAAATGGCCTCAAGCTGCGTCAGGGGAGGTTTAGATTGGGTATTAGGGACAATTTCTTCACTACAAGAGTGGTCAGGGACCGGAACAGGCTGCCCAGAGCGGTGGTGGAGTCACCAGCCCTGGGGGTGCTCAAACAACGTGTAGACTTCAGGGCATGGTTTAGGAGGCCTGGGGGTGTTGGGCTGATGGTTGGACTTGATGATCCTAGAGGTTTTTCCAACCTTAATGATTCTATGATTACTACTACAGCTAAGTGTCCTTCTCCACAAAAGATGATAGTGTTGATGACAGAACTCCCACTGACTCCAACAGAGAAGGGAACTCACCTCCAGCCTTCTGGGCTTTGGGTACGGACAGCAGCAGGGAGCAGAGACACGTCACCAGAAGTCGCTCGTCTGGGAGGTCGTGTTTCCCAACAAAACCTTGCCTCCGTGCAGTAGCCTTCATGTGCTGAGGAAGCCCCCCCACCAACAGCCAAGTTTGAATGCCTGTACAGAGCAGTACCTCATGGAGACATCGCGGGAGCTCAGCCTACGCTAAGATCAGTCGACTCATTATGTATTTTTAAGCCTACAACCACGGTAAGATTTCACAAAAGACAGAAATTTGCTGTACATATTGGGAAACTGTCAAGAAACAGCCACCTTCACGTTGCAGCTGCCTTTGGGACGTTGGAGCTGTCAGAAGTAACAGAACTGGAAATAGGGAGGCTGGAAGTGCTGCGTATGGCCCATTGGTACCCCCAGGCTGCTGCAGAAGCAGCGTCTCCAGTGCTTTTCAGTGCACCTGCCCAGATTTGCTCTACACCAGCTAAAGCAAAACCTTGCTGCAAGTAGCTGCAACGTGCGTAGGAGCGCGTGGACGCACTGCACAGGGGTAGCCGGGCTGCTGTGCAACCCACAGAAGAGGGAGGTGGCCCTGGAGTTTCACAGCCTCAAAGACAGGGCAGAAATGAGGTATTTGAGGACTCTGGGGAGCCCAGCGTGCAGCTGGGACGTTTCAATAGGAACAGGCAGGGCTGCATGGGCAGGCAGTGACCAGGGTCAGGGCTCTTCCCAGGGTGCTAAGCACCACTGATGGGGCAGTGAGAACTAAATAAACACCACATTTGACAATCTACGTGGGGAAAAATATGTTTATACATATTTACTGCTGTCTACACCACAGAGACTTCTCTTCAAACCAACAAGTATTTGCAAAAAAGAAGGTAGTAGCTTTGTGCTATGGATACATTTGAAATCTGAGGTGCTCGCAGTGCTTCACAGACCTGAGCACCCCTGGCTGCCGCGCGCTGCACGATAGCTGAACAGTATCTCAGCGCTGTAGAGACTCAAACTGCACGGCACAGAGAGGTACCACTGTTCTCGTAGCAGGGGAACATGACAGTGACTTGCCCACAGCAAGACAATGGCAGTCAGAAAATGAAGATAGCTGCCTTGACAATCTCTGCTTTCCAGTGTAAACATGAATCCAAGAACATCCAGAGAGTATTAGATTTAGCAGCTTCACATCCAATAAAACAAGAATAAACGTTAGGGGATTTCTTTAAAAAAAATGTCTCTCATAGGCATTTTTATGCAGGAGCAGTTTCTGATGTATAGAAAACTGTTCACTTTACAAAGGAGGTTACAAGCGCATAGATCTCTAATCTCTTTCATCAGTTTTCATTAAAAATCAGCAGTTGTGCAGGGCTGAAAATTCTCCAAGATTTTATTAAATCAGGCAAAGCCGGAGGAAGAATAACAAATATGTTCACAGGGATAAAGTTTTGCTCTCATTATAAACTTCACACTTTCCTCTCAATGCTGGGTTTCCATTCTTTCCCTCCAGCACTTTCTGGCCTCTGTTCATTTCAACGTTCATAGTCTTAATTTAAATCTAGATGCAGTATATATGATATGGCATAACGAAGATTACAAATCTTGTTTGCAAGTTGCATTTTCTATAGGCATGTCAGGGGATGACTTTCATAAAATTCTACCTAAAATGCTCTTCGTGCTTAAATAATAGTTACAAAGTCAGCATAATAGCAGCAAAAGAGGGTGAGAGCAAGGAAGAAATAAAAGGAAATGAAACAGGTAATAAAAGAGATTTTTTCAAATGAGATTTGGAATCAAAAGCAGTGCCAGGAAGGCATTTCAGTGGAAAGGAACTACCCTGTGCGTTAGAAATTGCAGAGGAGAAGGTCCTTGTATAAATCTTATGGCAGAGTAGAGGAGTGCAGGCAAAAAATCACAAGCTATACAGAAAAGCACTATGGCCAGGGTAATTCAGGGATGAAAGGAGAGCCTAGAGAAGGATGTGGCTGCATCCCTACGGCAAGCCCATAATGGAAGGGGCAACACGAAGTGTGTGGAGAAAGGCGTGCATTTTCAATTAGGCACTAATACTCATCGGCAATGTCCTCAGATGCAATTAAATCTCTGTCCAGGATATAGTGGAGGTAGGAATTTAGGCCAGCAAGATGCTCAGACTAAGCATTACTGGCAAAGGAAAGGAAAGAAGTCAAGAACAGCAGCAATAAATGGGCAGACTGTAAAACTGTGCTTTTAGTCTGATCATCCTCTGAAGGCAATTGCACTGTGCTCAGTAATTGCATCGATGGCTTCCATTCACAGCAACCTTCATTTAATTCCAAATAATTATAAAAGATAGATCACAGCTGCGGTAATAACACATGCATACCCTATCAAGGTATGAGAGGGAGGAGGCCAGAAAACCAGAGAGTACTTCTATAATGCTTCCACGCTTGCAATCACTGAAGTTAATCCCCAAGTTCCCTAATCAAAACTCATCAAGAAATCACAGTTGATGAAATCAGAAGAAATATTGCTTGAATAACTCTTGAGATGGGATTGGAGACTTTTGCAGCACTACATTATTAAAAATGATGGGCAAATCCTGATCAGCTTCTAATAATATCAAATATAATAATCCATGTCTTTTTAGTGGCTACCCTTATCCATTTTAACTACAAAATCACTGATAACCATAAGCTGTCAATCTCAAGCAGGTTTGGAAACCCCATTGAAACAGAAATCAATTAATTAAGCCTGCAAAATATCAACAGAAAACAGTAAGGAAATATTTTTTTGACTGGCCCTTATCAATGTTTTACAGAACAAAAAGAACCCTGAAGTGGAGCTCACAATTTGAAAAGTGTAATTTGATCAGCAAAGTGACAAGTGTAATCAATAAGACCTTCACTAGACTTCCAGGTAACTAGAATAGCACCTAGGTTAAACAAGCTGTAGTTAAAGTTTAAAAATTTCTTTTCTTTATTGAAGATTTGATACAAAATCCACTGCAGCCTCCTGCTGTCTGAATCTTTCTATGGTACGTCAGGAGCTAAATCGCATACTTTCCAAAACAACACTGCAGGAAATATTATGATAAATCCATTCTATGTTGGCATTGATGCATTATATTCATGATTTGAAATGATGAAATATCCCTAATGCAACATTTTATTGCTTTCATAAATCAAATTCAAAATGACATTACATTTCTGGTAACCTACTACAAAAGATCTCACTCTTATCAGACAGAATTATTTCTGTGCAAAAGACAGTGTATTCCTACCCCAGATCGCAAGAAACACTTCCAAAAATTTCCTGAAATCCTGGAGTTTTCAGCCGGCCTCCCGGAAGACTGGCTCACTGGGGCTGTTCCCTTCTCAAAGCAACAATAATTTGCAGTGGTCTGGAATAGCGGGTTTTTTTGCATTGAACTCAACCCAGTGACAGACTCACTGTACCATGAAGATGGAGATTTCAAACCCATCGAAATCCAGGCATGTCTGAAAAGCTTAGATTTCAAATACTCATCTTTTTCAGGCAGGCCCCAGGATTAGCTTAGGCTCATTACAACATGAAGTTATCCAGCACGGCCACGATGCGAGCTCTTTGTTGTGAAACATGCACAATTAACCGTGCCGTCCCCTGTACGCACTGCTGGAGGTCCCTCCATCTGCAGCTCCGCTGTCACGCCATGCATATTGTATTGAAACAAATGCATTTGCTTTATTTGTTAAGAGCAGGAGCACTAAATGACCCAGTCCTTTTAAAAATTAACTTTTTGGCACTTCTGGGATTAAATACTTCTGACAATTGGAGTTACACGTGGAAGAGGAAAATGGACACTGGCGCCTGCATAAATGGAGTAGAATTCTCCTGAGAACAGACTTTCTTATCAAGTTTTATGAATTTTCTGCTTCCAGCTGGATTGGGAGCACAGTTTTTGCTATGTTGAGAGAATCTCCGCTTCCAGCCTGGGTAGGAATCGGGTTTTACAGAGAAATGTGGAAATAATTAAACTTGGGGAAAAAGCTACTCATGTTTTAATTTCATGCTTAGGTTCATTCAGAGTTTGAGATGAAGGGATGAGTCATCAGTTCTTATTTTATTCAAACCCAACCCCTGGAGAGTTTTAGATTACACGAAGTTACAGCCTGTACTCTGGCAATTAACCAGTTTTGTATATTGGCTGCCATTTTTCTGATCCTTCATATCCGAGAATCAGCCTAAAACCCACCAGCCCAAAAGCAGAGCCTGCGTTACTGAGACGCGGCAGCCCCTGCGCCCAACAGCCCCGCTGCCACCGAGCCGCCGTGGCTGCGTTGCCTCAGCCATTAACACCGTGCCAAAATACTCGGCCCCGAGAGGCTCCGAACACACTTTCTAGGACACGAAGGACTGTGCACGGCTGTTCACAAGAGCTGCGGCTTTAGGCTTATTGGTTGTGACAACTTAGAGGAAGCACATCCAGGAACGCTTGATGTAAAAAGAAGGAGCTGCCTGTCTGTGTCACCGGTCCCCCTTCCCCTCCCTTAGTGATGCTGGTACCTCAGGGTATAGAGAAAACTGTTGGATGTCCTTATAACTAAGGATTAAGCACCACTTCTGAAGTTCAGGTGGTGACCTTCCCTAAAATACGTGATTTCCTGACAAGAGAACTTGTAAATTAGAAGGGCCTTGTCTGTGTTTAAGGATTTGGTACGGGTGAGACATTGGCTTTTTTCTTTGCTATACATCATTAGCTGTATCGGAGGTGTTTCCTCGTAATTCTGAATGGGAATGAGCACTGTTCCTTGCAGAATTCTCTGCACAGTCTCATCTCTTTTCCTTTCATATGCTCCTTCAAAAGTGTATTTTAAAAATGTCGTGCAGAGAAAAGGAAAACAAGAAAGAGAAAGTCCATTTCAGCATAGAGCCAAAAGCCTCCTCCCCCTCAAAAAAGACAGACAGTATGGCTTTAGCTAGAGAAAATGGAACGATGTTTTCATAAATTCCTGAAACGCATCATGACACTTCACGGGATAATCGTACCGTAAGAGCGCCAAAGTCACAGACACCTCTGGGTCACACAGTACACGATGGTACCCCCAGCTCCAGACAAAAGACTGCGACTCTGTTCTGGGTGTCCAGTGGCACCCATAAAACAGAAACTCCAAAGCAAACACGAATTTAAAGACTTAGCTCAGCCCGATAGTTGTCTGAGATGATCTAAGGAGCCAGGGTGCACTTTTCTGCGTACGAGCTACATTCCCTTGCTGTTTGATGAATACCGATCAGCTGCACAGCCACGGGAGCGTATTTCATTTGAGAGATGGAGCTGTTTGCTGTACCGGCAGAGATGAGGTTTCAATAAATGCAATATATGAGCCACGGGTCTGATATATTTTTCTTTTTTGCCTACATCTCAGCTTTTTTACATGCATATGGGTAATAACAAAGAGAATTCATTTGTTAATGATCAGACTTCTATTTCCATGAGCAGCTCCAGTGTCTTCAGTTAGATGTTTTAACAGGATCCCAACAAAGTTAAAGCTTCATTAATAATTCAGACTTATTTTTCATAGCTCATACCAAATCGCTTCACTTACACCTTCCATATGCTATTCCCTCTCAGCTTTCATTACCTTTTATACTCCAGCTGGGCTCATAACTCTATTCTTTAAGAATGTGACTGTGGTTTTAAACCATCGCCCTCAACAGTAACACATTCCTGATGGTGGGTTGTACATACCTTGTACCCCTCTGAGGTTATCAGAGGATTTCATAGCCTTTGTTCCTTATGTTTTAGTAATATTTAAAAAATAATACATTGCATAGACTCCATACTTGCTTTGTATCTAACTTTGGTTAAAAAAAGGAAGGATCTGAGCCCTCCCATCCATTACACATTTTTTGCAGTCATCCACAAAATGCAAGATAGCCCTAGACAAGCAAATCGTAAACTCAAGTCTGCCAGTGCCTCAATACGTTGTGGCCTTGATTATTTATTATTGTGTCTTGGTTCATCACTATAGCACCAGCACACATTACCGTTTGTTCTTTCCAGCCTTCCCTCAGGCTGTTTTGACAGGAGAAAGGCTCATCAGTAGTGACTGCCGATGGGCTTCTGCCTCTGCCTGGCCTTAGGACATTCAGCAGGTACCTGGAAGCAAGGGGCCACGCTCCACTGAGGACTGGGATGGTCTGGTCGCTATTTCATTTGCAACCCCTTCTAGCCAGATATACTCAGTTCCAGTTGTAACCCCTGCTTTGCAGAAAACAGAAGGGATTATGCCAAGATAAATTCTCAGCTATTGGAAGTCTCTCAAAAGCAGAAAGGCTGAGATGCCTTTTTCATTCAGATGTACAGGCTTCAAAAATCCCCTCTAAACTATACCTTGCATGTGCCAGCACACAGCAAATTGTCAGCTTCAGTAGTGAAAAACAGGATTTCCAAAATGGGAAACAATTTAATTCATCATTAGAAACTTTTTCATTAGTTTGCCCAGGCCACTTTATAGAATTTATGAGCACTTCATATCCATCAACATTCATTTAACTGCCAGCCTCAGACAGGCTTTTCATCTTACAGACCATTAGACCTCTGCAGTGAAGCACAAGCTTGATTTGACCCACGCATATATTGTTCTTTTTCCGCCCCCGCCCCTTGTCCCTTTTCACTCTCTTCCTCCAGCTGAGCTGAAAGAAAAGTGCTTTGGGCACTTTTTACAACGGCCTCAGCTTCAAAGAGTCAAGGCCTGGCTACATCTTACTGATCTTCAAGCCATTGACAAGTTAGACATCTCATCTAGGGTTGGCAGTGAGCCTAAGCTCCCTCTGCATTCAAAAAAGAAAAAGAGGTACAGGAAGGGTAGTTAATCTTTTCCTAAGACGGGCAGATGGATCACCTTGTGGAGACTTAACTTCTCTGCGTAGCCTATAGAGGGAACCCAAACCCAGCTTAGCTGGGACAACCTGCATCTAGATGGAGGCTGGGTGCGTGGGAGTGAGCAGCCAACAGTTTCTATGAAGATACGTGCACTGGTTTGCACACACAGCACCAGTCACTGCGTTCAGATCAAGCTGTACATTCACTGAATCCTGCGTTCCCAAAAAATGCAATCACCTGAATGTACGCGCACGTGGCAGGAAATAATTGTAAAACTTGCTTCGTGATATGGCACATGGTCCAAAAAATGCCTTCGAAAAATCAAACTCCCTCCAGCAAAAGATAAGAGAAAGGATTATCTAGAGCGCTACCTGCTAGTTAAGGAACTAACTAGCCACTCATGTTGGCAACTGAATGGGACAAAACAGGTCACCATATACATAATTACTGGATAAATAATTCCTCACCTAAAATCCCAAAAGAAAGATTTTTAAAAATGAGCCAGAAGCAAGTGAAGGCACTCAGAGCACCCAGGAGGTGTAGGAGAAGCCCCTGAGGTTTTGGCTCTTTTAAGAAGTTTCGTTGTTCTGTTTAAAAGATTGCAATTTTTTAAAATCGGCTGTCCGTAACCACAGTTCTTAGTTTTAAAATACCATGTAATCTAAACCCAAGCAGCATCAATAACTAGCAATACACGAGTAAAAAGGATTACATCCAGACGGCAGTCAACACAATGAAGTTTAGAAGTGACAGGAGTCTGAACCACCCTCCAGGTGAGATCACTTACTTGGTAGCCCAGGTTCATGAACAGCAATTTTCACTTGAACAAGAAGCAGACGAGAAAGGAACCACATATTTCAGAGTTGGAAGCTGGATTTACAGTTAGGATATTTAAAACAAAACCAGACTAAACCAAAGGAGATTGAACGTTGAGGGCTGCTGAATGAGTCATATGTCAAAAAGATTCCAATCTAGGGAGGGTGTAGGATGAAATTCAGCGTGCTGATTTCAGCATCTTTAGCATTATAAACAATTTCCACTGCTGCTAGATATCCAAAGATGGTCTATAAACCTAAAAAAAGACCAAAGGTTGCTCATACATTTCTTGTTAATTCAGAGTGGTCTGTTTAAGTTCGCTCTCCTAGAACTACACCATTCCATCTGCCCAATAGAACTGGGTAAATCAGTATAGATCTGATGATGCCTCATCTACATAATCATCCCTGTACAGATTGTTAATTCCTAGGGCAGGAAGTGAATTCATTAGAAATATCTTTAAAAGCTCAGCAAGTAAAATATTAAATACTATATTCATCACCGTCATTACCTGACAACACTAGACCTGTTACACGGTCTACCACAGGGCCAGTGGGCAGGATACTTCAAATTAGTCAATGCTGTTGCTTTTTGTTACTATGATTAATGGCATTTGCATGCTGCAGAAGGATGCAGTTCAGCTCCCACTGTGTCACATTCATTTCTCCAACAAAAATCATACATGTTGCCAAACCCTGTCCTGCGGTCCTCTCTTAGTCTTTTCTTCAGGCAAAATTCCAGTAAATGCCAATGGAGACTTTTCCTGACTAAGCACTTCGTTCTCTGACTCTTTAACATTATGCACCAGAATTAAGTAATGCAACTTACTATTGACACTTTTCAACATATGATTCTACGTAAAGTTCTGCTACATATCTAAGTGTACATTCAGCACGTAGCAGTGTGGACTAGTGGGTTTGATTCCTGGTGGGGAGCTCTGACCACTAACATTTTAGTCACACTGACTCACTCTTTGACTTTTGACCAGTCACTCAAACAGCCGTTGCCTCAATTTCTCCACCTGTGCCACATGGCATGGGAGGTGACGAAAGAATTGGCCTGTCTGTACAGCACTTTAAAAACACAAAAATAAATAAATGGCATAGCGCCTAGTCAGGAATTAGCAGTAAATATACATTGAGCATTTCAGATTCCCAGTTGGTTCTCATCCTCAACTAGTGCAAGTCTAGTTACAGCTTGGCTCCGACGTACCAAGAAGTGGACCCTCAAGAAAACAGAGAAGCAACTTAAAACCGTGTGTCTGCAGCACAGGCTGCATGCACTGAAATTCATCCCACCCAGCACTCAGACACTGCCCTCAGAGATGTGCTGGGCTTTAGCTTGCTAAGAGCGAGGGCTGATCTCGTGATCTTTCAAGCAAGAAGTAAGAGGATCTTTATCTGGAGCTGAACAAGGCAGCTCCGAGAAGTGACATTACGGCTTACTCATACCCACGGAGGTTGGTTCAGCTGGGACGAAGGCTGGATGGACACAGTCACTGGTTCAGCTGGGACGAAGGCTGGATGGACACAGTCACTGGTTCAGCTGGGACGAAGGCTGGATGGACACAGTCACTGGTTCAGCTGGGACGAAGGCTGGATGGACACAGTCACTGGAAGAGGACAAGCACTAGCAGAAGGGACTTCATCGAGAAACGAGGAAAAGTGTAAGAGTTAAAAGGTTGCCTTCTAAGAGAAACAGTGAAATGCTCTCTGAATGGAGCGCACATTTGAAAGGAAGAGGCAAGTTTCCATGCTATAAAACCCCAGCTTTTAGCTGCTTCACAAGTTCTCACAACAATTGCCCTTTAAAGCAAGTTTTGGGTTTCATCTTCCAAGTGAATGAGGGGAGAAAACCAAATATATGAATGACAAAGGCAGGATTCATTAGAATTTCAATCTAAAGCCCACGTATGTCCCAGTTAGGGCTTAAAAAAAAAAAAAGAAACAGAGTTTTAGAAAGCAATCCTGCAATGACAGCCACCTCACTAATGGATTAATAGGGTCATCGCAGGCCACAGTGAGATGTGGAGTATGGCAGCATCTCATTTTGGGTCACGTTGCTTTTCCCAAGTCAGGGGTTCACATAGTTCCTTCTCATCTCATCTCCGCTGCTCTTCCTTGCTCACCTTTGTACAACCATCCTCTAAACCAGGGAGGTTTTAGTGAGTAAGCCAGTCAAGACCACTTCAGACAGAATATTTTCCAAAGCACCTTTTGGCCTAAGGTGCCAAAAAACTAACTTGTTTTATGCAAAGCACTAGGTGTCAGTGCTTTCTAGTGTACTTAGCTCTGTTTACTGCAGCTGACCGACCCAGCTGCACACAAATACACACAGAGTCACAAGCTGAGGAGGCAAAGGCAGCTTCTTTTTTGGCAGAAAAGATGGCAAATCATGCAGGAGGATGAGACAGACTTAACATCAGAGTAATATTGCCTCTGTTCCCCAACAGCTTATGAATTCAGAAGTGTTCAAGCATGAAAAAGACAGCTGGAAATTCCATAGTCTGAGTCTTAATCTGGTCCTTTACTGAGAAGGAAAAGGTATTAATTAACATATATCTACAGAAAGCCACAAAAAGCTGCATTCCGGAAGCAGAGACCTTTCACTGTGCGGTTGAGAAAAGCCAGGCAGGCAGAGCACATGAAGAGGGGTTAAAACTACAGGCTGAGAAAAGAAGATTGCAGTGGTCCTTTGCTTGGCTCACTCAGTGACTTGGCCAAGTCACTTCATCTCAGTAAAATGAGGATCATGTTTAGCTCTCTTAGACGAATACCGTCAATATTTTCAAAGCAAATCACAGAGGGTAACATAGGAGCTCCACAAGAATAAAGATAGCATTATTCAATCCTCTACCGCCATTAAACCCATAATCCTTGTTCCTAACAGGCCAGTACGTTACTTCTTTCTGTACCAAAAGTTCTAAATTCCATAATTTAAGAGAATCCTCAGAATAAAATGAAGGCTTTAAAAATTATGGTCTGTTTCATTCAATCATTTAATCAAGTTAGAGAAGCAGAAGAGCAGGAAAAAAGGGGAACAAGAGGCTGAGAAAGAATGAAGACAAGAAGGAAAGGAGGAAAGAAAGAAAGAAAGGACTCACACCTTGATTGTGGCTCTTACTTCTCAGCTTAGCCATGTGTCCTAATCCCTGGCCTTTTAAAAGCAAAACTCACCACTGACGCCTGACTGCAGATGTCGGCTGTGCTCCGTGAAGAGGAGTGAATTCCAGCAGTACCTCATCATTCATCCTTTCTAACTCAGCGGCACAGGCAGCCCAGAGCATCAATCCACAGTGACATTTGGGCTCCAATTACATATCGCTGCATGAAAAGCCCAAGAGCTGATCTTGCAGTGTTGTTGTTCCGTATGGAACCCATTTATGAGATTCCTAAATGCTTTTTAAAACAAAGGTATGAGGACAGCTCTAATAATTACAAGAAACTAACCACTTTGAAGGATAATTTGTGGTGGCTTTTGGTGGGGACTAGCTGCTCTCACGGTTGTGTTTCTGGGCCTTTTGAAGCTTCTCGTTGAATAAGAATTTTAAGTGCTACATGGTAGAGGTACAGCCCTCTCCAGCCTACATGAAAGCTGGCAATTACACAGCTGCAGACAACGTAAAAAGCCTTATAAAATAAATTACACATATACTCTAACAGCACCTCTGCCCTCTTTCTGCTTCACACACCAGGTGCTGTTTGAACGGCTCAGATCCCGCAGTGCCAGAGCTCCGGAATGACGAGGGGCTGGCGAGGGCTGCTGGAAGGGACGGCTCCAACACCTCGCTCTACAAAGTGATTACGCTCAGGATATTACAGGGTGAGACAAGCTTGTCAGGACTGTTCCCCATCCCCGGCACACGCTGCCTCCTGAAATTCCTTCTCTTCTCTAAGAGAACTAATTACCAAAAGACGGAGCTGCAGGGGACTTGTGAATCGTGTACATGCTCTTGCAGGACCTAACAACTGCTGTGCAGTTCCTGTTAATTAATGCTCATGATTTGCATTTACATTGGGCCTAACTTGATTACACACTTTGTTCCATCATCAGGGGACTGTGTAATTCCTTGGTTCAATCGCAGAGAGGGGTGTATTAGAGTCCATTGATCACAATGAGATAATTCAGGTGTAGCGCGGCACTTCGTGTCAGGCCAGTGACAGATGACTGGTTACCCTGTGCCATGTCTCTTTCCAGCAGTACATATTGCACCTAAGAACTTAGGGTTTCTAATAGTATGTTTTTTCTTTCTTCCTTACCCTCTTTTCTGCACTTCTCCCCTCTAAACACATACATTCCTTCTTCCTTTCAAGTGTTTACAGCAGCGTAGAACACATGAAATAGGAATAAAAACCACTGAGAGTGCTAGTGAAGGGTCTTTCTCTTAACAGACTTCCAAGACCTCTGTGCACAAACCTACCAAAATACAGAGTACTTCTTTATGCTTTCTTGCAGCTCGAGCCCAAAGAGTTAGTAACAAGAGAAGCATCCACATGCCCGTACTGCGGCTTGAGAAAACAAAGCAGAAAGCCAAGGAGACTGTGCCAACGCACACCAACATCATTGCCTTTGGTCCATAGAAGCTGTGAATGCACATACTGATATTTGCAGAGAGTCTCTGGCAGGTTTAGAAGAAGAGAGTCTGATTCTTCCCACTCCCTGGCCTGGAGTCCCTCCGACTGAAAGACCATATGGACACATTGCCCCAGCATGAACTTCTTTGTGGCTGGAAAGCTGCCCAGCGGAGAAGGCCCTGGGGGTGCTGGCTGACAGACGGCTGGACACGAGCCAGCGCGTGCCCAGGTGGCCAAGGAGGCCAACGGCATCCTGGCTTGTATCAGCCATAGTGTGGGCAGCAGGAGCAGGGCAGGGATGGTGCCCCTGTGCTCGGCACTGGGGAGCCGCCCCTCAAATGCTGGGTTCAGTTTTGGGCCCCTCGGGACAAGAAGGACATGGAGGTGCTGGAGCGTGTCCAGAGAAGGGCAACGGAGCTGGGGAAGGGTCTGGAGCACAAGTGTGATGGGGAGCGGCTGAGGGAGCTGGGGGGGTTTGGTCTGGAGAAGAGGAGGCTGAGGGGAGACCTTATCGCTCTCTGCAACTGCCTGAAAGGAGGTTGTGGTGAGGGGGGGGTTGGTCTGTTCTCCCAAGTAATGAACGATAGGACGAGACTAAATGGCCTCAAGCTGCGTCAGGGGAGGTTTAGATTGGGTATTAGGGACAATTTCTTCACTGCAAGAGTGGTCAGGCACCGGAACAGGCTGCCCAGAGCGGTGGTGGAGTCACCAGCCCTGGGGGAGTTCAAAAAACACATAGACGTGGCACCTGGGGACATGGTTTTGGGAAAATGGTAGTGTTGGGTTGACAATTGATGATCCTAGAGGTCTTTTCCAACTTTAACAATTCTATGATTCTATGATTCTTCAGCTTTGCAGTCAGTTGGAGGTAACACATTTTCCTAGGCCAAGCCTAATCTCACCTCCACTTTCTTCTATATGTCAGCACTCAATCAGCATGACATCACCAGTCACACTTCAGACAATAAATATAATTTCATTTTTAATTCTATCTGCTGTTGCTAATTTTTTTTGCTAAATTTCTTAGCAGTAACACTATCACTGTCAGGCTGTTCTTCATGGGACATAAGCTTTTCTTAAAATGAAGATTCAGACATTAGGAGAGACGGACCACAGTAAAACCTCAATAGTGAATTTTCTTTCAAGCAAAAACTACATTAATTACATTTTGAAGAACACAATCAAACAACATCAAAACACATCTAAGTAGAGGATGGGAATAGTTCATACCTATGCATATATACAGATGCTTAAAGATATGCCCATGCTATTGCGCGTATTCGCATAGCTCTATGGAGAAATGTTCATTCTCCTTCCCAAGGTAAGTTATCTTTCTGTCACCACAGTTCCACAAATTCTGGCATCAGTGCCAGCATATTTACAACTTCACAGCTCAATTATCTCTGCATTGAGATGCATTGTGTGGTGCAGATTTATCCTTAGAGAACTACATCTCCACTGATTGCCAAATGGGGGATACCAAGCACCTGTTTTCCTTAGGGCTCTTTGACTTTCCCATCCTTATCTATCTACAAGCTGGCCTTGCCCATAAAGTATGTAATCATATCTCCAAATGTCTTACTCTACTTGTCAGACTTCTCAGCAAGGCATCCAGTTATCAAACATTGAAGTTTTGCCTGTATTTCAGGCAGACTTCATTAAAAAATAATAAATACCCACTAAATAAGTAAGTTCTTTCCCATAGTGAAGTTCTGCTTCAGAGTAATTTCTGTGATGACTTCCATAACCCCAGCTTGCCATTCACTGCATCATTTGACAGAAACAGTCATGCCTCCGGCTGTTCAGTTCGAAATCAGAAGCACAATAAAACATGAAATAATTTTAATGTTTTAGAGGTCCACACCGTTAGACAGCCACTCTTGTTGAGGTCAAGTAGCTTCTTTCCCTTTATCCTTCCACTTGACTAAGAATCTTTAAGTTGCTTTATTCTTCAGTGCTGGACCTCGCTATACCCTTTAACAGTAGTGTATTTTCTTCCGCTCAGCTTGAAAGGATAGTTTTAATTGATTAACTCAGACATGCTCCAGAAAGACTTTCTTTTAATTTCATTTTTAAATGAAGAACATCATGTTCACATTAGGAGCAGCAATAAGGAAAAAAAGGGGAATCATTTCTCAATAATTATTAAAAAGACCAGAATTTCAATTAAATTCGTGACCGTTAATAGGAAGGGTAAGAGCATCCAATTACAGCAACTCTTACTTCCATCAGATGCTCCATAGGAATAAAGATGATCACATGTGAGTAAAAACTGGAACATGAGATCCTACATTAAAATGTTGGCTCTGAACTACAGCAAGAAGCTTTGATTTTCTGCCACTTTCACTGACAAGCAATGTATTTCTATCCTCTAACTTGCACAAAATCAGTTATTTATCAGCAAGGTTTCCTTTGGGTTAATAAATATAAAGAACCCATTAGAAGTACCTTGTTCTATATCCTGCCAGTGTGCGTTAGAGATTTGTGAATTTGCTATCAGCTCAGCTAGACCGTGATAAGTGGAAGCAGAATTGTGCCAGCCATTCTTTAAATGGAATTTTCAAGACAGTAGGAAAAATAAATAAATATATTTTTATATATATATATATGCCGTTCAATAGGATGAGAGATGGAGAAGATTCTTGGCTGTCACAATAGCTGCTGTTGTGAGGAGAAAAAGGATGTGTGTCCAGTGTCCCTTGCTTCCAAAAAAGAACAAAATAAATCTTTCCCTGTCATATTTGTCTCATTGCAGGGATATCATCTCACTGCCACAGAATTGCTGCCACACTTTGTGAATGACATCTGAATTGAAAGCCTCTGCCCATTGCAGAAGGGGAATGCATGAAGCACCGTGTAATCATGGCTGTGCAGTGATATTTACTTTAATATCCTACCCATGCGAGCAGAAAAAGCCAAACTAAAAGGGCTCCTACACAATGAAAGGCATGAGGTTTAAGAGATGACAGCTCAAGAACCAGCTGCAGTATAAATTTGTAAGGCCAGTTCTATGCAACTTGCACCTTCATATCGTCACACACACTCCTATGAATTGGTAAAGATATACTCCACACTTGCAAATCACCACATCATTTGGAACACACTGAAAAAAACTCTTTCTAGGGTTCAAGTTTACCATCGCAAGAAATGGAGAAATAGAAGGTTTTAAGCTACCTTTGCAAAAGGTCACTGTTTCACTGCTGGGCACCTCACCAGCATATATTCCAGTTTACCCAGCTTACGTATCACAGATGAGCTAAGAAATATCTTAGAAGGCTGTAGGGTCAATCTCCAACTCTATTTTCTCCCCATTTAATGTACTTCATAGGCAAGACTTTGGATCCACAGAAAAAGCCGCATTTAACTGTAAAAACAGCACCTGGGTAACATAAGCCCAGTTCCAAGATCTTTTCCCTAAGTGGGGACAAGTTGGGACCGCATTATCACCCAACTGGCCTAGCCTTATTTCTTTGCTGGTGTTTCCCTACCACCACCAAAGAGACACTGGAGGAGAAGGGTCAACTGCCCTGAACACGTTATCACGAGCATATCTGAGAGCACAGCTTGTAACGGCAGCCCACAGCGCTCCCACGCAGGCCGCCGATTTGTTCATGGAGTTTAATTGATAAGCAAATGTCAGGTTGGTTTGTTTTCTAATTATTTCTCTGTTCAAGCCATCAGAAGTTCTGGAACAGAGGAGACAGCAGCTCTTCGGAAGGGAAAAGGGCAGCTTCACATCTGTGTGACAAATTCATTGCAACTCATGCATGTGTTTGAAATAAGTGCTCTCTTTTAGAGGGTCTAAGAGTGTCTTTCCTGAAAACAAGTAGGAAAAGACATTCTATGAGTTGTTAAATTCCTTTCAGTTCAGGGCAATGGAAGAGTTGAGGACATCAGTGCAAATATTTCTATGTCCGTGTCTGAATTCAAACACAATTCGAGTGACGAATCGTTTCAGCCAAGAGGAAAGAGAACACTCCTTAAACCTTAAAGAATTAAATGTATCTAAATCTGTGCAGCACAGGAAAACAAAGCGTACACCATTTACTGAAAGTGCAGCAAAACGCTAGGAGACAGACGGCTCCATCAGCTGCTCTCCTCCGTTCTGTGATTACCGACTGCTAATCTTGAGCCCCAGAGTGGTGCTTGTTTGTATGAAGTGCTTTCCATCCAGAAGATCTCAGAATATCTGGGAAACTTCACTGAGTTACTGCGAGCATATATATAGCTGCAGGGTCACTGCTGCTGAGCCAGGCTATTCCCTGCTCACAGATGCTTTATCTTTGTCTCTTATAGAAAACATGTATTACAAAGAGGAGGAAACTCCATGAACGTATCATGGTTCCAGACAGCTAGGGCTTTCTGTTACAGACTTCACCGACACTGGGAGGTGTAAACACCCATCATCCCAAGTGGAAGAGAGCTATAAAGACAATTAAGTCTCACCTCTCAAACCCCTGGCAAAGACGAGGCTTCCCTGAGTTTCGAACAATCTGTGTGGGGGAGCCTTAGGGAACATCGTTCTGGGATGTGCAGAGAAAAGCGAGGCAGCTCATGTAAATACACAAAAAGAGAAGAGAGCTGCAAGGCTGCCTGGGTGGAATTGCAGGGCACGGTTTGAGCCCGGGACGTCATGTTACAGGATAACCAGATAAGCATTAGGTACCATCTAAAGTCCATCCCTATTTTCTCTTAATTTCTTGCAGAAAGCCAACTCCTTCAGGGCGATAAACCAGCAAAAATCTCTAGTACAAAATCAGAAGTGTAAAATCCCTTATTTTGGCTAACTAGTCCTGCCCAGAAAGGCAATATTTTTAATAAAGAGAACGTCTCTAAACCTGGCTGTTTGCTTATGCTACTGCTACACTGGCTCTGGGAGTTTCTACAGCAGAAGACAGGCAAGCCTGATAAAATTTTCTGAAGTATTTAAAGGAACACTGTTCAATTCCCAGGTGCTAAAATAGCATCACTGTTAAAATCTAAATGCTAGAACACTGAGAATAACCTTTTCCTGTAGGAAAACATGGAAGAATACTAACTAGACAGAATTGGTTCACACTGGAATTTTACCACATTAAGATTGATGCTCTGTGCAAAAACAAGCAACTAACCGTCCCCCCGCAGATATTTCATTTGCAAGGGCTACACTGGGTTTTCTACACAGATATAATGGACATATTTATTTTTTAAATGGTACCTTTTGAATGTTATATTTCCAATATGATGGAAAAATTTCATTCAACCTTTATACATAAACAAGCCCAGCAACTTTCTGAGAATCCGGCTACACTGAAATAATGGTGCAATTATACTCGTATTTAATTTATGATGAAAGCCAAAAAAACCCCACTATTGCTCCTTGAATTTCCAGTACTTTTGTTACTTGCTGTAAGCCAGTCCACAGACTGACAGGGCTTATTTTCTCTTTGTTTGTTTTCAGAAAGTAACATAACCGACAAACCAAACTAGTATTAAATCTCATCCAGTCTGTGACAGCAATGACACATGTCAGCACTGACTGAAAGAGAAAAGTCATTGACCACAAAAACAAAAGCCTTTTTTTTCTCCAAAAGGAAATACTTTTTCTTCATAAGGGCAAGTCACTTCTATAAAAAATAGGAGAAAATTATTAATATAGTTTGACCCAAAATGAACACATGCAGCTGCAGCAAGACTTCAGTGAAATTTAAAGCACCAGTCAGACCCTTTACCTCCAGCCTGCTGATAGCTGAGGATAAGCAACACGAATAAAGGCACTCAGCATTGTTCCCATCCTCACTTTAACTCAGGCACAGACTATTAGAGGTACACGTGCCTTCAGAATTTGTTTTAAATGTACAAACACACTTCACAGTAAAATATCTAGTTCCATTTTTTAAATGTTCTAAAATGGATTTTAGACACATAATGGCAATGCACAATTGTCCTGATTTTCTCCCAGAGGTTCTCCCACTGATGCTAGGATTCAGAAAATAAGTAAATATGCTGGATAAATGAGAGTCAGAAATCAACAGTGGAAAGAAAGGTGATAGAAAAAAACCATTACCTGATGGAAGATAGCTACAGAGCTCAGCATTTTTATCAGTGTTTGACTAATGGAACTGCAAAATTGGGCAAAGTAGGAAAGGAAACAGGTCAAGGCCAAACACCAACACTGAAAAGGATGCTTGTGAAAAAAACAGTGATCTGTCAGACACCGCTCTTCGCTCCCAGCCGCTTAGAAGTGACTGAACTGATGCACATGCCACTGCTCTTAGAGGCACACTCCACCCAGCATCTACTCAAAATTAATACAAACCCTCACATTGGTCTTTGATACAAAAAGTGTACATCCAGATTTTAGTCTCATCTCCAAGAACATGCAACGCTTACGGCTATTAAGTGACTGGTTGTTTTGTGTGTAGCGTATCAACGCCGGCCATCGGGGAAGCAATCCATGGGATAACACCTACGAGGCGTCTCCGCGGGAGCCTGGGTACCACTGACAGAGGCAGAGCGAGGCAGAGGCAGGCTAGGGGGTAAGTTTTGCAAGTGAGAAACAAGATTTTGAGTTTTTAAAGCTGCTTCTTAATTCAGCAGTACTAAAGCCAGTCAATTTAATACTTCATACTTCCATGGGACTAACTCGGCCCATCCCATCCCACCCGTCGTCAAACCCCTCTCCCATGGTTTCAGCAGTTGTGGTGGCATCAACGTGCGCTCTGCAGCTGCCACTGCAGAGGGAAATCACTTCCCACTCCCCATCTCATTTCTAATACTTAAACAAAAATACTTTTCTCCTTTGAACACCCGTTTCCCCTTTCTTCCAATTATTCCTTTCATTAATATTGAAATAAACATTTAAGAAACTGTCTTAAATACAGATTTATTTTAACTAAAGCAGTATCAGATAAGTGAAAACCAGCCAGCTCACTCATTAGTATTTCTAGTTTTTAAAAAACATACAGAAACAATCCTCCCCCCCCCCCCCAGCCTGATGAACCACGCACTTACCCAGCACAGGCCCACAGCAATTGTGCCCTTTGGGAACACAGATCTTTTGCTGAATGGGAAAAGGGCCAAAGTCAGTAGAAGCAGTCTGCAGAGGGTTATCGCGGCGACCAGGGCCAGCCCTGAGACCTCCTGCACCCATGGACTCAGGGGGCCACCCTGGGGGGCTGCATCTGTTCTACAGTCTTGAGACCTGGTCCTTAACCAGAAGAGCCAGTCATGACTTACGGGCCTAATGAGAAGCCCAGCAGCAAACATAGCACTGAATTTTAAATCAGATCAATCTGAGTGCTAAATCACCTCTTAAGCACTACTATTCCTCTTTGGGGCTCTCCATCCCTAAATTGGTTTGACTGGGGAGCCTAGGATGCTTCCAGAATGCTTTGATTGTCTTTAGTGTTCCCCTTTCTTCTCTCACATAGCTCTTCCCTCTTACTGAGTCAATAGAATAATGAGGAGACTGTTCTTGGGTTTTGAAGCTGAGTGAGTAAATGACATTCCTATTCATTATTTATCTGCTTTGAAATTCTCATGAATACCACCAGTGATAATCACCTAATTTCTATCAATTTATTTCTAGATCGTCATCACATAAAAAAAACCCTGTACGGTAGGTAGCAGCTCAATCCGATATTTATGAAGTGATTTTTTTTTTTTTAATGAATATATAGAGGCTCAGTGTAATTACAGCTAGAGCTATTCTTTGAAATTCCAAACTGGGGACACATTGAATAGAAATACATCTCAGTTTGTTGGAGCTTACACAATTGCTTGAAAACGTCACGAACTTTCAAAAAAGCATAGAGCAGATACAGTCACATTATGCTATACAGAATTAGATCTACCTAAAAGGTTACTCCATCTAGTAAGTTCTGCTATTTCTGCTCAGCGATGTAGTAGTGTACCATTACTGTCAGCACCCATCTGTGATGAGATAACAGCAACCTCTCCAACAGCCATATACTGTAGGCAGAGACTTTAGAGGTGACTGCAAAGAGTTTGCACAACTGAGCAGTAGGTCGGGGGGGAGGCTCATATCAGCTAAGCACAGCAGAGAGTTGGGCAACTCTCACCTTGACTGTTTAAGAGATCTTCAAGGCAAGCCCGAGGCAGAGCTTGCTGGAGCCGCCCGTGCTGGTGATCCAAAGGCATGAATAGTGTCAGACCTCTAATTCGATTCAACTTTGCTGGGAAGCTTTTCTGTGTTGAACCGTGCAGCACTTCACCTGCTGCTCTCAAAACATTGCAGTTAGAGGATGTCCATTCACAGCAGTGTCAAAAATAGCCTGGAGCATTCATGCGCTTCAGGATTTTTAAAACTTCCAGTAAAACATAAGGAAGACAGTGCCCTTCACGCTGGATTTTATTAGACATCCTGGATAACTCCATCACATTCAGCATGTTTTAGACTATAGAACTTCTTTCCTTTCATGCCCCTATTTTACAGAACTTTGTTATAGGTCATTGAACAAATACGTACAAGTCAGGATGCCTTGGTAAAATAAAGGGCAGTAACTAAAACTGATGCATTTTAGACTGCAGTTACTGATCAAGGATGATAACGAGCTCTATTGCCACTGTACAGTTAACATTTGGAAAAATGAAAGATAATGCAAATCCAAATGAATAGCAATGTTTAATGATTGCCATGACAAGCTACACATTTTGCTCAAATCAAAGACTAGAAATTCTATATGACTCGATTAAAAAACAAATTACACTTCTTACTACAGCCTTTACCAATGCCATTGGTCTGTATAATCCATAATTTTTTCAGATTTTTTTTTTAAGAGTCATCACAGATCCTCTTCTGTCGAAGGACACAGGATCCCAGAATGGCGGGGGTTGGAAGGGACCTCCGGAGACCATCCCGTCCAACCCCCTGCTCCAGCAGCACACCCAGAGCAGGGGCACAGCACCGCGTCCAGGCGGGTCTGGATGTCTCCAGGGAGGGAGACCCCACCGCCTCTCTGGGCAGCCTCTTCCACTGCTCCGGCACCCTCACGGGAAAGGGGTTTTTCCTCATGTTTAAGTGGAACTTCCCGTGTTCCAACTTGTGCCCATGTTGAACAAAAAGAGCTCAGCTGCTCCTCCAGTGAACTCATTAGAATTGTCTGTTCACGTTGAATTAATGTTTAATGACTCCCATGCAGGACGTTAGCAGCTCTGTTCCAGCCACCTCCATCGGCCAGCTGCAGGCTTAGACCATAACAGCCTCTAGACAGCTCCTCTGCGAGCCCAGAGCACCTCCGTGCACTGGCTTCTGTTAGAGAGAAACCCAAACGCCTGCTTTTAGTTCTGGGTAAGGGCCAAAGCCAGGACTTTCAAAACCTGTTGAATTTCTCAGGAAGTTCTGACTTGCAGCCTTTGATACAAAAGACCACTCAGTGATCTAACACCACCATCAATCCAAAAACCAAGTGTTATTTATCTTCTGAATCTGTACAGCCAAAGGAATCTTATTAAGACCGGTGACTAAAAGATTTCAGCCAGTGTACACTGAAATTGTGCGAGATGATTTATGAGATTTTAATGCTATCGAATTTGAACTCTGATTCAACCTCAGATGTGAGGCAAACGCTGATGTATATCTGGATGCCAACAGCTCTCTTCTACAACAGAGCTGCTCCCTACTCTGGCCCAGCTATCGCCTAACCCAATTTAGCCAGCAGTGATCAACAGCAGATCCGGGCATTTGTGAGTTATTTTCCTCCGAATCTGACAAGCTTCACTGTGACTCAGGTTGATCTTCATTCCAAAATAGGGAAGAGGAAAGCAGCCAAGCCGAGGAGAGGAGGAGGAGGAGGAAAGGGAGGAGCAGGCAATAGCTCTGCTTCTGGAAAGAAGAGCAAAAGGAAGCTCAGATGTTTCTCAGTCCCAGGCAGAACTAGTATCCCTTTTTTTATCTTTTCTTCCCCGTTGAATTCAACAGTCACACGGGCCTTGGCGTAACAGTGGAGCAGAAAGAATGGGCACAGCATTCATTTGGCATGAATGCATAAGTAGTGAATAATTACACTGAAGATCTTTCTTTTTTGGCACGCGCAGCCACCACCAGTGAAGAGGACGATCAAAAATCCTGGTGATGAGCATAAAAAAAGATCTAAAGGGGAAATTCCCACCCTAAGAAAGCCCCAGTCTGCATCGGGATGAAATGGAAGGGACACTGCAGTTCTTATTTGATGATTTGCTCTTTTCTCTCCCCCCTCCGAGCACATTACAAGAGTAAATCCTCCCTCTCTCGGAGTCATTTGTATGAGAAAATAGCTGTGCCCAGCTCTGCAGTCACTCAGCGTTAAACCTAGGAGTGCTGTGAGCTGGCTCTCTGACGGGATGTGATCTGGTAGCTATTAGCAAGAGAAACGAACTAGAAAATATTCATAATAAGCACATGACCGAAAAATAAAGTATGAAAAGGAGAATCCAACCCAATGGGAAGGCAGCCATGAAACACTGCACGTGCTCCTTAAAAACCCTGCAGCAGGCACAGTTCTTGCTTTCTGGAGTTTTCTTGCATTAAGAATAATGTTAGGAAAACAGTGCAAAGGTTTGTAGTTTGGCTGTCTTTCCCTTCATTCCTGCCACTCACCCTCCTCCTCGTGCCCACATGGATGTCAGCCAGGCCCCTTACAAAACCCTTTAAGGATTTGCCACATACTTTTCTTGTCTAAATGCTAAAGCTACTGCCTTTGTTCAGCATTTGCTTCCTCCGGAGACCAGTTCTCCCAGGGCATGGGTGCCCTCGGTCTTTACAGGGCTGTTTTATTGCATATTAAGTGGCACAGAAGAGTCACTCTTGTTCCCGTTCTACCTGTGGGACCACACGAAGGGTTTGTGGGGCAGCTGAAGCCTTCAAGGGCCGTGTTGTTCTCAAAGTTACAGAAATTTGTGCTTGTGGGTCTGATGGTCCCAGGGTCAGCACCCAAACGGGCGTGATTGCAGCTGCGGTTTGGGCCAGTGTCTTCCAGAAGGATGGGTGGTAGAAAGCAAGTATACAAAGGAAGAGAAAATGAAGAAAGGGCCATCAGAAAGAAAATATCAGAGCAGAGCACAGTGTCAAGAAGGCCAGTATCGAGTTGAAGGAGCACGGAGGAATGTCATCTCAGATCTTTGAATTCACGGCGGAAGGAGAGGCCATGGTAAGCACATGGAGATGGATCTCAGGAGAGCGCATAACATTTAATTTCCTATTTCTCAAGTGTGAATATAAGCAAATCCCACTCAAACACAGCTCATGCCAGATATTCAGCAGGAGCCCTGCCCAAAGGCACAAAACCGCGTTGGATGCCAGGTTGAAGTGCTTGACCCGACGTCCCCTGTGGCCACAAGGGATGTGGGGAAGCAGGAGGTGCAGCACGGGGAGGACGGCGCCCTCCCTTTGCTGCCCCACAAACCGGACCACAGACTGCAGTCTGGTTGCCATAACAACCATAAGAAATGTCCATAAATAGACCGTCTTCTGCCAGGAGGATATCATATTGGCAGAGAAGCTTTAGCTCCAGCTTCTTACAATGCACCTGCTCCTTAAATATATATACACATAGGTACATACACTTAGAACATGTATAAACGTATTCACAAAAGAACTACAGCCAGAGGCACTTACATCTGCGTGACTAACCAAGCTGTGAGGACGGCCTCTCTGGCCTTTGTGGCAACCATGGAAAGAGAGCTCAGGTTCTCTGCTTCTCCTCTGTGCGAAGGAAGACTTTTTTTGGTTTTTTAAGGAACGCAGGCTCCTAGGCCACATAAGTCCTGCCAACTGTGTCTAGGGAGAATATGCCAAAAATTCTTGCTTCCTTTCCTGTTCAAGTATCAAAAAAGACAGAGAGGAAGGGCTGTCCCACTTACTGGTAAACACACAAAAAATAATCAGACCACTCAGATAAGAAAGCAATTTCTCTAGCAAGAAAGCAGCAGGGGATTCTTCACGGTACAGGCAGCTCCCAGACACAGAGCTGTTCATTCTCAGATTGCTGTACAATGCAAAGGACCTCTACCACATCCTTTCAGTGAATATCAGCATCTGAAACCATCTGTGACAACTCAGGGGTTTAGACAAAGATATAAATTACAGAAATCACATTACTATTATTAAATTTTTTTTTTTTTTTTTTTTTTGCTTTTATACTTCAGCCATCACAGCAGCAAGGCACTTTTAAACCACGCTCCCCCAATAATCATATAGCTACATCCAGTCATTGCCATCAGGGTTCCCTGAAAGGAAGTGAATACCGTAATTCAAACCCCTTCCAACATAAATGTCATTGTTTTCAAATATTATATACTGCCAGCAATAATAATAGCTCTGCTTTCCACCGCCTAGAGTAAGTCACACCACCAGAGCTCCCCACAGCCCCTTCACTTGCACATCTGACATGCACAATCCAGAGGCAGCAAAAAACTCCACATCGCCACCAAATCACTTTACGTGTAACAAACCCCATCCGTCTGTCCTCTTGTGCTCACAAGCCAAGAACAAAGCATCGCTTCAGAAACCTCTGCGCAATAGCCAGGTACTCCACAATCTCGTCGGCCTAACGGCCCTCCTCACGATAGCGATGAGCCCGGCTTTAGAGACAGGGACGGCGCACACGGAGCACAGCGCGTCCGAGGCGGCCTGGGGCAGGATGGGGCTCTGCGAGAATCAGGTCCCACCACTAGTGCCCTGAGAAGGAAACCGTACACGCGGTCGTTTGCACGTCCGGCACCGTGATGGCTCGTTAAAGGGTGGTGTCAGCTTTCGTAATCAAGAAACTAGCAATGAAAATAGATTTATACAAAACATTCAGGGGAAAATGGATAAGCAAATTAAAAATTTGTGCTGCAAGCTATCGAGGCTCAGCTCAAAGTTCAGGGCTTTCCTATCAGGTGACTCTCCTATCCCAAATCTGGGGGTTGTCTGATGGCTCTATCAAAATCCAGTAAAAACTCTGGAGGATCACTTTATCTTCCTGTCTGCTTAAAATGACTTCCTTAGCGAAGGAGAACGGTGCCCCCTGTCCCCTCTCCCCACAGCTTTCCCTCGCAAATGTAAAACCACCTCTTGGACAGCAAGGTCCTCTATTACTGTGGTTTATCGTGGAGACAAGTGTCACAGCCCCCACGATACAGAGGGGGAAACTGAGGGATGGAGCCATGGCACGTGCGCCGTGCGTGCCGCGACAAAGGTCACCCAGTGACAAAGTAATGAATAATACCCAGGCCTGTCGACCACAACGCTGTTTTGCCCACTAGATCACATTGCTCACCAGCAAAACCCATACCCTAGCTGGGATTATAACGAACTCTACTACGATTAATACGTCTCTCCTCCAGAGTCCTCAAGTCTCACCTGCACCAGATAACACACTGAGATAAACGAAGATAAAGAAAAAGCTTCCCAAGAACCAGATTACATTCCTATTATTTACTCCTGGACTCCTGCAGCTGCTGTTTTAATCCTACTGATGTTGGGCTAAACTTCAAAATGAACAACATGGTGCATTTTCCAGCATCATTAAATGAAATTAATGGATACAATTAGTCAGCCAAAGATAAAACCCCCTGGCAGAAACTCTATAGCAATGTGAATTTTTGCTTTAATTTTTTCAAAGTATTTTATTTACTTGACATCTTTGGCTTTATTTTTCATTCATCATAATCTTTTTATGCTCTGAAATCTATACTGATTTTATTTCAAACTCTACTGTTAATCTTATCTAATAAATGTAAATATTAGATCATTTTATATTCCAATTGCCTGGGAAGTTGACAAAAACAGTTTTTTAAAATCTCAGTTTTCATTTAAATATTTTTCAAATTAAGTTTTCACCACATTCAGTCATCTTGTTTACTTTATTCTGAGTCTAAATAAATGTGTATCTTGACAAAGACCTGTGACTATGGCAGTAGATATTCAAGTTCAACCTGCAAAGAGCTGATTCCCAGACTTTGTGCATCTGATTTGGAACCTGTAAGGCATCCCAATGAGGGTACAATATTGGCACATGATAAGGTACCTCATTTGTGTGTCCAGTTCCTCTGGATGCATACAAATAGCTTTTTATTTTTTACCCACAGCAACACCATTTGCGCATGCGGTCCCATTAACTCTGCGTGCCGATTAAGCAAGAAATTATGCATACCTTTTACTGACAAATTGCATGAAAAAATCAGAGTACGTGTATGTAAGGAATGAAGACTAATGCACATGAAAAATCTGAGCCCTCATTTTTCAAGCAGTTGCAAGTTGCACAGATGTTTATCAGTAACCTCTGCTTCACCTGTAAAGCCAACTGAAGTCAAGTGAGTTGAAAACACGTAAAGCAACAGCAAAATCTTTCTATATACTCAGAGATTTTCATCCCAAAGGTTGCAGAAGAGCTTTTCCAATATATATAATGTTAGATAAATCAATGCATCTCTAAAATGAGACTGCCTCTGGGCTGAAATTTGATAAATTTTTGTAAGAGGAACTTAGAAAATATGAGCAGAATATGTTGTGCATTAAAATTGCAATGGAATATATTGCTAGGACATAGGGTTAATGTCATAGGTCTTCCAAAAGGCGCTTGCATTGCCACGAGATCCTCGTAAGGTTCAGATGCCTTTAAAACCTCAGCTTTAAATCAGAGCTAAACCAGCTCATTGGCAGGGCTGCGTGCTTCAGCATTTACTGGCAGGCAACCTATCCTTGTCTGTGTGGAAGGGCTGCAGGATCCTGCCTCGATTCTCCTGCACGTCTAATCAACACAACTTCTCGATTAGGGGACAGGTGAAGGGAGAAACTTAGCTGGCAACTGACTCTTGGGTGAAAGATTGGTAAAATAATGGAAAATTATTATCCCACTTCATACAACAACATTTCTGTTAACAGATAATTCTGATCCTTCAGAATAAATGTTTGCATGTGGGGGCTGAAGCAACTCCACAGCTTTTCAGGGACACAAGGAGCAAAATTATGAGCTACTTGGTAGTGACCATTTTAGCTACACAAATTTTCTTCTGGTCCTCTAGTAAGAAATAAAAAGCTGCATCAAGAGGCCTCCTCAAAATAGCACGGTACAAACTTGCCCTCTGCAGTTAATGTGCTGCAACAAACTCCCCCTTTCTAAATGACCTCAGGAGTGCCTTCCCCATGTGAGAAATGAATTCTTGCTGTCACTGCAGTGATCAATCTCTCTACCAATGATTCTTTCTTCATAGACCTTCAGGTTCGCTTGAAGAGCTTACATCTCATTTCATATCAATCGACAGAGATGAAAGGCAAAACAGCTACTTAAGAAATATATATTGTATACACAAAGTAAGTGGGTTAAATAATACATATATCAAAAAAAAATTCTTGAAGAGAAAAAAATCATGATCAAAGATTGTTATAACAGTGGGATAAGTTTTCCCTGAGTAACAATAATAGATATGCGAACTGAAAATGGTGATAAAAAACACAGTGTGGGGAACCTCTGTCAGACCACAACAGCTCACAAACTACGGATGGGGGATTCTATGGGGATGACAACACGATGGTCGACTTCTAGCAATCGGAAGTGTCCTTGAGGCAGTTCTGTTGTGGGGACTATGTATGAGTCGAATGATAGGTCTTTGAAGTCTGTGTACTCGTATGATCAGTATCATTGGTGTCCGATGGCTTTGAGGGTTAGGTCTGGTTCATCAATTTCATCTATTATGTATAGGATTTGCAGTGATGGGAGGGCGAGCAGAATGAGGACGATGGCTGGTAGGATGGTTCAGATTAGTTCTACCTCTTGTGCATCGACGGTGTTTGATGATAGTTTTTCTATTAATATGAGAGTTAGGAGATAAAGGACTAGGCTGCAGATTGCCAGTGCAACTATTAAGGCATGGTCATGGAATTCGACGAGTTCTTCTATGATTGGGGATGAGGCGTCTTGGAATCCGAATTGTGAGTGGTTGGCCACGGGAGATGTACAGGGGTTTCACTTGTGATTTAGCTTTGACAAAGCTATGTAATTGGTTTACTAACATCTCATGAGAAAGAAGCATAAGAAAGAAGCATAATTGGTCTGATGCGGTTGGCTTGAAACCAATGTATGAGGGTTCGATTCCTTCCTTTCTTGGATTTGGACGAAGGCTGGTTCTTCGAAGGTGTGGTATGGGGGTGGGCAGCCATGGATTCATTCGATGTTTGTGGTAGTTAATTCTGGTTGTTGGATTTTTCGTTTTGATGTGAAGGCTTCTCAGATAATGAATATTAGTATGATTACAGCTGTTATTGAGATTAGGGAGCCAATAGAGGATATGGTGTTTCATAGGGTGTAGGCATCTGGGTAATCCGAGTATCGTCGAGGTCGCAGCTCGGAAAAATCCGAAAGCTTCCACAAATCAATATTAGTAACAAGTAACACCAATGTCAGGTTTTGATTTTGCAAAACCGCTAGAAATCAGACCAAGAGTTCTTTTCGACTCAGAACCCAAAGTTAAAAAAAAATATTCTGATAGTGTTGATTTGTCTCTAAACACCTCACTTGGGACAGAAACACTAACAGAAAAAAGCCAAGTACGTGAAACCATAAAAATAAAGGAAATTTTCTGTAAAGAAATGGTTTTAACTGTTACCAAAATGAAGACAAAGTTAAAAACCCAGAGGAACACAACCATGGGACAATTGTTCTTTTGGACATAAATTAAGATGTGAAAAATTACAAGTCTTGTTACACCAACTAATTACAGAACATGTGGCTTTATCTGCCTCTTACTTTGATCCTAGACTTTAAACCAGCCCACGTGGTATCTACCTGTGGTTTTCACACTGGCATTCTATTCTTTGATAAGAAATGGCCCTGGAATCTCAGCAGGGCTGAGAAAACACCAACTTGGACAAAAGCTACGTCATCCCATACATGTTTTGTACATGTGGAACTACTGCTTGCCCAGCCTAACACTGAAGGACATTTTGAATATGCAGACATACACAATCACCCTTGGTCAACAGCCGGGAGCAGTTGGGTTCATAGGGACGGACTGCAGAGCAGAGCTGCAGTCCTGAAGTCTGTACACGTGGAGAAGTGCACAGTGCTGTTACCCACAGTACATGCCAGGAGAGCCAGGGCCCGGTCTTCACAGCCGTTCCCAAAATCCATTTCAGACACCTGAACGCAACGCTTGCTACGCAGTAAGTGGCTGTTCTGTTCTCTTTGTACGTGACCCGCTGTCGGTAACTCAGTTGTTACATCCCTTTCCACGCCATCTCTACAGCTTTGCTCCGAAGACATCTTTCCCCTAAATAAATAATTTTTAATGTAAAATTATTCCATAGCTTTTTGCACAGTTGAAATGTGCTTCTGCAAGAATTAATCCATACTTTGTTTTGAAGAGAGAGAATAAAATCAAAGAAACACTTATTTCTGTAACACAAATCTATAACAGCAGTAGTCAGCTGTAATTTAATTAGCAGCTATGGCAGATGAGAAGATTTGCAATTCCTTCAATAAAGAGAGGTTTTTTTAGGAGCAATTAACACAAGACCAGATGTGAAGCCTTGAAATTCGGAGAGAACAAAGGTGGGAGGTGGAGATGAAAATAAAGATGCAGGAACTGGAAACAAATCAGTTTTTTCCTAATTTTTATCACAGTTCTCCTTGCTTGGGGCAAGGCAGGGCACTGCTATAAGCCTAAAACTGGTCCAAACCTTCCTCATGGGCAGAATGTAATTGCTTTTAACGGTGCCTCTCCAGTTGTTTATTCAACCCTCCAAGTTGTTTATTCATTAAAAAAAAGAAAATTACTGGTAGCAGAATTATTTTGGGGGGTTCATGAACTTTTATTATTTGTTGCATTTAATAAGCACAGGGAAAGAAAAAGGTCACGTCTTGACTAGAATAGCTTGTAAGCTAATATATCAGCAAAACACAGAAGCTGAAGATAAAGACAATCCACTTTTTGTTGCTGTATTTGATTGTTTTCTTTATGGCTTAATAGTGCAAATTGAAAGAGAGCTTAAATGTTAACATATCTGACAAGATGGTTAATTCAAAACAATAAGGAAGCAAATAAAATGATTCATGTGGAATTTTGAAATATCTCAAAATATGTCAGCCACCAGATGTCTCAAAACCTGCAAGTGATGATACACTGAAAAGAGAGAAGGGCAAGGCTCTGGTAATAGCACCCAACTGCACAGCATGTCAGGAAATTTTCCTATTAATCTCCATAAATCTTAGAGTCTTAGAATGAAAGGACTAAAACACGCTTAAACCAGAACAAACTGAGATTTCCTCTGCCATCATCTACCTCAAAGTGGAAGTAATGCGTTCAAAACCAGCATCTTGAGCATGACAGAAAATACAGACCACCTGTGCACTAAAAAGGAGCCTTTAAAAAATATACGGGCAACCTGATCCTACATAGCACAGACGAGGTCAATACGGTTACCATCGCTCACAAATTCTGCAGACCCAAGTCGTTCCTTAAATTGCCAACAGCAAAAATTCGCAAACATTTAGTTTTATTCACACACACATATATATTTATATATTTTTATACACATTTATATACACATATATACATACATATATATATATAATGCCCACTGTATCCCTCCATGCAACAAATCCTACGTGAAAGACGCCATTCAGAATAACTAGAAGGTACTATCTCTGTTGGGATTGCCAAACCCGTTATCATGTCCTTATGGAAACACAGAAAATATGTATGAATTCATTTATATCACATCCTAATGCTGATAGCAAAATCCTTAGTCTAAGAAGTGATACTCACTAAAGAACTTAACAAAACCTGACTCTTAATATAAGTGCCACAAAAACCATTTGAAATTTTAACTGAAATAAAGACTAAATCTCATTCTATACAATAATAGATCTGTTTCACACGCCGTAAAAAAAATGTGCATTTCCCCAACCAAAACAGCAATGTAAATCAAGAACGTCTATTGAGGGAGAGATCACAATAGGTATGAAATAGAGAGAAGTGATTCCTAACATTCTGCATCCAAAGCAAAATTCATTCAGAGCAATAAATAACTGTGCTTTGTTAATATAAACCCCTGTTGCTGTTGTGCGATGCGGTAATCTCCAAGAGCTGCAACAATATGAATGAAAACACATACTGAATTTGCCCAAGGAGTAGCAATTCATAACCTCTGATAACACTGTCCTGCACTTGATTGCTTTTATTTACTTCCTTTTTCTTTTAAAAATTAAATGCTGGACAATAGAGCTATCTGCTGCCTGTACCAAAACCTTGTACACCACAGGTCAGATGTGAAAGGTCAGTATTTATAGGACTCTATTGCACGACCCATTAATCATCATTTTTCATCTTCACCTAATCCCACTGCGGAATGTTATTGTTGGACAAAGTGCTTAGAAATTAATAAAAAGGAGATGGTCAGAGTAATCCTGTTTCATCTGCCTGAAAACTACATTGAGATTTAATATTATCATTCGTGTTTTCCACTGTGGCAAGACCGACAGGGACACCTATGTGTGCACCTAATCTAAAACCTAACATTAGAGAATAAACTATTCTAAGCAAAAGAGAATACACGGATTACTGTTGCCTCCCTAATTTAGAAGGAAATAGGCCACTGCTGGAGGGAAACGGCACCTGTAACTCCAGTACCTTCAGCATCTTCAGTACGCTGCCTTTAAACGTGTTCACGGGTACAACCTGAGTCAGAGCCGAAGGCTGCGACATGCTCAGCTCAGGGTCGTCCACATGCAAAGTCCCAGGACGCATTTATGGCTCGGGTTGTTCCCAAGAGGGTTAAAGTCACTTCAGGAGATGCAGCTGGAGAGCAGAGCCAGGAGGGAGGAACTGGCATTGCTTATTGCAGCAGCACCAACTCCTTAGACTGACTTAAGCCCATGTTTTCCCCACCATGTTAGGATCCAAATCCAGGGTTGCTGGCACACCATGGTCCTACAGGATTAGCACGTTTTGAAACCTGGAGGCAACAGGGTTGGAGCTTCAAATGCACAACAATTAGGGCTAAAGCCTAAATGCTGACCTACGCACAACACGTAAATAGCCCTTTAATTAGTAGTACTTGGGTAGCACAAGTGACACGGTCAACACCAAGCCATACTTTCTTTAGTCTCATCGGCCTGGAGATCAGAAAGCTGTGGGAGATGCAAGGCACAGAACGTGCTCGTAACTGAAGCTAATTTAGTCAAAAGTGAGGCAGCAAGAGGTGTAAGCAAGCATTTAGCCTATGCAGGGAAGAGCCCCAGTGGATAAACTCTGTATTTAAGACTTTTGAACGCTTACACACACTTAAACACACCCTGGAAGCACACCGTTCCATCTGCCTCTGGATGTAGACGGTCGGTTTGCGGTGACCGAGGAGCTCGGAGGAAGCGCCACAGCCAGAACAGGGCACGCAGGCAGCGATGCAGCGGGACGCTTGCTGACACAGCAACCTTCCGGCGTCGGGGCGCAGCAGAGGCACTTCAAAACGTTAAGGTAAGAGCTGCTGTGTCCAAATTATTTAAGCTAATTAAAGATCAACGGTGAGAAAGTTTTTAATTAAAAAAAAAAAAAAAAAGAGTAGGACTGATTTTCAACCGCTTTGACCTTGAGTTGTTAATGAAGTGAAAATCCTCTCGCTAGGAAATGTGGTTGCTTGGTGGAAGCATGATAGTCTGCAACTGAACCTGCAAAACAGCCATATACATCCTATTTATCTTCTTCTGGTTGAGGATGTAATAACGGAAATATGGGGCTTCTAATTTGAAGCAGCTTGTGACATATAGAAAGGAAACAGCAGTGTTTTTTCAGTCAGATCACCCACTGCATCCAAAATAACAATCCACCCTATCCACTCTAACAAAATAACACATAATAGAACTAAAACTGTGCTGAGAAAAATAGTCTGTTAAGTTTCCCGTTCCTCTGAGGCCTGAGGTCTATTTTTAAAGTTGAGAACTGAAGTTACATACGCCCCACCGAAGCCTGCCTCGCCTCATTCAATTGAGAGAAGCAGCCTGCAAAGCATTAATAATTCATCCGATTTAGTTTAGCTGGCGTATTTCAGCAACCAAACTGCACCAAACTCTCCTGCAAGGAGAGAGAGAGGGATTATTTCAGAAGGAGCTTTCCTCCTTCACAACATGTTTTCTTTTTACTTCCTTTCTTTTCCATGTATTTATTGGTGATGAAAAGTCTTCACGGGCAGTCTAGGAGAAAAAAGGTCTCCATATAGCATCAGAGTAGGAAAAGCGGAGACGTCAGTACGACAAGATTTCCATGTCAACCATGATCCACCGATCCAATTTTTATCTGGTGAAAAGCAGCTAATTTTGTGTTCCTTGATAGATTTTGAGAAGTTATCCCTGGCATAGGAAGAGTAGCCAAGACCTTTGGCTGCCACCTCTCCTCTTTCCATGCGGTCTTAAAGATGAAGCAAACCTAGATGCAACTCACATGCAAAAGTCACACTATTTTTTTGTATTGACACAAACCACGTACAGCTTCAGAAGGAAAGTCTCTGCCACACCAGCATTTCATTAACTGAAGTCCTACATTTGTGTCCATTCATTTTACTTTCAAAATATTTTCTAGAAAATAGGAATGAATTAAACCGCTGGCTGCCTCTACGTTTATTCACTGTATCGATTGCTCTGGAGATGAGTGGGAGTAATTATTCTGAAAAGGTTCATTCTCAAGAGTGAACATGGAGGGTGCTAAATGTATTCAAACTGGTGAATAACATACAGCTGAAAGTGAGAAAAGATGCAATTACGAATGAATGAATGAACAAAAAGGAAAGTACACAAAGGACTGAGGTCTGCAACAGTAATTTTTGATGACCACAACAGCATAAAGGGGAAGCTGAGAAAGTCCCAAATCAGAGATTTCTCTCTTCTGACTAAGCAGATGAGACTGAAAAAGACCAGATTTATTTCTAGACAGACCTGTTCCCTTCCGCTTGATGACTTTGGCAGGGGAAGACTTGCAGTTAATTATTTTTGCAAACACTACCCTGGACACCAAAGACTTGCTTCTCCCACAGCTGCGGCTCCCTGGTGTCCCCTTCTCATCTTTCCTGACCACGTGGCTTCAAAGGGCATTTCCTACCAAGGATAACCTGTGCCTCTATTACCAGTGCCCTTGGAGGACTCCTAGCGAGGAGGACATCGCTGCAACTTTCTGACCAGGCTCTTGAAGTTGGTGCAGCTCGTAGCACTCTGTGCACAGCCGTCTCCACTACTCGTTCAAATGCTGAACAAAACTAGGACTAATGCAACCAATGTGCCCAGGGAAGTCCCATCCCCACCACAGCCTGCTACTGGCTAGCGCCCCAGGAGAAGGGGCCAGCATCTTCAAGACTCTTCTGGCTAGGCAGAAAACATGACCTAACGCCAAAAAGAATTTGTCCCAATTTAATAGCAATATTAGGTTTCACAACATTTTGCAGCTAACAAAATTTCTGAGACCCACAATTACCTTTTACATCATTGTTAAAAGTATATGTGTCAAAGCCTGAGAAAGATAGATTATAATCTATGGATATTAATCATCCAAGCATCTGGGGACTCAAAGCTCTGCAAAAGAAAGGACGCAGTGTCTGACAATACACATCCAAGAGCCAAATGCGTGGTCTGAGACAGGCTGGGATTTCACCAAGAGCAGCTGCACCCCACAAGTAAAAGGGTGAGGACTTTGTGCTTTCCGTTCCAGCTTATATATATAAGCTATATCTTGCTTAACAGATGGAAAAAATCCATAAATTAGGCCTCACTGGCATTAATTTGTTGGTGATTTTTCATTTGCATGAAACAAACCTTAAGTAATTTGTTTTCATTAAAAAACACAAGACCTTTCACCATGGTGAACTTCACCCTCTCAAGGAGCAGGTCATTTATTGAATCATTATTGAATTATCTTTCAGTAATTAAGCCTCTTCTATATACCAGTTATTCATTTGAGTAGGTCTTATAATATTACAGAAAGAGAACATTACAGATCACTTTTCTAAAAGCCGTTTAGTCTAAAGGAATACGGTTTGTCCTTCCCAATTCGTTATTCTGGCCCACAACAACACGCAGTCCTTAGGTACTACTGGATCAAACATGGAATGGCTTGGAAATATTTGCTCTCCCACAGAGAGGAGGAGGCATTCTCTTTTTCCAGAAAATTCAACATTTAACCAGAGTGCTCATTCTCCTAGTTTTTCCAACTATTTGTGCCATGCTAATAGAAAGTGAATAGCCAGACCTGTCAAACCCATATAGGTCATCACTTGAATATGTTGTGAACAAATAAACCACGGAAAGGATTTTTTTTCCAAATATAATTAACAAATTGCCCAGGTAGGCTCATTGTGAGGTATTTAAATGCCTTGGAGCAAAACCAAGAAGGAAATTATACATAAGAAAAGCAGGACCAATCTAACAAAAGAGAGAGGTCCTGTAAGATTTCTGGGAAGAGGTTTCCCCTTGGAAGTGTGGCAGAGATCAGCCCCCCCACGGCACCCACCCTCTGAGCCCTGCACTGGGGATGGAGCCAGCCCTGCGATAAAAGCGGAATGTGCTATAGCCTGAAGTAAAGAACCGTAGCTTTCACTTTGAGTTTAAATGGATTTTCCTTCTCACACGACACAGCAGTGAATGAGCATTACAGAGACACCGCAGTGAAAAGCCGAGAAAGCCCCAGCAGCTGCAGCACCTCATTCCCAGGAGGCCTTAGTCTTTGGGAAGAACTTCACAAAGTGAAGGTCATCCCATGATTGCAGCTACCAACCACACCGGTCTCAGGGAAGCAGAGAAAAGTGCTGCGGATGTGCTCAGGGCTTAGAGCACAAACCTGTAATTCCAAGTTCTGGATGCAGCCTCCCCAGAGGACACACGTTCAGGTGCCTGTATCAGTTATTACTGGTTCCCCATCACTGGCAGCCCACAACTCAGCATATTTCCCCTCTCATGGGGAATGCTGTCTTTCAAATGTTATCATTCTGCTTGGCTGCTGTGATTGCTAAATTAATGCAAAGTAATTATAAAGACAGAACTTCCAGCTCTCGCTCGCTGTTGTTTAATCAATAAGCCTTCATCTGCTAGCAAACAAGGAAAGAGAAGCAGCAGAGCAGAGTAATGAAAAGGTATGACCATGGAAAAAAAGAAATTAAGGAAAAAAAAATCCAGATAGCTTTCCCATAGATAGCTGAAAATGGTATTAATTTCCTACCTGGAGCACTAACGATGTATTCGGTTCGATAGAAAACACACTGTTCCTTTATCAAGAGTTCGCGTGCACAGGGACTACCAAGCTCCGTTAGAAAGAACCTCATTAAGGCAAAGCAAAGTTACCTAATTGTTAATTCCTGCATCCTTATTCCAGATACACTTTTCCCTTTAAGACAGCTACTTAATTCAGTGCATGCAACAGCAGCTCCAAAACAGGATGGTGGTGGTTGTTTTGAAAAACCTGACAACAAATCTCTGTCTAAAATACCAAAAGGACCATGTGCTTTCTGTGACCTTTTGGCGCTGGATGATGATGATGAGAAACAAGAACACGCTTCAGAGCCCTATCAAAAATGGTACAAGTGGGGGACGGTTGGCCGCCTTCAGCACTGCTCTCCAGAGAGAAAGCATAACTCAGGTGAACAGCCATTAAGGTCTCGCTGCTTAGCAGCTCTCCAGACATGCCTGTTAGAAGGAGCTTGCCTCTTTTTTGTCACCATGAATTTCCAACAGGACAGGAAGTCTTTGAAATGGTAGCGTTACATCAGGAGAAGGTCATTTTCACCCGATGGCTTTGACATATCAGGTCTGATACTTCCCAGTTTTGCATCTTGCATCAGCCTTTACAACAGCATAGTGCCACCGCCGCTACGCGGAAGCCTTCGGCCATACGGAAGGAAACGACGTCATCGGGTGGAAGGCAGCACAGAACTGCACCCACACGGGCAGTCAAAAAATTATTGCTTCCCATCAGAAGATTCAACTTCCAAGAAGAAAAGGTTAAAATACTATAACATTTGGGCTAAGAAACATACGCTTTGGTTCAAGAATTCTGTGCTCCCGTTTACTTCGACAGTCTGTACTTCTTGGGTGGACCGCTTGCTCTTTATGGGTCTTCCTCCTTCTTAAAAGGAGAGCGGATACCAGAATGCAGCACTTCAGAGGCCCACGAATACGATCCCAGCAAAACGTCCTTTCCACAAAGGACAACGCGTAAAGAAGGCAGCTGAAATACCA
Organism: Sula dactylatra; assembly: GCA_013389905.1. Lineage (NCBI taxonomy): Eukaryota > Metazoa > Chordata > Aves > Suliformes > Sulidae > Sula > Sula dactylatra. Next base: position 117,123 of record WEKW01032579.1, on the reverse strand, counting down.
AATAGGCGATGCAGCAGCGTGTACAAAACGAACCGGTCTAACTCAGAGCCAAAATATTTTAAATTTTCTATCAAAAATATCAACACAGTCTGCAGAAAGCTTACATATGAAAAAATCTAACTGGGAAGTCTAATAATTTTTTAGTATTACATTTTAACAGGTATATTAAAGTAAATCCTCGTGCAGCTTTTTTAAATGACTTGCTGAACTGAAGGTCCCCGTGCTCACCCGAGCACGTCACACTTGCACCTTCATTTCTAAAACCAGGGCCCACGAACATCTATTGGGCAAGCTGAGACACAGCCGTAGCAGAAATAATCAGAGGAAAAAAAAAAAAATCCTGCCAACTGTCCAGCTGCACGTGGAACCACGACAGAGCATTTTCACATCCTCTGTCAGCAAGCCTGGCAGCATGAGAATAAGCTTGGGTCATTCAGAAAGGCGTGGACCAAACCATTTTTCTAAAAAAGGCATCCAATACATTTTGACTGATTTCGCCTCTTTTTCAACAGAAAAAATTGTCCATGCGGAGAGAGAGGAATCTGATCGTTTGTCTGGGGATTTCCAGGCCTTCAACAGTGCAAATCCCAGGGCTGCAAACATCAAGAAGTCCTAGACAAATTGCCGCTGAATGGGCTCAGTTTATCCAGTAGCACAGGACGTATTCTGTAAGACAAAGGTGCCTTTGCAGCAAACCCAAGAGCAGAGCCACGTCATCACTCGTAGAACCCAGTGCCGTTCCAGCAGCCACGTCCAGCCTCTCTGCCCACGGGAACACGGACCCACATAACGGGGTGCACAGGCTGCACCCTCTGTTGATGGGCTTTAGTGCTGTAAGAAAGTGATGCCTCACTTTCAGGATGTGAATAGCTTATTTTAAAAAAGCAGATGTTTAAACGGCTTTTATGCAGACGTAGCCAAGGATTCCAGCTCTTAATCAAAATTATGTAGCCGGAGCAGAAATTTCATGCACAAAAAGAAGAATATTAGAAATGTCCAGGAGCAGTTGCAGTTTTTTGCAGGAAAGCTCCCTGCAGATCAGACTGTCCTCTGGTATGCTTGGACAAGAGATTCACAACAAGACAGACATGGTTTTCCTGCAAAGGTACAGCCAGTTCTCATCAGATTTCATCTGCTTAGGACAGGGAAGTCAAATAAAGAAGTATAAATTGCCAACTGGCCCAAATTGAGTCTCTGAGATACGTCACATACCTCATTTGCTCCCTGTGCTTATCTGCCTGTTCCCTGCCCTCATTGCTCTTACAGCAAACAGACACAGATATATTTCACGCTGGTGCCAAAAAACAATCTTACTCCTGTGCAGAAGTAATTTATTAGGAAAAGAAATTCACTGTTAACACTAAGGGACTTATTTTGCTTTTATGCTCATAATTTAGGCTCCCTGATTTTGCTTGTTTCTGCAATTTCAGACATATAGAGGCCTGTATTAAAAAGTTGCCTTTCACAAAGACGGCATCATTTGCCTGCTCTCTGATGCCAAATGCTCTTGCTTTTTGCATCTTCTTCCAGGATCTCAGACACACAGACCAGCAGCCATCTGCAGAGCTTTCCCCTCCTCCCCCCAGTTTTCAATTATTTTGCTACCTAAACAGCAGTTACTCTAAGACCAAGCTGCAATTCCCATGGGAGCTGCAGCTCTCCATCAATTTGACTCTATTTCTAGCTGAGCTTCTTTCCTGTTTTGTGATATTATTCTAATCAGCTGAACATCACCAGTGTCATGTAGATTCACAATTCTTGGACAAAGCTGTTTGGAGCCCTGCAGCTTATTTCCTTCCAGTCTTATTAATAAATTATATCTCCCAGCACCAAAAGATTTCATTACATTGACAAACAAGCTCCCCACCCAAAAGCCTGGGTTTTTTACCAGGTCTTTCCATGACAGCAGGATTTCCCAAGGCAGGTGAACTAACACAGGTCCGAAATCTGTGCTAAGAGTGAAGAGAGCCCCAGACCAGGCAGGTTGAACACTTAACACTCAGTCACTCCAGTTCTGAAGCATTGGAGAGGTTTGCTTTATTATTCTCCACTCATTTCCCAGATGAAATGAGGGAAATGGGCAATACCTACACTTTTAGAGGATATTCCTGGCTGACAGGTGGAGTTTTCAACTCATTCAGGATCAGAGGGCAGCTCCCATGCACTGCTCTGACAGTATGAGCTGCTCCGAAGTAACGAGTTGTGGCCACTTCTTGTCACTGTTGGCCTTGAACGCTGAACTGTACAGGGTGCCTTCCTCGCCACGGCTCCCTGCTCTTTGATTTCCCCTCTAACTTGTACTCTAGCTTTGATGTCTCCAGTCGTCTTGCTCACAAGAACCCAGCAGAAGCACATACGGCATGGTAGAATCAGTGTCATTATTATTTTTTCCTTATCATAATATTTTTGAGGATGATGAACTTTTATTTCAGTCATCTTCATTTTCTGGTCTGGCACTTTCTAGCTAAAGTGAAAACCTGAAGTTATAATCTATCACATTGCAAAAAGCCATTGTTACAGAAATCACCAATTAGATATTGTGCCCACCGACACGGAGCTGTGCCTACACGGACAGATTTCTTGTAACATTTCTCAGTCACCTTGACAAGAAAAAAAAAATATTGCTAACTTTTGATGCACATTGATTGTTGCTACCACAGACGCCCAGCTCTGATCCTGCCAGCTCTGTACACAGACGTGACAAATTATCATCCATAAAAAGGCCACACTTGGGAAAATGAAGCCGCCCAAAGCACTGTCGCTGAAAAAGACAGTCCCACCCCCCAGCCAGCCCTGCCCACAGCAGCGCGGCGCATTCATCCAGCTACGCCGTGGCCTGCTTAGGGAATAAACGCAGCTGAAAAGCGAACTGGCAGATCAAAACCGATACTAAACCAAATTCATTTTCATCCAGATCTGTTTTGCGATCCAGGATGGCAGAGGAGGGGAGGAAGGGCAGAAAGCAGCATCACGCCCACCAGCGGCACTGGGGCGCCTGTGCTGCGATGGGCTCCGTGCAGACCCACCGCTCCCAGCGCCCCGAAACGGGCACTGACAGAAAACGTGTCAGGATCTGATTAATTCTCTGTATTACCTTAGGAGGAAACTAAGCAGGTTGCTTCCACTTGAAATCTGAAAGGAATTCTAAAGCACGAAGGACTCGGATTACAGCAACTGTAGCTTGGCTAGGATGCAAACGTGCCGAGAAGCCAAGAGTACTGCTTTAATGCCTTCCAGTACGTCGAAATAGGATCCCACAGTTTGGCATAACCCTTTTGGCTGAAAGGCAACGTCAAGGCCATCACTTCCCGCAGCCCTGAATTAGCGAGCAAGCGTACTTCGCTCATGAGCCAACTCGCCACCAATTTTGATGTCTTTCGTTTTTCAGGAACTAATGTGTTTGCACTGCGGCGTTGGCACAGACTGCTTCTTCCTGCAGTCCCCGCAAGAGTAACACTGATCGATCTCTTTGCCATCATTGCCCTTTCCGCACTCATTTTCCTGTGACGGGACAAAACGCAAATCGGATCCGCACAAGAGCAAAACTGTTGTCATCAGGAGAAAAGCCTCCTGCCCCACGTGCCGCTTGGCCTCTGAAATCCCCCTCTGACAGCCGAGCGCCTTCGTGCGGAGTACGCTATGGCCATCAATGAACACAATGCCTCTCGTTTATTCCTTTTTATTGAGAAATCATTCTACCGACAGTTCAGGCCATTTTTACAGTCTTCCCTTCAATTTATTTAGGCAGTTGTGGTACATCTCTGTTACCTTTGTTCCATTTTTTGTTTATTCAGGTTCATAGCTGGTGTTTGCAGCTTTTTCTTGCCCTTTTTTTTTTTTTTTAATTCAGTGGGCTTGCTTTTGTTTCTGTGTTCATGTGACATCACTGCAAGAATTGCAGAGAGGACTGCAGCTGTGCTCATGAACATGATCAAACGAGCAAACCCACCACTGAGCCTGAACAACTGTCATAATCCTGAAGCCTGGAAAATGCCCCCGCCTGTTAGAGTTGGACCTAAGCCTGACCTTCCTCACACCACACACCTCATTACAGAGATCGGGGCCAGCAGCCTTGAAATCCCTCAAAGTTCAAAGGGTTGCGACCATTTGGATAACCTCTATCTCTGCTGTACCCGTAAAAGACGAGCTCATGTTCAATGAAAGGAACAGAAGGGAAAATCCATCCTCTTTCTGGTAACTGTGTTGTACTAAACCACTGAAGCGAACTTGGAAGCGCGAGCTCAAAAAAAAATTATCAGTGTAGACAAACACTAAACATAAAGCAGCCCTTTGTCCATCCTACACACCACCTTAAACCAAAAGTGTGTCTGAGAGCACACATCCTGCTGTAATTACTTCTCTGTCGATTTAACTCAGTTGTAGCTATTAAAGTTTGTGCTGCCCATTATTTGAACTGCACATTTTTCCATTCATTTCAGCCTCCTTTTTTGAAACAGGCTCCTCCAGCTGCGGTATGCAAGCCGCTTGCCAAAGATGCCAGTAAACATAAAACAGCAGCACCAAGCACATGTAGCTAGTCTGTCTGCATAGGAAACGTGCCACGAACATGTCACGGCAGCTAAGTAGTCTCAGACGTGTTTGCCTAGCCTATACCTATTTTAATTGCACAATTGTAAAACTAGTGTGAAACCCATTTATATAAAGCGATTTCCTGTTCAGCTGGTCAGTAAGTACAGCTTCTCCATTTCCATGGACACACGCGAAACCACAAGAATTGCAGAAACCTGTAATTCACGGTGGTGGCATTTGCAAGTTCCTGCTCAGCCATCCTGACAGCGCTCAAGTGTCGCTCAAGTGTCACTCAGCAAGTGCCGAGAGTGTTTTTTAAACTTCATATTATGCAAAATATATTTGCCTTCTTTCAACCGCCTGTTAAGTCTTCGTTCGTTCCCGTTTATGATGCACAATATGCTTTTTGCTTTAAAAGTTTTCAAATCAGACTTTCCCATTTCACTGCCTACACAAAGACAAATATTTAACCAGCACATAATAGAAGAATCCCTCAAGGTCCAAAGAAATGCAAGTATTTCTACGCCAAAATGCAAAATGTCGTCAGAAAGAGAAATCAACAGTAAACACTGCTTTGAACATGAAACGGAATGTATCAAAATATGCGTGAGAACAGCTAAAGGTACGTTCTCTGCACAGATACCACTTGACAGCTCGCTAACCTCCAGAGAAGTGGCTTCTGCCCCTCTTAGCGATTTAGTGGATCGCCCGTGCACCCAAAGGCGCTGTGACTTCAGTAACGCAGGAGACAGTTTTCTTTTCCTTTGGGTTGCACAGAGCCCGGCTTTGCTCAGATGAAGAAGGCATTACAACCACTGGAACACCCGAGGGGGTTTATTGCGTGTTTTTAAAGTTGCGTTTTGTACCTTTCACTAAGAACCTGTAACTGATGATCAAAACTTAAAAGGGCAGCTCCACATGTATTGACTGGATTTCAATTAAGTTGCAATCCGTGTCTCCGTACCAGATCTATTACTTGGTACGATAACCCTTGGAAGGCAAACTCATTGCAACATTAGCCACGCTTATTCCCTTGCTGTGTGGATTCTCTGATCATCCTTTACACCGCAAATGCTCCTCCAGACAGGCAAAAACACATAAGGATTGTAATGGTTATGCTTCCCAATAGAAGGTTGGGTTTTTTTTTTAACTTGGCCAATGGCCAATTTATAGACAACGAGAAAATAAAGGGAGAATTTAGAACAGGCAGAAGTCTCACACTTAACATCAGTTTCAATTTAGGTTCAGCCCCTCTGCTGAACACCAGGCATGTTCTTACAAACTAGCCAAGCAATCACAGAAATACATATAACTATTATTTAGAGGCAAGGTTTTTCTGATGGCAGAATAATATGTCAAGCACTGGAATTTAATTCCCATTTCCAATATGTTTGGCAACTGAGCACATTTCCATTTCCACAGGTGAATATTAGTTAGGTACAAGTCCATAATACTTTCATGAGCATGTAACCTTCTACTGACAACAACTACAAGAAAAAAGAAATCACTGCCTGCAAACTACGCAGCAGCTCTTTTGGCATTCTCTTGTAATCTCATAAGCTTGCATTATTATATCCAACATAATATGCAGTATGAGAGGCGTGTGTGTCATTTAATCCAAAATGTTATATAATACAACCGGCAGCAACATCTTCTCAAAGCTTAATTTCATATCTTCATAGCTTTCAGCAGTGTCCAATCCATGAAAGTATTTATTGAGCGCACACCACCAGCTGCATAATATTAAAGCTTTCCCTATTCCCCAACTCTCTCTCATTGCCCCTCCTTTAACACAGTTTCTCTGTATCAGCTTAAGGAAGTGAATAGGTGCACGCTGATGATTTGGGGAGGAGTTGTTGGGGGGGGAAACTGCACAGAATGACCCACAAGATCCTAAAGGCAGAGCCCGACTGCAGAGCTTGCAGATACCTTTGTCTGATGTATCTGTTGTCCATTCGTGAATCTTTCAGCAAATTGTCCCGTTTTCTGCAAATTGCCTGGCTACGAGGTGGTGTTTACCCAGGCTTCTCTTGTGGCTTATTTACAGATTTGATTTGTTCCGGTGCTTTGTGTCTAGCTACTTAGAGTAGCCCAGTTCACTATAAAATTTCAGAAGAGAAGATCTTCAGACAGAGGGAGGCAAGCAGACAAGCCACTGATGAATTATGTGGATTCAGCCGTCTCCAGATATCGTAGTTGCGTTGCTGGAGAATATGGTGTTCCTACCAAAAATATCCACTACCTAATAGTATAACAAAACAAAAGCAAAAAATAGCCACATCCACATTAGCATTTCTCTGTCTGAACAGCCCTTCAGGAAGCCAAACAAGTTCATGTGCCTGTCTGAGAGTGCTTTACTATATATTTTCATATTATAAAAACTTCAGTAAAGATGACCTGTCGTTCTGAATGTTTTGACAAAACTGTTTTCAGAACAAAATGTAAAGCCATGTCATGAAATGGCATGATGAAAAACCATTTTTCCTTGGTCTAAATTCCCCTCCAACTTGCAGACGCTTTTTTCGGACAATGTCTTACACTCATCTATTCCGAGTGAGAGGTCACCCTTTAGAACGTGATCATTGCTGTGGAGCTGCTTCTTAAGACAGAAATGTGGAAATTCACATACAAATCCCCAATTTGAATTTAATTCCCCAGTTGTGAACCTATTCCCAACATTTTCCTCTGGGTCACCCTTTAACTGGCATGAGTGCATTTTCACACCTATACTGTACAAGAACCCTGGACACATTAAATCCTTTCCTTCACAGACTGATACTTCGCGAGGTTGCACCCAGCAGGTAAGAAAACTTCACAAACTTTCATAAAAGTTCTATGGCTGATTAATCTGAAGCCTGAGACAGCATCCACTTATCAGGTCCCTGGTCCATTCCCTCTATGTTGAGGCAAGATTAGTTATGTCTAGACTATCGCCACCAAACGTCTGGCCAGGAGCTCCTTGCAAGTCTCCAAAGGCAAGAGATCCCACAGCTTATTGCAATGCTTCACTACCCTGACTGCTCTCTCAAATCTCATCTACATCCTCCCTTGCCTCAAATCCAACCAAATAATTATTGCCTTACTCTCTCCTGAAATAAAAGTACTCCCATGCTTAGGGTGGTGGTTGATGGTGTGCTGTACTTGAATCCAAATCCTGCTGTTAAATGAAACCAACTTGTGTTCAAACCCTAATCCTTCCCTCTTTATTAACATTTAGAGAAAACAATTATTGCTGGAAGGTACAAGTGCTTATTCATTAGCAACTCACCAGTTTAGCTAATGGCTGCAGTCCTCAGCTGAAACTAATCTGAGCTTTGCCTAAGGTTCAGTAAAATCCTTTCACTATCTTGAAATTACTCCTGCCAGTTTGTAGTTTGTGGCTCCAACCCAGAAAAAGTGCTTATACCTCTCGAGTCTTGCTTCTACAGTATCAAGCCCAAATTGCAAGTGTTAGTGTTTAGTAGTATAACACTCTTGCTTTTAAGTACAAAACACTATCAGACCTTTCACGTGAAGCAGAAAGGAAAGAGGCATCACAAATTACTATAAGACATTCAGGTTTAACAACTACTCTAGAGAAGAATAGCCAATAGTAAAAGATTGTGTTTGAATGAAATAAGCAACTCGCCCATAGAATATGAAATATTGTAGTGAATAAACAGATAACTGAAGAAAATTCAGGCTGAAGTTGCTAAGCACTACAGTTTGAAACTCACAGTGAATAAAGGCAAGAAGTTTTCTGGAGACTAACGTAGAAGTTTTATTGAAGTCTCTATTCAAATAGTTGGTGATCGTATTTGCCAAATAAACCCACATTGCTCAGAATATTAGAGAGACAGAAGTTATTTATGACTGACAAAAAGCACAAAATACCAGACCATATTACTTTGCAACAGAGAGGCAGGCTATGCCAGATGTTTCACGGCAGTATATATTTTCAGCCCTTAATTAAAAGAAGAAACAAGAGCAAGAAGTCCCAAGTCACAATCATTACAAAGCTTTGGAGGAAAAAACTAAATCAAGACTCTTATGATTCTCTAGGGACTTAATTTAAGTGCCCAATAAAATGGGCAGTTAACCATATAAGCATAGATCTCTTCACTGCTTTAATTAAGCGTGACTCATTTAAGTCACAATTTTCTTGGAAGGAATTCAGGAATTTGGAAGGACTTCTCTTCTCAAGAGGGAAAAACCCCAGACTATAAAATAGGGTGAAAGTTTAGTTGACTGAAAACTCGCACTTTGGAGGCAAGATGTGTAGAGAGATTCAATATATTACAAGGAAGAGATAAACAGAATTTGCGAAAAGGTGTGCCATGTTTTGTGACGTTCAGTCCATGTTTTCTTCTTACTTCCAAGGGGAAGATAATAGGAAGCAGCTACATCACACAGCATTTCAAGAGAACAGCAGATTTATAATGCGTACAAGCGAGCACTGAAGCACCACCACCCTTCAGGAAAGAAAAGTGCATGCCTACTTCTCCATCGGCAGCGGAGCAAGACTTTGAGAAGTGCACAGGCTTCTGGGAACAGAAGACAGAAATAAGGAGTGGATCTTTCAGCTTCAGGAGATGTTCTGTGCTGCTTAAAAGTGAGTGGAGAACCCGTCCTGAATCCTGCCGTCTGCAAGTCAGACCAGAAAGAGCACGTGGGGTGGTCCAGGTTTGGAGAGCTGACCAAAATGACACAGTTTGAGCAGGAAATTGAGACATTCTGGAACACTTTACTTCTGATTCTGAACAGAAAACCTAAAGTTTTAGAATTTTTCTACCAAAAAGGAATCACAAAGATTGCATTTCAGGAAGAACAAAACTACTTTCTGAAGTTAAACGCAGACTGTGATACCTACTGCAGACCAGTTGCGTTGACACAACTCTGAATAACTTTCCAGGCTGCTCCCAAACCTGTGAGCCCAGGGGTCCCAGCTCCCACACGGGCTCCCTGGCCACATGCACCCAGGAGCATCCCTGGAGCAGGACAGCAGCTCCTGGGACCAGGTGGCACCACAGGAAGCTGTAAAAACCTTTGTCTCGGAAAATCCAAAAGAGGGAATGGCCAAGCTTGCAACTTTGCCTCCTAAGCTAGCGCGTGTTACGTGTGCAACTGCTCGAATGCGAAGTAAGGGAGACAAGGTTGGAGACTGCTGAGCCAACGTGCGTGAAGTAAGAACAGACTTAACTTGTCTGTCCCTTTAACAGAGTCCAACCCCAAATCCTGCCAAGGATTCAAACCACTTCCAGTTCAGTGTTTTTCCACATGGCACGTGACTTGCGCAGTTCCAGGGTTGGCACAGGAACAATTGCAAGAAAGAAATGCTTTCACTGGCCTGCTGGAGAAGCACAGCTAATGGGGTTGGAAACTCTCCTGTTTGAAGACGCTTTGCTTCATGCACTGCTCAAGGAACCTGGAGAAGCTTCCAAACTCTTGTGCCTTTTTTCAAATGGAAATATTAAGATCCTAATCAAGAAGCTCCCTCTAGCTCGCCCTTTGCTTCTCCAGGAAATGTATTTTTCTTGTTCTGTTGCAAAACAGGCAAGTCTTTTTCATCCAAAATTGAGAAATAAACAAAATACCCAGTGAAAGAGCCACAGAGATGAACTCTTCACCCTGGGCAAAACAAAGAAATATCATCCTGTGAGAGCACCTTTTCTGAAGCGATTTTGCATGGCACTCTGCCTGCAGGATTCCCGACTGTGGCTTATTGCATTATTTGATCCTCTAGCATAAGAGGAGACGATGTGAAATATCATGACGAAGCAGCTGAACGCACGAGATGACCCAACATTAGCCCTCCCTCTGCTCTTTTCAGACCACTGTATCCAGTGACCACTTACTCTGCACAGAATGAGATCTCCACCTCCTTCTGGATAAACCCACCATTAAGGATTGTTCTCGAGAACTGCCTGTGACACCTAGGACTGCAAATTAAATGAAATGGACTTCTAAGCCTGAGACCCAACCTTTTCTCCTTTAGCACTCCCTGTGCAGACATTACATGCTCTCAGTCGCGTGAGACAGTAACAACTGCCCAAAATAACCGCAGTCAGGCTAGACTTTGCCACATCCTTACTCTGCTGCTTTCTTATCTTGTACTGATGGCCTATCACCTGCCTGCATGAATGAGTTCCTGCCTCATTAAAGGTTAATTACAGTTTTTCCTAGTGCCATACAGGAGTGTTGTGAACTATGCACTAATGTCTGCAAGGGGCGTGGGAATTTTGGACAGGAGATGTAATTTATTGTGTGGTAGTTTTAATCTCTGTAGGCATATCTAAAGCAGAAGGAAAGCAGGGCGAACACTGGATTTACTAACCTTAAAGCTTTTGTCACAGCAATGATGAAGCTAAAGTTACTTGATTTTCAAGTGGGAATTTAGATGTGAAATGAAGTTTTTAATTACAACAGAACTTTGTCTGAGTTACTACCTGTCGCCAACCTGAGTGAAGGACACTCCTAAGATGATCTGTCCTAGAAGAGGAACACGTGCAAACACAAAGAAGCGACTGCAATAAATAATATGCAGTCTAAACATCTCAAAACTGCCAGCTTGTCTTGGATAACTTGTTTTCAATCATCTACCTATGTTCGTTACAAAGTCCCTTCCCCTGCCAGAATCTGTATCGCTTTTAACAAGAGGTGGACAGCAATACTAAACAGCACTTGTGCAACTAATACTTACCTCGGTGGTCATTTTACCTCTGACTGAACCACAGAGGTTGTTCTTGCCGCAGGGTAAATCTGCACAAAATGGTCACCGAGCAATTTGGGCTTCAGGAAAAGATCCATTTCACTCTAGTGATATTAAACTACATTTGAACTTTAGAAAAACTAATTTTCTTTTAGATCAATATAGTCAATACAGGTGTTAGGGGAAAAATAATTACATTTGCTGTACTTCTGCATTTCACGATAACCCACATGCAGTCTCTGTTTGCTGGCCTACAAAAACTCTGCTCTTCTCATGAGTCGAGAGGAAACATGGGTGATATACTACTTACAGAGGGGAAAACCCCCCTGACAATGGACACAACCCTTACAGGAGTTGCAACTCGTAATTATTTCCTCCGGTGACTTAAATGACTCTGCTCCCACCTTAAGATTCAGGAGTCGTCAAAGGCTTCCCCGTCACACCCCCGTCTTCTGTATTTGGCAATTAATTTTCTGGGATATTAAAACAACAAGCATTATTGGTGCCACAGCTATCTACTTCAGCAGTCTGGGGATCAACTGGAAGTTCTCTTTAACTTATAATAATTTCCTGTAAACCTAGCAACACTGGATTTATTGAGACAACTGTCAGCTTCTCAGTGAAGAAACTATATCACCTTAAACATTTGTGCAGCATAGAGCAAAACACAGCCTTGATCCAAATACAGAAAAACGTGTTTAGGTAGGAGATTAAAGGAGTGGTTTCTTGAATCAGAAATATCCTAGCCAGGAGATACTCATGAAAGTGGAATCTTAATATTTACTTAGGCTTTCAGCAGCACTGGATTTGCACTACGATTTATTAACTTCGCAAATATTGCACAGTGTACCTGGATACTAAACTATTACCCACAAGAAGTTTACCAGAAATGGTATCAGAATATTAGAGCAGTGCCTATTTTAAGCATACTTCTGGGCTTGATTCTGCTCCATCTGAAGTCAAGGATAAAATATTCATTTCCGTATTAAAAAGTAGGATTTTTCTTATACACAAGAGGTCCAGGAAAAGGAAAGAGCTATCACAGACCTCCCCTCCTACCCTAAATAAGCCCCGGAACAGACAGGTCTGTTGGCAGCACCATAAAACACTGGGTGCACGTTATGGATTCCTGGTTCAATGACAGCCTCATATTCCCTGTTACAAACCCAGCAGCTGGAGCACCGTTAGCTACAGAGCTCTCCAGCTGGTCTGAAGTGGTAGGATCCGCTGGCACTCCGTTTTACACTAGGTGCGACAGTTCCTGTGTATTTTACATGTTTGTTCTACACTTTTTGGAAAGTCCTGACAAGATGTAACTCACAAACTATTCATGGCATGGTCCAAAAAATGTTTACTAGCAAGCCTTCTCCTTGGTCACTCTGCAAGTTGAATCGGTTTTATTTTCATAATTTTTAGTTCTGAAAACTTTGACCTAGCTGAAGTTTCCTTTAAAAAAAAAAAAACCAACCAGACTTACTTACATAACAAAAATTGCCCATTTTTATATAATGTCAGGCCCAGAAACATGCTTGCAGAAAGCACAGTTGCGTGAAAGGGCAAAATGCGTCAAGTAGCACAGATCTGAAAGTCTTTCAAATGGAAACGCAGGTCCAGCACGCTGCCTTGGAAGAGCTAGAACAGGTGCTGCAGCGAGAAACCCACAGTTCTGTCTTCTGAGGAAGAGTTCTCATCAATAATAGATACCTCTTCGCAATCAATTGGATTTCTCTACCATTTAAAGTTTGATATGGCTTGCTCATTTTCAGCAGATATTTTTTCCCTTGAGGAGCCCCAACACTTTGTTGTCACGGTTCCTAGAACTTCTTTGCTGGCACTTGGCCCAGACAAGTTGTTACTGAACGCATGCCTTTATTATTCCTGAACAAGACAGAAGATTTGACAGTTCTGATAACGAACAAAAATTGGACGCTCCAAGGAACATAGACTGCTCCCCACATTCTAAATACTTAAAATGATACCCTGAACATTTACAGTCCTCCAAATGGAACTTGTCTCAATAAAAACTTCAAGGAAAAAAATTCTCGTTGCTCTTTTGCAGAGAGGCTGTGACATCTACAGTCTTGAAGCTAAGTATTTCGGTGTCGTAAAAAGCCCCAGATATCCATCTGGAAATGGTCAGTGATGATGCATTTATGAGTTAGAGTTGCTAGAAACCTACTAATTCCCAGGCTTAGACTTATGCCTAGCCACTTGATGTGCCTCTGGTCTTGTTTCAAAACTGTTGTTTAGGTTAAGCAGCTTATTTCTCTAGCTTTTACCCCTGCATGAAGTTACACAAAGTAGAGTCTCTCTGTGCTACCATTTTACTTTAACTGCACAAGTCACACTGAGGTGTGACACACAAGATTGACAGATCTCATTACTAGTTTGCAGATACCCCAATTTCTCCTCATCAGACTCGTCTATACCAGAAAAGCCTGCCAAACTAAAAACCATCGGGTTTTCCTCAGCACACTTGGAGACCCTATTGCTTCCATGCACAAGAGCACTCCAAACATATGGATATGGAATAGATATGTTTTCTAGCTGGCCATAGTACCAGCTTAGCATGCATGAGTACGTAGACTCCATACAGCTTCACCAGACATACCCCAGAATATTCTCCCATTGTTGCCCTACTGTGAATTTCCAGGGTTCCCAGAAACAGTTTGTTGATGACACAAAGTTGGGAGGAGCTGTTGACACTCGAGGGCAGAGAGGCCCTGCAGAGAGATCTGGAGAGCTGGGCATCACCAACGTATGGAGCTGAACAAGAGCAAGTGCCGGGTTTTGCCCCTGGGGCACGGCCGCCCTGGCTGGACAGACAGCCTGGGGAGCGAGGGGCTGGGGAGCAGCTCTGCGGGGAGGGACCGGGGGGCTCTGCTCCACGGCGAGTTGAACGTGAGCCCACGGCGTGCCCTGGCAGCCGAGAGGGCCAGCCGTGCCCTGGGGTGCATCGAGCGCTGCATCGCAGCCAGTCGAGGGAGGGGATGGTCCCGCTCTGCTCTGCGCTGGGGCGGCCTCACCTCGAGCGCCGGGGGCAGGTTTGGGCACCACAGGACATCAAGGGTATAAAGCTGCTACTGGAGAGTGTCCGGAGGAGGGCCACGAAGGTGGTGAAGGGTTTAGAGGGGAAGGCGTACGAGGAGCGGCTGAAGTCACTGGGTTTGTTCAGCCTGGAGAAGAGGAGGCTGAGGGCAGAGCTCATGGCCGTCTGCAGCTTCCTCCCAAGGGGAGGAGGAGGAGGGGCAGGGCTGATCTCTTCTCTCTGGTGACCAACGACAGGACCTGAGGGCATGGCAGGAAGATGTGCCAGGGGAGGGTTAGGTTGGGTATCAGGAGAAGGTTCTTCCCCCAGAGGGTGGTGGAGCACCGGAACAGGCTCCCCAGGGAGGCATCACGGCACCAAGGCTGGCGATATTCCAGAAGCACTTGGACATTGTCCTCAGAGCCATGGTGTGAATTTGGGGTTGTCCTGTGCAGGGACAGGAGCTGGACTCGATGATCCTTGTGGGTCCCTTCCAACTCAGGACATTCTATAATTCTATGAACCCCCTGCAAAACCAGGATTTAAGTGACACTGTGACTGAGGTGAACACAACTAGAACAAGCAGGGGGAAAACCAGCAGTCCGAGTCAGGCAAAGGTGCTAAGTAGTAATGAGACTGATAACAAACACTTCCCTCTGCTAAAAATGCATCACCACACAGTTTTTGTTTCAGTCCTATGCTTTGTCCCCCTCATTATGCCTTACCTGGAAAAGAAAAATACCAGTACGTTCAGAGAGCAGTATCTGCACAAAGCCCCCCCGGCGCGTTTCAGAATCGCGCAACAGTTGCTCTTGGGAGGGACATTTGAACGCAGCCTAGTCCAACACCCCAACTACAGTTGCTCAGGACCTTGTCCAGTTGTGGTTTTAATATCTCCCAGGCTGGAGACTCCTGTGCACAGCCTGATCCAGTGTAAGACTAGTTGCACAATAAAACCTTTTCTTGCATTCATACATGTTCCTGTATTTCAGTCGGTGCCCATTGCCTCTCATGCTTTCACTGGATACCACCGAGGGGAGTCCAACTCCATCTTTACTCCCCCCACCCCACTCCCATCAGGTACTTGTATACATTTAAATCCTCCTTGAGCCTTCTCTTCTCCAGGCTGAAGAGTCCCTCCTCTCAGCCTCTTCACCTGCTGTATGGGTGTGGTTGACGGACATATATATATATACACACACACATCTATATATGTATGTATACACACAGTATACATCTGAGTGATCTGTGGACATTGTAGAGCTTTTGGTATAGAAGATGCAGAGTCCAAATGTATGTACTAGAAGATACTCCATTTTCTTTCTGTGTACCTTTTGATTATGCAGTAGAAATTATATCGTTCAACTTGTACAGCTGACTGCATGATGCAAAGTTCTGCGAAATAGGGGCAGAGAACAGTTGGACATTGTGAGGACAAACAGAAAAAGGAACAAACCTTGTTAGTCTACAGTAAATTTGAAGGATGGACCTCTTCTGCGAGCTATGAATTCACAGGGCAGCAGACGCTGACAGAATTTTTCAGGACAAAGACTGTTAATAGTACATTAACAAAACTTTCCTGAAATGAGTGTTTTTGATGGACAGATCGTCTTTAGTCCATTGACTGAGGACAGCAAGAAAGTACAGACTAACTGAAAGTATTATGATTATCTAATAATCCTTATTAAGACTCATTAATAATTTTTACTCACAATAAAAAAACCAGCATGATCCATATTATAACAACCACAGATTAAAATTTGAATTAATGAATCACTTTCCAATTTAAGAAGCTGTTATCCAGGGAAACCAGACTAATATTCTTGTGACTTGGGCGAGAGTAGGACCTAGTCTACAACTTGCTTTTTAAGGGAAGAACCGACTTGCAGTTTGTCTTTCTTCACAAATTCTGTTCAGGCACACAGACGACAGTCTGAGCAAACGGTGAGCTGCGTTGCCAACCACAAAGTCACTCAAGAATGGAAACAGATTCAGGTGGTATTTCAATAAATGGTTGAGAGCCCTGCACAACCTAACGGCAGAGGCCATATTAAAAATGCCCGGTTTCTTCTGTTCCAATGCAAAGCATTCGTTCTCAACACTACGGTCTGCAGAATAGGGATTAAGCTTACCAAAGAAGGTTAGAAACTGTCATTGGTATGATAATGTTCACTCTTTTTAAAAATAGCTTTAAAAGAAACTAGGAACCTGGAGCCAAGATATCTAACCTTGTGTGACTTCCTCAGCCAAGCTACATGGGATACAACATGGCCAGAGATGATGTTCTCCAAAATACCTGAGGATACAAATCTGATGTTTGTCACACTTACATTAGGCTTACAAAAGTTACCTTCTAAGGTATATAGGTCAGGAACGTAGCCATTACCCAGCTGTCAGACTAGATCCAGAAAAAGTCAGCTCTCCAAAACAGCTCTAAGAAATCCTTAATCTGCATTTTTGTCTTTTAACCTAAAAAGAGAAAAGATTCAGGCAGTGAAATCTTGTAACCAGTCATTTGCAATGCCACTGATGAAATTCAGAGCAAGTTTTGAACCACTGCACCACGCATTCAGATATGGAAACATTAAATTCTTTTCTCTTTAGTTGGAAGCTTCCTATGTAAAATAAAACAAGAAGTTATAATTTGCTATGCCTTTACATTCACTTTGTAAACCGATGGCCAGAGTACTAAGCTTCTAGCCAAATTCCACCTGACAATCATCATTTTTCTTGAGAATTATATTTACATCTGGGAGCCACATAGCAGCACATTCAAAGAGTCAATGCACAACAGCGGCATTGCAGAGCGTTTCAGCACAGAGTTGCACCCCCGAGATCCTCAGCTGCTCTGTGCTGAAGGTGCTAGAGGAACCATTCTCTCCAACAGAGGAAGAACTTGCCATATACTGTATGCTGCCATGTTTACAGTATACCTTAAAGATTTCATATCATAACACTGTCAAGGTTATGCTTGTACAAATGGTAGGAAGGACTTGAGGACCCTAAAGAAATGGTAGACTTTGAAACCAATGAGAGAACCTTAAAAGAATGGATTAGAGTGAAAACACAAACGCTGCTGTGAAGGGCTTGTGCCCTGAAACAGAGCATTATTCTCTACTTGCAAAGATACTTGGTGTGGAAGACAAACTTTTACTTACATTATTGGTTTTGAGGTTTGCAAGTGTTTTAGCCAGAGTTCCCCGTGGTAACAGTTTAGTCTCTTCAGTGCTACTACATTCCCAGAATCAAGTCAAATCCAATAACATGGTGCAACTTGCAAAAAGGATATTTGTGTCTAACGCATTTCTGAACAATTTTCATCATTACTATTGAAGAAGCAAGGTTCAGACAGCAGTTGTACTGAATACTTAGGGGTTTCTTCCTATAAAGCTGTAGCAAATTTTGTAAGAGAAGGACAGTAACCTTACACTGCCAATCTGACCACAATCTGACCACAGATCTTAAGACTGTAATAGCATCTAACAAACATGCAATCACATCAGCTTTTGCAGGAGGATGAAAGTGAGAAATACGAGAGCTGGCCAGGCTTGCAAATTCAGGCTTCATGTTATCTAACCTGCAGGCAGCATCAGTCACTGGAGGAGTTAATATGCAGTTCCAGTAACTGCCAAGCAAGCCTATATAATCAAGGGAGCCATTTAACTTGCCAAAAATGAGGAACGTTCCGCACCAAAGTGCTGCCTTTCATTTACGCCCAGAGAAATCCTTCTAATAGCAATGTTTAAGAGACTTCTCTTTGGAGCCCATTGTAACACACCTCTGTTCTTTCCATCCTCTTGCAAAGCCCACTACTGCGAGACCAAAGCTATAATTTCCTCTGCTTAAATTGCTCCAGAGGTTTAGCTGACCTTTAGAAAAAGACATTTCTTTTCCCTCACCATTTCCTTTGAAGCAGCTGCTTTTTCAGAGCACACCCTGTGGTCCAGGACCTCCTGGTGCCATGGGAGAGTGACAGGCAGACACATCTCACAGCACAAAAGGCCACACAGGATCTCCGAAACGCTGCCTTGCTTAGCGGGGTGGTGGCAAGCACACAAGAAAAGCATCACTAGACATGCAGAGCAAAGAGCACACTGTGCCTCTGACATGTAACTCTGTCACCGATTGCCCCACTCTGTCCTTGGCCAGCGCTGCACTATTCTTCAGCAGTACCTGGCCCAGACTCCTCCTCTCTAATGCTCATTATTAGCCCTGTGGGGAGCCTTGGGCAAATCGCAGGGACCAGCTATTAGAAACGCCCTCCTCGCACATCAGCCTGGCTCGTGCATTCACTTGAGGCAACCTGCAATTTCTTAGAATGTAGAAGGCGGTTATTTACAAGCCAGTCAAGCTCTTTGTTAGAGCCTGTACAGACCTACTCAAAATAAAGCCTTCCCAGTAGCGTGGGCTCCACCCCCACACGCTCGCAGAAGGGGAGCGGACTTGCCGCGAAGGAACACAGTTCGCTCGGGCCAACAGCCCTGAGTCAGCGCAGAAGTCCAGCAGTCTTGCCATGACAGAGACTTGACGAGAAGAGCGATGCGTAGCTGATGCCAGCAGATGCCCTGCTAGCCAGGGCACAGACTGCCTGGGAAGCTGGAAACTCTCCGTCGTCCCCACGGTCTGATCCTGCATCCGACACCTTTAGGACCATAAGCCAGCCACACACATGGTGGCTATAAAAAGCTACAAAAGTTTTATTAGATAATAAATTATATCTTGTATATATGTATTATAATAATTATATGTTTTTATATATAAAATATATTTTAAATATTCAAAAAGCTATAAAAAGCCTCAGCTTTTTATACACAGTAACTCTGATTTGCATGAAGCCTTTTTATTTGTTTACTTGTCTGTTCCTTTGCTGTTCAGGCAGATAAACAGCCTTCTCTTTTGTATTTACCTCCTAAAACCTACATGTTAATGTCTCTCAGTTTACCAGACTGAGAAATTGCAATTTCCTTTTCACTAATATATTCGAGGCCTTTGTTTAATTAGCTGATATAGAAGTCTACAGATCCCTGAATTAAAAAGTTGTCCTACAATTGCAGAGTAAAATTATGACTTAAATTTTGACAAATAATGAGAAGCACCAATTGCTGAGCGTGCCAGCCCACTGAGGAGTCTGAGCCTGGGATACTAAGTGAGGCGACAAGAAATCAAGAGCTCTGATTCCATAGAGCAAGGAAAAGAAGGTGCCAGGAGCTAATCAGAGACCAGCTCCACAGCCTGGGAAGCACCAGAGCTCTTCCCGCACTTAACATTAACCACGTAATTCGCAGTTCAAAGGTTTTACAAGGATCAGAGCACCGGCTCTCCCCATTCAAGTCAGCATTCTTGTAACAGAGCGTAGCTTGCTGGCAGAAAGCAAGCAAAGAGCCGCTCTTCTCCTGCAGGTACTTCGTGAACGATGGGCACGCCAGCGGTGTGCCTCCCCCGGATCATGCCCACTTTATCACACACTCCGCTCACAAACGGAAAGGGTGGCAACCAACTGTAAATGCTCAAGGGTTTCATTCTCATCTATTTACTCCTTAATGTTGATTTGCAATTAAATATTTTAAAAGCACTGTTGTGACAACCTGAACGTTTGTGCGAGCCCCACTATGAGCATTGTTTTTAATTACTTCCTTCAGCAGATAAAAACAAACTATCTTTATTACCTGACGTTCAGAGCCAGCAGGCAACAAGAATAAGGTGAGCAGTGCCTCTTCAGGGTGATATGTGGGAGAAAGAAGTGCTAAAGTTATAGATGGGTTGGGTTTTTTAGAGACCTGCTGAGCCACTGGCCAAGAGCACAAAGAAATCGGGACCGAGGGAGGTGCTGTTCACTCAGCCGTGGAACTGTAGCCCACATGCGTTGGGGATCCAGAGACATAACGCACAGGCTGTACTGTAGCAGCAGGGATGTAATGAGCTTTCAAAAGTAAAACAGTTTCCTTAACGATTATACGATGATCTCCTCTGCATTATTATGACAACTTAATGCACACATGACACTACTGAGTTGCAGGCTGATACTGTCCAGGACATTTGACATTCAGAAGAAAAACTGTCTGAGCTTAATGGAAAAATTAAGACAGCGAATTTCCCCCCACACACCTCTACTTCTGATGGGGAGACAGGCCAAAGTTCATCAGCAGTAGACTGATTTTCCAGTTATTCCAAACACCGTTAATTCATCATCTTCCTTTCACAAAGTTAACTACAGCCAATAGTTTCATTATTGAAACTTCCCACACTCTTTAGAGTCTGACGTTGTCTGAGTGCACAGAAGGGAGGAAAGGATAAGAGAACAACTAAAACTAAACAATCTTCTCCAAAGACTGTCATGGGGAGTTTTCAGCTGCAATTCTCCTTCTCAGAAAACCCAGGCTTAGCTGGGGTCCCCATCTCCTAGTTAAAGATCTTTGAATAAGGAAGATGGGCACTTTATATACTTACTATGTAGGACATCCTTAGAAATCTGTTTGTATATAAACTTAGGCTTCAACTCCACAGTCCTAACTACAGCCAAAGAGTATATGCAATATCACAGTTAATATTGATACTTTACCATATTCTTTTGCTGCTAACAGCATCCAACATCGCCAAAATGGCACAGGTTGTATTTAGCACGTGCTATCCTGGATATACGATTTCACTGCGTTCAATCCAATCTGTGATCTCCCTTTAAGAACACAATTCCAGAAAGGTAATTACATTACTTCTATTTCTGTTTTAATCAGATACTAACACCACAGTCATGTACAGCATTTGAGGCCTTTGGATGAAAAAGGCATTAACAACAGGCAACGATTTAAAACATATTAACATTAGGTTTTGCTAGATATAAGACCTTAAAGGTCTTACGTTTGGATCCCAAACTTGATGCAGTCATCTGAAGAACATGTGAATTTAAGACTTTGCTTTGGAGCCAACTTTAACTGTAGCTGATCCTGCTAGTTTCTTTAGAGAGAAAACATATGGAAAGTTAACTTAACCTAACAGTGAAGCATAGTAAAACCAGACCAAACTCCAACATCACTATTTAGTGGACAGTCTCATGACACTATAACAAAACCAAGATACTACTACAACAAAGCCAAGACTAATGAGAATGTGGACCATCTTCATTTATACTGTAACTCACCGTCTGGTTCATGAGAGGTTATTAAACTAATAAATTTGGTACGAATCATAAAGGTGCTTTTGAGAATGCTTAAGTGGCATCTTCGTTTTATTAAAGAGTTTGAGAATGAGAGGTCTTAATTGTCACAAAACCCGTTTTCAAACACAAAGCTCTTGTCTAGGCAGATCAAAATGAATAACTTTTCTAATCTTTCACTTTGTGTTGGACACAAACTTCTGCTTTTCTTCTGACAAGCTTCTGCTCGACACAACAGATGTTTGTCTGGCAGATGCTTTCCAAACAAGAGAGACATTTATGTAAACNTAAAAAAAAAAAAAAAAAAAAAAGAAAAAAATCAAAGTGTAGTACAGTCACCTCATCCTGCCATAGGATTTAGTACCCATTAATCACCAGTGAAATAATTCCAACAGCCCCATAGGTATGAGATCTTATTCTAGCGCTAAAGTTTAATGCAGCTGTAAGTCTTCACACAGTCAACTTCCCTATAAAAAAATTGCAAAGAGCATTAATGACTGTAACATTTCATTAATTTGTAGTAAATACAGGTGAATCTGCCAGACCAAACAACCCAGCAGAACTGCAGGGGCTCACAGCATGCTAATATGCTGCTAATTAAGGCCATCAGCTTTCCTTTTAATGACTATATTGGCTGCTGAAGATTTAATACATATTTTACCAGCTCTCATTTTTCCTATTCAGAACATATACCAGACAAAGACTATACAAAAAAAAAAGCAAAGCCATTCCATTCACATTTGTGGCGACAGATTCAGCACTTCAGCTTCCATCTCATTCTGCTCTCCAAATTAGGATGTGAATGTGAGAGAAAGACAAATAAAACCTACGTGAATGCGTGCACGCATTCGCATACGCAGTCACATCTCTTTTTTTGGGTAGGAAAGGAGTTGTTTCTGGGAAGTCTTATTTGCTCGCAGACACTGGCCCAAGCTCACCTTCAAGATGTGAGGGTCCTGGTTCAGACCTCATTTGTGCTCAATGGTAATCATCCTTTAGGATGCATATTTATGAGGAAATTCAATTCTCCTCTGCAAGCATCATAGTCCCAAAGTGTTCTCCCAAGACCCAGCTGTCAACACCACAACACTGCAGGCATTTTGCAGCCATTTCTCCGGCTCACAGTCCAAATCTCCCAGCTAGGGAGGAAGGCACCACCATGCAAGAAGATAAGAAAACTGATGACAATAACATCGCAAAAATCACATCAGAACCTACTCCAGGGTTTCTCCTAACTTGGAATAGCATCCATTTTGCACCAATTTGGAGATTAAACTAACAAAGAAGCCAGAAAAACAGTGCTAATTAAAATCCATATTCTTACCTCCTTGTATATTGAGTTTTGCGATATTCAGTTAGAAAAAAGTTAACCAGCCTTTCCAGGCTAGTTGTGTTCCAGCTACATCATATTACAGCTTTCTTATAAAGCTGAATCCCAATTCCTACTCACCAGGAACACCACCACTCTCTGGCAGTGTGTGACCCTAAGAGAGACAGCCTGACTACCTTAACAGCAGTTAAGTACCACATACCGGCTCCTTTTCAGGTTGTGGGTTTGTCTGGGGGTTTCTTGGGGGTCTTTTTGTTTTTTGGGGGGGGTGGGGGCGGTGGGGTTAATTGTCATTTGAACCACTGTAAATATAAATGGAGAATGCTGTTTGGCTAAGCTGGCTTCTCAATCCGATTTTAAATAATCTTAATATTGTAAATATAATAATGGTGCTGCAATAGTCGAGAGGACCCTTTAACAGAAGAAACTCACTTGTGCATGGCAGCGGACAAGGACAATAATCATTCTGAAGAGTTTGCAGCCTGAGAGAGTCAGGTAAAGGCTGTATAGGTGACTACATGGACACCAGACCCAGAACTACTCACGATTCCTGTGTAATCTGGCACCTCTGAAGCCAGAGACCACGATTCACCAACACCCTGCAGAACTTTGTCTTCAGGAGTTTGAGAACTATTTATTTGGAGAACAAATCCTCAGAGGACTGGAGTGCTTCGGTGTTCATAGGAGTTCTGTCTCATGAAGTGCAAAGTTACAGAATAAATCAGTGAATCACTAGTTTGGATACATAGCTCCAAAAGCAAAATGAGAACTACTTTACTATATCACTGCATTTTTTAAAAACAAAAACACTCAGTGGATCCTCCCATCTCCTTGCTTCTCTGCTTGGATTGCTTCAAGTCTAACAGAGCTTCAGAACAAGTTGTGCATTTAACAGCAAATACCCTGAAGAGACGTTGAACTAAGAATCAGAAATTGTCAAATGTAACCTCATGAGAGTTTACCTAGAGGGAGAAGAGGGAGATGAGAAACAAAGCTATTTCCATTTTTCTTCCTAGAATTATTTCAAAATGTTAGGAAAAATATATGAATGCTTTGAATATATTAAAACTAAACAAGGAAATGCCTTTAAACAGTATAGAAACTTCAGTTTCACATAGCTACACAGCAGTTTATCAATCCTTAATTCATCATCTTCGTCCCACTTTAATTCCCTTTCTACAATACGGTTTCCTTTAAGACCGAACATTGTCAGGAACAAGAGGTTTCAAGTGAGTATAATGAAGTTGCACCTGAGAATTTATGCCAATACCGAGTATGTAATCAGTCCTTCCTGTGGACCAAAGTGAAATACAATCATCAATTTACTGTAATCAGCCAATGACCTCATACTTTTACGGAAAGTGCAAGCAGCTCACAGTAACCAAGTCACTCTTCAGTGGGAAAAACACCCAAAATATTCATCTGACTTCCCTAAGATGGAGCCTGTAAGAATCCACGTCCACGTGAGCTAGCCAGGTCTTTGCCATTTACAGCAGTTTGCTCAGAAACACGGGATCCCTGTTGTTAACCGCTCTTGATAGCGACAACGCAGAGATCACTCCCTCTAACCGCGTGGCAAAAGGAGAGTTCACTGCTATGTGCCCAGCTGCCTCGGCTGTGCGCAGTCACTGGGCTTTGTACCGGGCAAGAAGCACGGCTGTATCCACGCGGATGAGGTGCACAGCGGACAGTACCCCTTCCCAAGGGGATTCTTCCCATGGCACGTTCCCAGGGAAAGAGAACTTGCCTCCAAAGAGGAAAAGTTCCTAGAATCTCACCCCCTTTATCTGCTCAAGAGAAAGCAGCTGCAAAAATTCTTCAGTAATTACATTTTTTCCAAGGAAATCATCCAGTGACGGAGACATCCGAGGAGCATAATCCCTCCCTGCGCAGTATTCCTTGAAGGGCTGAAATCCAAATAAGAGTGTGCCTGGGAGGGAGAATTAAGGGGGGAAGATAGAAACAGATGCATTAAGAAGGACAAATGTTCTGTTGGTAGACAGGCTCATGATGAAAGGGGGATTATGATGATTAAAAAAAAAAACTACACACAACTTTAAAACAAGGAGAAAAACCCCATGTTATGAGAAACAAAAACAAAACTGTCCTGGCAGAAAATACTGTGTCTCTACTGGGCCCCTTACATGGCAAATCCCTCAGAAATCCCAGTCCTTTGTTTGGATTCCATGTTACTTGTCAAGTGAGGGCAAGTGCTCTGTACATCGTTGTGGTTTGCCCATATTTCTCTTTTATCTTAGGGAGTTTCACATTTGTTTCAAGTTTTTTTTGGGGGGGGGAAAAAAAGCACAGTCTGGCTTACATCTCAATGGCTTTGCCAAGCAGGCAGTAAGTCTTGTATACTGACACCAACAACCTACCCTCCCTGCATTAGGCAAAAAGCATCTGCAGATCGAGTTTTTCACTACATAGAGCAGCAGGTAGACGTGTGTGTGCCCTGCAAAAGAACAGGGCCATAAAACATTGTTCAGGCGGCTGAAACACGTTTTCTGTTAAACTGTTACATTTTATGTTTGATTAAGCTAACAAATCTACTTAATTTACTCAGAGCACCAAGATTTGTCTCCTAATGGACAGGCTCTCTCTGCCTCCTCTAAGCCGTATGAAATACCAGCTCCACCCTTCAGGCTGGCTTGAGAGCAATCACATGGAGGATGCTCTTGGACTCTTCCCCCTGCCCTGAGTAGCCAGGACGAGGACCAAGCCCGGACCAAACCTACTCAGGGAACCTCCCATCCTCCTGAAGAAGCAGCTGCCAGGAGGAACAGGCACGGTGCCGTGCCGTGGATGCAGATGCGTTTCTCTTCGTGAGCCAGCTGCCAGCCAGCTATCCGGTCGCCCAGGCTTCTTGTTACATCTTCAAAGGACTGTGGGTTTGGTTCAGGCAGGAAACTTCCGCGAGAGTTTTGCACTACAAAACCACCTGAAATTCGACGCCTCAAGTTGTGCTGGTAAATTAAATTGCTATTTATGCTGCTTTAGGTAGAAATATATTACTTCACCCACTTTATCATGGGCACCTTCTCTTGAAGCCACCTGCTCCCCCTCCCTTTTAATTCCCATTCTAGGACAACATTTGGCATGGATTATTAGGCAACAAGTAAAAATGCACTACTCCCAGGTCTCCACATGCTGATAAGCTATTTAACCAGCCAGCTATTTTTAGCTGTGCCAGGCAATCAGGATGCTGCTCACAAAACACTTCACCTTAAAATATAATTGCTTTCCTCAAATGACATTGCAAGGCTCTGTTCTTTTCACCTTTAATGTGAAACTTCAAATAAAAAGAGATAAGGTGGTTTATTGAGAAAGTAAAGACCGCTCTTCATGGCAGAGAAAAAATGAAGGTGTAATAGCCTAAATTTTACTTTAACGATATCAAGTGATTATTATCACTCTTTGTGAAAAGATGGTGAGACCTAATGGATATAAGAGAACAGGGAGGAGGCAAATTGGTCAAAAGTAATGAAAGGAGCAGCCTTGCCTGTCACCAGGCATTTCTGAGGCGGCCTTGGAAGAAGCCCTTCTTGTGGCTACAGCCTCCAAACCACACGAGAGCTTCAGCTGGTGTGAGGGTCACGTCTTCAGCATCTGCACTGCTTGCGAGAAGCCTTCTGCCTCCAGAGTCAACTGAGTGCCGCAGCCTCAGAGCAGCTCTCACACTCAAAGCCCAACCTCAACAGCACAGTCTCTAATATAAAACCATCTACATTTTTTTCCTGCCAGACTCTTACCCTGCTACTTTCTTCCCCTTCTCTCCTCCCCTCTTGATCCCTCGGATCCCGCACTTACCACCTCTCACACACACACACACTTTCAGTCTCTCCCAGTCTCAAAAACCCCTTCACTAAAACACAAAGTTTTGCTCGAGCTGGCCGCTCCCCCTGATCTCCACCAGTCATAGCACTTTGATCTTCTCAGGCTTAGGACGAATGAGACGATCTGAGCTTTCAAGATATTTGCAGACAAGACTAATTCCTTCCTTGACCCCTGGGATGTTTATGTAAGCCCAGAGAAATGCCGTTTAAAGCAGAGTTACTTTGGGTGTTGCAGAGCATCACTGAGATAAGCCCTGGGTCCGCTATTCATAGAGTGACAGGCTTATTTGTGGAACAGAATTAAAAAAAAACCACAACACACAAAACCACACACCAAAAAACTCAACACAACAGAAAGCAAGTGATCAATGTCTATCAAAACATTCGCTGAAGAATCAAACAATAACCTACGTTACATTTGCGTTACCAGAAAATGGAATGGGCGCAATTAACCTTGCAAAGTGACAAGAGAAACCATTGCTGTATCACAGATCACCTTCATCCTCAGCACATTTTTTGACTGTCACAACCACGTTTACAGAAAGGATTCGTCTTTATCTGAAACTGTAATTGAATGCCAGTAGTTACCTTGGTGACATTTAAAAATCTATCACTGTGCTTTGCTGTCAACACTTTATAATACAATAAAGTGCCTCACGGAACAAGTCAGAGCACAGCTCAGGAAATAGTTCCTATGACAACTGTATGAATTGAGGAGATGGCAAAGATCCCAAAATGTCAAATGGACAGCAGCACACAGGTAAAGAAAATCCAGGCTGATGTCAGCGCAGCTCCTAAACCTGCGCTGAAGTGCAGCTCGGAGCCTGACTCTAGCCACTTCTGTAATTAAACATAGTCTCCAATTCTCTAGGTAGTCTAATTTTCACTGAAACTGCCAAGAACCCTGAAATTTATTATGCAATCAATCCAACTGATTTCAGCAGACCTCTGTTGGGACTAATTAAGAATGAGGAAGAACCACACTTCTTGTGAATATTGGTTGTTGTACTTCAGATATTAAACGACAGTGGAGAATTTAATTACCAGTCAAAATACAGGATTCCCATTCTGCTTATGACAGCATGTCCATTTGCTTTCAGATACTGGAATGGAGCGGCACTGGGATCACGTTCACCCTTTGTATTTACAGATTTATTGTTCATCGGTCACCCAGAGACAGATTCGTTTCATTGTCACTGGCCCACAACTACACGCTCTCGGTCTAAACGAGAAACATGAAAGCCAACAGAGCCTGCCAAAGCCGTGCTCCCAAACTGCAGCCTGTTCACTGCTTCAGTGGCCCCGGCTCCTCTTCCAGGAAGGAGACAGACGCGTCCTAAGCCCGTGTGGGGTCAGCGCCGTCCTGACCCACGGCTGCTACACTCCATGCACGGCAGGGTGGTCTGCGGAGGTCAACACAGCCCGGTAGCTCTGCACAGCTGGGAGAAGACCCTGGCTGAAGCAGAGGACTGCTGAGGAAAGCCCCCCAACTCAATTCTTTCCTCAGCACTGCCTACCTCCATCTCTTCATCCTTCGTTCTTGCCTTTTCCTTTCTCTTCCTTTAAGTTTTCTTGGCCTTTCCAGGCTCTTCCAGGCTTTTCTGCTTCTTCCTGACTGCCTCAAACAGCAAGTCTCCCCCCAGCACACAGACCTCAAGTACTTCTGTCATAGACCATCTGGGTCTGGCACACAGAAGCATCTGGACCATTGACCCCTAAGGCAGGGAATTAATTCTCTTTTGTTGTAAAACTAAATCTGAGCACGAGTTTGTTTGGAAAACCCTCCGAAAACTAGCCGTCTGTGGCCTCCCTCCAGCCTTTCCATCATGTGAGAACTGTACACGCCTTCTGTAGCTGTCCCATATTTATACTCCAAAGTCCTGAATTCATTTCCAGGAAACAAAACACAGTTTGGCACACTCTGAAGATAAGACTGATCTTTTCAGCTGCTCTTTCATTATCAGCAGAAGACATCCAGTGGAAGCATGCATTAGAAAACTGGGGTATTTGATTTATTAAAGAGCATTTTTTACTTGCACAAGGGTGATAGAGCAGATGACCCCACTAAGCACGCTCAGGTAGAGATATGAATTCTCAAAGTCCATGAGCCTCAAACATGAAACTGCTCAGTAGGAAGGCTTACAAGCAAGATGAACATGTTCCCTACATACTTATAAAGGAAAGTCCAGTAGATGTTAATACCACAACACTGACATGGTTCAGCTGCTAAAAAGCCCTTCTTTGGCAAAATCAGGAGACGGTACCCTCCTTTGAAGGCAGTTCTGTTGATGGTATGGGAAAAAGGCACGTGTCAGAAAATGCAACAAGAACTGTGGTTTTTTGGTACTCCCTAGAGATGCAAGAAGAATTTTTGCCATGTTTTCTTTGGAACTTCAACCTGAGAGAGGTCAAAAACATAAGCAAAACTGATAATAAAACCGTGCCTGAGGAAGACAAACAAGGTAAACGAGGAGATTACATTCTTGCCCTCCAGTAAAGTTCTTTTTACCTTAAATCCACCCTGAATACAGATAATCTTGCCACTGGAGACCACAAAGAAAAGTTATTTGCATACAGAATAGGCTCACAGAAAATTAAACTGCTGTGGAAAACTAGAGCTTATTATGCGAGAAATGCGATAAGCTAAAACATACAAAAAATTCCTCCTAGAGATCCGAGCAACACGAGCTAAAAATACCTCTATTGCATGTCATTTACAGATTCAAAGGGTTGTTTAGGCTGTGTTTAGATTGTGATCAAACAACACTTGATACATTTTTTTTTTTCTACTTATGATTAAAGATAGTGCCAGATTTTAGGTGTTCTGATTGCTGTCCTCACTTCATTTTTTATTTCTATTTTTAACTTGCACTCAGTGTTCCCTGCACCCTTGCTGAAAGCAAACAGCAGTGTTGGGGATGTGTGGTTATTGTGCACGTTGGCCACTCTTCCTAACAAAAGGCAAAGGGCTCTGAGCAGGAGCTATTACGCAAGAGCAGCCTGGAGAGTGCATCCCTGGTATACACAATAAAGGGTGGAAGGCAGCGCGTTCCTAGCCTTTATTTTTGTTCATGTACATGCGCACATCTGGGCGTTGCGGGTGCAAACACTAAGAGACTATTAGCCACCTGCACACACCTTTCCGGTAGTCCAAAGCATGTTTAAATGGCACAGATCTCTCTTGTGCCAAAAAGGTTTCTAGGCTCTGACGCAGCAAGCTACCAAACACCCAAAACCTCCTGAAAGTCACAGGCATTCAACTTCGCTGGTGTTATGACACACAAGGTAGCATCATGCTCTGGAAGTGGCCCAGCACTGGGATATGCGACAGCTGGCACTTGGGCAGGTGTCCTGGAGCTCCACAGCAGAAACGCTGTGCAGGTGCACGGGTGGGGGAATTAAGAGTCTCATCACGACTCTTCAAATTTTTCTTTCTGTCAGACTGCAGAGTTCAGTGCTGTGATGAAAGATTCTTGAACATAAATTACCATCATTTTTCTGTTACGTAACATGATTTATCCAAAGCATGCATTGGGCTCATTCCAGTTTCCACTGAAGTCAATAGAATTATAAGCGTTCAGCACCTCTGAAAAATCAGGACATGCTTATTCATGGGTATAATTTATGATACCCAAATTAGAACATTCTGTCCTTAAGTTACCAGTGCAGAAAAGCATGGCTTCTTACTCCTTTCTGTTCTTTAAGGATATTAACGGAGTAATACTGAAATTTACCCCCAGATCTTCAGCGAAAATGCCTAGAACTGGTCAAACTTTAAACAAACCGCAGCTCAAAATATTGTGTTATTGAACAATGAAATACTCGCTCTGGAAATCTCTTTTGCCCATCCATTAGATCAAATCGGCTCCAACCAAGGTCTTCACCTATGCGAGCCCTGACTTCCACAAGGTTTCACAAAGGAGTAACTGCCACAGAGATGTTCCAGTACAAGCACATTTCAAGTTATGCATGAAGAACCACCATCATCTAGCAAGGTCATCTGGAAAGCAAAACCAGAAAGCCATAAGTTAAAAGCAAGAGAGTAGGAAATCTTCCTTACTGACAGCTCTGCTCACCCTAGCAGCCATTGTCTCAATGAAGTACTATTTACCAACCCCTCTTCATACGTCTTTTGGACACGAGCCTTCATTCGTTCTGGATATGTTCACAGCTTCAGTTGATCAAGAGTGGCAGTAAAAATCCAAACACCAGTCACGGATTTTTTTGTATCTTCAGAGTATAGAGAACACGGAAATCTGCAAAACACGGTTCAGTCTTACTCAAAGCTCCTGGGATCCTCTGAATTGAGGTGATGGTTCCTCTCAAGCTTCCCTATGGAGTGACGAACAGGGTTAGTAAAGAATCAACCCCCTGGTTATTTTGGGGTGCTGAGAAGCTTGGGACTGCTAAACAACTCAAATATCCTCAACCTGCACTCTACTCCACCATCTTAACCTCCTAACTCATACCACGAGGCTGGTATGGCCCCTCTTCTACACGTCTGTAGACACACAGATATAGAGGCAGCAGTTTGTGGGTCTGACCAGCCGGCCGCGTCCACGGCATTCAGTTGCGAGGCAAACAGCACAGCCCAGGCAGCCAGTCCCAACCCCTGCAGCCCCGTCATGAAACTGCAGAAAAAGAGAGTGAGGGACTGAGTAGAAGCTACCCAAGCCAGCTGGCAGGGTGCCCGCTGGGCCAGTTTGGTTCAGCTCAAGGTCACAGCATGGCTCCATGCTGCCAAACTAGGAACAAGACCATACACCACAACATTGCCCCTTGTTTCTTTACAGCCTCCTCTTGGTTACAACCGCGTCTCCCTGGGCACTTTCCTTCCAAGGAAGAACTGAAGAGGTGGGAGCAGCCCAAGGGGCTCTGCTCAGTGGCATCTAAAGCAAGAAAAGGAAGTCCTTTTCCTACTCTGCATTTTAAGCAAGAACCTTTTCCCACCTGGCCATTAAGGAGCTTCCTAAGCTCTTCATAGAGCTTTTGCTTTGCAGAGCAAGTAGGCACTAGGTCAGCCCTGCCAGCCAGAGAAGCATGCACTCCCTCACAGCACGGAGAGAGAGGAGTTAAGTGAAACTCTTGGGCTGGGAATACACCAGAACCAGCAGGAAGATGATATTTTCCTTACACCAAATTAACAGATCTTGTTTTTATCCGGTCCCCTGGGCCCCACACAGAGGATGGGCAGATGGATCCCGCCAATCACTTGATGCCACAGTTGCCCCACACAAATCTGCTTGAAGGAAAACTCCTGCAGCACTAAGAACAAGGCTATTATGGGAGTCCAGAAACAACAGCTTGTGTGTTCACATTTCTATTCCAAGTTCCAGATTTCTTCAGAAAACAGGAGGCCAATCTAATCCTTTTGACTTTGCACCCCTTAGAGGAAGGCTGCCTTATCTGCTTGTCAGGCTGACAAAGACACAAACCTTGTTCCCCTCAGCACTGCTCCAGCCCAGACTCATGCCAGGTCCACCCCACCTCCCCAGGCTCTGAAAGTCAGAAGGACTTTGCAAGAGATCTATTTGCAAGTGATCAGACAGCAAGAAACAGTGATTAAACAGAGCTGGCACATACTGTAGAAGAGCTAAAAACCCGAAAGCAGCAAGTTTCACAATTGCAGCATTTAAGTTAAAAATATCAGGCTGGTGGAATTACATAAACTCTAATTTTTTTTTACAAGTTCCTAAACTTAACAGTCCAAAATGGCCTAAACCACACAGCATGTATAAGTCACCTGATGAAAAAAAGGCCTGAAAAGAATCAGCCTGAAACCCCTCATGAGATGTCATTTCTTCCCTTCATTCAAACCCGTGAGATAATCCGAGACTTTGTGTACAAAGACACCTAGCAGCATGTGATGAGAAGGTACTAACCTTCAGAAGGAACACTTGTTCAAGAAACAGCATTTCTGGAACAGTATCTCCCAATTCCTTTATTCTTTCCTCCATGCCTTCCAGCACTGGTCTCCTCCACCCACTGAAGCCGCCTTTGTGCCCTACCTTCCCCAGCTCCACGAGGCAGCAAACAAACACGTCCCTGCACCAGAGGTCCATTTAACGGCTCCATTTTTCTTTTGAAGTTCTGTTCAGTCAAGGATCAGGTTTTACAAGTTCCCTCCAACCTCAAGGCAAACATACAGTTAACTGCAGAATTTAGCCCAACACTAGATCCCACTGATGCTGCGTTCCTGGGAGTCACGCACGTTTGCCACTCCATCACGCAGAAGGGCACAGAGCGGACTATTTTCAGAGGAGTCAGCGCGCCCAGGCTATTAACACAGGGACACTTCTGTCTCTCAGGGAGGCAACAGAGACATGCAGAAAGTTTCCTTTTGCACCTCATTTTGCATTTGTGCACACACACCACATCCCTTCGCTCCTGTGATATCTGAATCTTTACACATTCTGTAAACCAGTTAACATGTATTGTTTTATCTACCACTATTCCGGGAACAACTGCCCCCTCCAGCCAGGCAATGTATGGCCTTTAAGCATCTTTCCCCCAAAGGGAATTTCTAGGCTAGAAATTGGATGACAAACCTGGAACAAAAGTGGAGAAATGTCTGAACCAAAGTTATTTCCTAGAAGGCTTCACCATGAACTGAGAAGTATAATTAACAGAATTAAAAAGCTCCTCCGCATTTCAGCTAGTTTATAGAGGAAAAAGTGACGGACTTCCTCACGCCCTACTTGACATCCGTGGAACGTGCAGGTTCCAAGTCCTTCTCAAAGGCTTCGAACTCTCCAAACAAGGTGTACATAGTGCTTACAACAGCTTCCTATACCTACAACTCTATGTACTCAACCATAAAATTACAACAATATTTAGCAGTACTTATTTCAGAGGAGGCGGCGTGGGAATGCTTTGCGAAGCACGGTGATTCACTAACACAGTGCTGTGAGTGCAGAAACAATAGGAAATTGTTCTTTTACGATTGCTAATCCATTACTATAGTTTTATTATCTCCTCATGTGATGCAGCACTCAAAACCAGCTAGCAATTAAAACCACAAGAGACAGGAAATCCTTTACATGAAATCCTCCACAAGCACCAGTGACCTTGCAGTAGTTTCATACCAGTGTAACTCAGAGCGGTATTAGCCCAATATACACAGCAAAGCCTGAATAATAACAGAAGAACCTTCTCCAGCTCAGAAACAGCCTCAAACCCTGCATCATTTTTGAACAAGGAAGTCTTATATTTGCAAGAGAAGAGATCTATATATGAAATTGTAATGAGGTGACTGATGATCGTTACCTTGGTGACATTTAAAACTCCACCACTGTGCTTTGCTAGGCAGTTTATTGTGTTATAAAGTGCCGACAGCAAAGGAAGTCAATGCATTACTCAGAAAATGAGCTTCCATGACAACGATGGCCTTCTTCACACCGAAACAGGTCTGATGCCATCACTTGACCAGCAGACCCTCCTTCGAGAGGCCCAGCTTAGCTGGCAAGAGAGCGACTTTGTGGGTGTAGCTAACTTTGGTCCTTTGAGTGTTACCAAAAGGATTTGTCTGCCAGGGTTGCTACATTTCCACTGATATTTTCACTGCCAGAGCAGCACTGCTGAGGCTGGTAGGCTAACTCCTATGCTAGCAAACCAGAAAGCGTAGACCAGGCTTTAACAGCAAAAGCTTGTTGGAGACATCCCAAAACGGAGGCAAAGAGCCCAGCAATATTGCTGAGGTGCTTTGCACTCTCCTCAAGTCACACACTGGTCAATACCCATTATCCTTATTGCAAGTGCTTTAGGGTCGGAAGAAGCGTTATTGCACAATACAGCAGAGCAGAACACGAAGAGCCAGATTCAAGCCTTGCTTTCAGAAAGGTCATTCTTGAAAGCGACCTTAAAAAAAGCCAGTCAAAACCTTTCCCCAATTTTAAAGTCCCAATGGCCATTAGGGTAAGTCTAAATGATGCAGCCTAGTAATTCAAGTTAGTATTTGTGGGTTTTTAAATGTAAAAAATTCAATTCACAAGAAACCAAAATTGACTTATTTCCTACAGAATTAAGGGTCTCAAACAAAATCTCAGGTACAACTATTTCAAGAGTCCCTTGCATCATGCATAATATAACATTTCTATTGTCTTACTACTCAGAAGCCGGTCTGAAGTCAAAGCCAAGCAGATGGTTTTAGTAGACGACATGCAAGTTCTGTACATTTCCAGCTATGCAGCCCTGAGTACAATGATCTGTTTATTGATTTCAACACACGTGGGTGGTTTAACTTAGAAAAACTAATATTAGGTATCATGTGCTACAAAGTAAACTTTTCACTTACAGGAAAGTTGTTTCTATGGTAACTACTGTTTTCCCAGCAACACATTTCACATTAGGGTTGCTATGGAAACAGAATAGAGAGATGTGTTTGGCAAATAGGTTGTCAATAGCTTTTCCCCCAGCCCACCGCACCCGATCCACCATGTCTACCTGAGGATGAACAGAGCACCCTACCCACTGCGTCTACCTAAGGAGACTCCCGTTCTCTTAACAAGAGTGTGAAATGTTCTCTGCCCACGTGAGAGCATAATTTCCCCCATATAGTTTCATGGCCCCGTTTTTTCAGGAGTGAGTGAAATGCTCAATTCTGGATCAGGTTATAAATCCAGACAAATTGGAGCTGTTGTGCAGGAGGGTATCAGTTGAACATCCTCATCTGTAGGAAAAAAGTAAAATTACCGTGCTGGAAACACTGAACTGTTAACCCCAGCTACATTCACCCTCATAGAAAACTCAGGCTGTTGCTGGTACATGTCAAAGGGACATCAACTCATGCCAGGAAGACAGAATCTCTATGGTTTTGAGCATATATTTAGGCTTAAGCATTCCCAAGGGTAGCATACAGACTCCCACTCACATCAAAGGAAAATCTGCAAAAAGATCACAGCTATAATCTGGCATTTACGTAGTAGCTAGGATTTTAATTACTATTTGTTCAGTACCTCACCATTCATTCAGAAAGAGTCCTGAAGGTTACATATGGCTATCACTGTTCCTGACCTTTGTTTTTTCTTCTTTCCTACTCTTCCATTTCTCACTTCTCTGCCCTGAAGTGGTTTTTCCTCACAGCTCCCTCCACCCTTTAACTCCCAACACCAACAAGTAGATGCTAATTTTCATTTACATAAGCAGCCCTTTCAGTCTTTACCTGATCCTTCTACTTAAACAAGAGCTAGGACAGTCATGCTCTTCTGAATTCGGCCGTGACGGTCCTTGTTAAGGCAGCTCATTTGCCAAACCAAGACGGGGAACTTGTCCTACAGGAGACAGCAATGACCAACTGGTGACCAGCTATGAAGGGTAACCTTCTCCAGCAACACAGCTGTTTAGAGCATGCACTTGCTCCCCTTTAATGCCGGCGGGTGTCTTTCCAGCGTGGAGAGCAGTGATTCCAGAGGCATTAAAGTGGGCTGAAGATGGTTCCTCTCCGAGTCACTGCCTTCCAAGGTTTTGGGGATTCAGGAAGCCACCACTGCTTCATTTTGCACCCAATTCTGTACTGCACAAATGATCACACAAACAGCAAAAACACGTGGATTCAGAGCATCCAACTGCATCCCTCAAGTCCTGCAAAACAGCCCTAGTGAGGTGGTGCACAGCTCTTCTTGGCAGAGTCTGCCCTGATGTATACTGAAATGTTTTACCTCCTGTGTAAGTCTCCACTGCTGCTCTCTGCCTTGCCTTCTCTTAGAAAGAAGCATTGCTCCTTCAAGCAACTTTTGGCATCTGATTCTTGACTTAAACATTAGAAAACCACAACCCCCATTCATAAATGCCACAAGAAGGGTAAGAAGCTGTAACTAAACACACTCTACTTGTGCCCAAGACCAATTGGCTCCAAATTTTTCACCACATGTCAGCATCTTTTACAGATCTGTCCTCTCCCAGGACCATCTTTCAGATGGAAGCTGGTGAAGCAGCTTAACAGAATTTACGTGGAAGGAAAAGGAGGCTATGGATATGTTCCAAGTCAAAACCTGGTTAAAAAAAAAAAACCACACACATGATGCTGAGACCTAAAGACAGTGAAATTGAAATTTCCTTGCTAACTCAATTCCAGTGGTGGCTCTAATGCTTTTTAGCTGGGGGGATGAGCAGGCTCAAAGCGCAGCTGCTCAAGCACTCTACCATTCCTGTTTCCACAAGTACTGCCAGTGCTGGTTTATATTCTCCCCTGTACTCGGTGTGTTGTGATGCAGGGCTTGGTGCTGGCATGTGCCATCTGCACTTAGTACAGGGAAAAATAAGTGTCAGAGTGTTATGAAGGTCAGGTGCAGATGGACTCACTGCCCCCAGTGGAAGAATCGGTTCTGCTCCATTCTTTATAGTGATCTACAAGAAAACGTTGGACTGGGGTTATGTGATAAAACCTGTTTTTTCAAGCTCATTCTCCAAACTGTAGCAGCACTAGTTAGAGTATTTTCAATTATTTAATATTTCTGTAACTATGCAATAGCATAACACTCAATATGACATCCTCCATATTTCACTGTCTGCCCCCACCTACCTTTATGAACAGAAGCAGCAGGAATACAGCTCTTGGTTCATCTCTCTGAGATGTTACAATAAGACAGCCTAAATCCAACTGCCTTTAAGGAATACTTTTCAGGAGCAGAGTGATAGCATTCCTGTTTCCACTGAAGACTCAATAATACAACAATATAGCCTAAAACAAATATGATAAAATTTAACTGGGGAAGCTCATCACTAGGGTTTTGAAAGGACCACCCTGTACCAAGCATGATGGGAAGGATATAAATATCTGAGCTCTAAAGAATACCACCAGAATTCCAAAATAGCATTATATGGGTTATTATACAGGTCTGGGCAGCAATTTGAGAATGACCTTAAAGTTCTGTTGCTGGCAGGTTCTGAGTTACAGTGAATTTTGCTAATTCATACATACTCACTCACCCTGGCCTCTGTTTGCTTGCAAAGCCTTAGGCAGGAAGCGGCTCAAGCCAAGAGTTGTTTGCACATGCCCAGGAAATGCTAAATATAATCCAGACAATATGCAGACAAATCATTTTTATGAACTTTTTAGGTCAAGGTCCAAGCCTTCATTTGCACCTAAACACCACCAAGCAGACAGTGAAAATCTGTCCCAGATACAAGTCTCGGAGCACTACTGCAACTTAAACGGTAAGTTTAAACTGCGGTCTTGCAAATTTTTTCTACCTTTTCATCTAGATCTTTAAAGGTGTTTACCTCACCAGCTCCTGCAGCCTAGATTGATTGTTCTCACCACCTTGCTTATCCCAAAGCAAGCACAGATCTCTGCAAGTTCACAAAGACTTACATTCAAAGAGAATGACTAATGACAGGTGCTGGAAAGCCAGGAAGAGATGAGCCCAATCCAAAACCATCTAAGTCTATAGCACTTATGAACTGATTAATATCCTCACTAATAAAGACAGAAAGTAAGTCTCACTAGAATTAATTAGCTCTTATGTCATCATATTGCCCTATAGTTCTAAAGATCTCCTTTTGAAACAGTCATAAAAGTAGGTCCTAAAATGCATATCTATTCATTTTTGTTTGTTTCAGTGCACAGCCTCTTGATAAAGGCCATTTCCTACACGTCCTTCAGACATTTGAGATTATTTAACAAGTTAAGGAACAACCTGTAAATCAAGAATTATAATGGGATCATTTCACTAATAACCTTGCCATGCGGCGGACGTACCTTTGGTCAAAAGAGCCAAGAAGAAACGGAGTACAAGATCAAAAATGTCCTAAGTTATTCTTACTAACAATCTTTTCAGATGCCACAGTGTCATCTAACATTTCCCAGCAGGTTCAGAATTATTTCATTCAGTTACCAACTGAATCTAACTCAAAAATAAAAACATACTGGAATTACAGCTAAGACCTATTTACCTTCTCCTTTTTACCCCCAATCTTAAAAGAGGTAATATCTGAACATGCTGGCATAGAACAAGAATCCACTCCCAAAATACAGCTGAGAGGAGAAAAGTATAATGATTATGAAGTGCACATTTATATTTTAATCGCATTATGCAGAAGCATTAGTTTTTCCAAGGACTGTTATTTTGGCATCCAAAGTCACGTTAATGAATAACATCAATAGAACTGAGCCACAAGATCCGGGTGCAGGTTTGAATGTGCTAAGTATTCAAATGTGCTTGAACACATCTCCCAGCAGAGATATATTGGCTTTTTAAGCTTAATCACTAATGACCAGAGATTAATTGTTAAACTAAGATGATACTGAGGGCTACACAGCTGCTCGTGTTACTTTAGATTTACCTTGCCAATTCCCAGTTACGGTATTTAAAATCTGCACTCAGTCCCTTGAGATCCAACAACAAAACAGATATCAACATTTCATTCATAGGTTTGAGCTGTTCTAACTTTTGGTCATCACAGATGGAAGTGTTGGACAGGCAAGTCCTAGGCCCATATTTGTTTTAAGGACAGCCTGATCCTATTCTTAGATCACTTTATTCAAGAAAGTCACATGTAAAATTCAAAATATTTCAAAATTCTTTATAACCCTTACCCCAAAGAGATTCCATCCATGCCTCGTCCCTCCTGGGGGGGCGGGGGGTGCCATCAGCAATACAAATTCTTCTGCCACCCACATGATCTGATTTTGGTTAGAAGGAAAAAACACGCCCTAGAGACAAACCCTTGTCTCCCACTGAAAAAAAAATGAAGTATCAAGTTCTCATACCTTGGCACAGTAGACATGTCTAACCCCCTCTGTTTACTCACACATAAGATCCCCAGGTTCAGCCTCAGCCCAATCTAATTATTTGCTCAGTCATCTCCTCTCATACATCAGGTCACGCTAATAATTTCAGCATTTGAGAGTTATTCCAAGCTGATGGAGGGTTTAGTGTTGTATTTCAGAAGCTGGCAATGTCTGAAGCTGTCAGTGATTTGCATTGCTCATTAAACCAGGGAAATGGGTTTGAGTGATGGCTCTTGGTCCTTAACTAGGCAACCATCAGGGGCCTTTAGAAACTCATCTGGAAGCACAGCAGATGCCCTCAGAAAAAGAGACTGGAGTTTGTTACTGAGTAGGGCAATTTCCCCAAGCAAGGAGAAGCAGTAATGGAAAGGGAAAAAACCCCACCTTCTCAGGAAGTCCTTCCGAAGGGGCCCCCTTCGCTGTACCTCACTGCAGCTGCTGCTTGCAAGTTGCTAGAAGCAAACCCTGTAACAAAATTAGCTTTTCCAAATGGCAAAAACAGAAGGTGGCAAACTGTGACATATTCCCAGGCTCATACACCAACAAAACAGCCTGTAAGCAATTATTTTACTTTTTTTTTTTAAGGAAAACTTTAAGCACACAGGCACATAGTTATGCTCTTAATAAGGATGCAAACTTCTACCCTGAAGTCAACTCTCACTAATAAATAACAAAGCAGGTGACATTTCCTATTGCCAATCTCCACTGGCTATTTTTACAACTCTGAGAAGCAAACTAGTAAAAAAAAAAAACCACACACACACCAAAAAAAAACAGCCAAACCTGTTGTGGTAAAATGGTGGATAAATTGGATGCTTGTTAAGCCTGATTGCTTCTTGAATGTTTGGCTAGACATGAATCTCTTAAAAGAAAGAGGTTAAGGATTTTTCAGTCTGATCCTGTGAGACCTGAATGGAAAGCCCGCCTTGTAAAATATCTTGCCACTTGTATGAAGCCTCACAAAATTAGCTTAATTACTGAAATTGGACTGCATTCACTGTACCACTAGACTCAGAATCCAAAGAAGAAGTGGTCATTCGGAGTTGGGCATCTCACATTACCATAGACAGTTGGGGTTTTTTTTTATTTCAATAAATATCACAGCATAGGTCCAGCACCAAGATAGCACAGTGATCACCGACCACTCCGATATCTAGATCAATTCACCCTCCAAACCTGCAGGTACACGAGCATATATATGCCCTGCACAGGTTTTGTTCGAGGCAAATGGATTATCCAAAGCCCTGCTGCTGCCTTTTCCCATGGTAGTTTTGCCCCAGTAGGCACACGACCTCTGAAAATGCTGGGAGATGTTTTACGCTCAGGATGTAAACACAGCATTTCCCATTTTTCTCCTTAATCCAGGTAGGACACAAGGCTTCTCTACCTTATTCTCTTGATAACATACATCAGCGCAGCGGATAAATATACCCTGTTTAAAAAAAGTGTCCATCTTAAATCTTCTAGCCTAAAGGTCTA
The DNA here is from genome assembly GCA_013389905.1 of Sula dactylatra. Classification (NCBI taxonomy): domain Eukaryota; kingdom Metazoa; phylum Chordata; class Aves; order Suliformes; family Sulidae; genus Sula; species Sula dactylatra. The sequence goes on along the minus strand of WEKW01032579.1, from coordinate 76,352 downwards.
CTTTTACAGCTTTCCAAGGCAGCATCTTACACCAATATAAATACTGAACTGCAACCAGTAATACTGTCTTAAAAAAAAGTCAGCGTGGAGAAAAGGAAAGCTGGAGGTAGGAGACCTGCCTGGACTCTGCTGCTGATGTAACCGGTATCTTCCGTACCCTGCCACATTTTATAGGCCAAAGCCAATAACACCAGCTGCTCAGCACGATGACTAGTCCTTAGCTCCTGCTGGACATTGCAGAGATGCACGCCGGTATCTCCGTCACGTAAAGTCAACATAAACCCAATAGGTGCAAGCTTATCTACTCCCGCATTAAGACGCAACCGAGCCCAGCTCCAGCGCGCCCCTGGACAACGCACATCGCGGAGGCATCACAGAGCACTTCTACAGGCAATGGGAAGGGAAGACAAAGGTATGTGTTAATGGAAGAAAATTTTACTCTAAGATTCTTACAAAGAGAAAAGCAGAAGATACCTTTCACAAACTCCAACAGGCCACCCAACGTTACGCTATACAAAGAGCTGACGTGGCGTCAGGACTTTTGCTGCCAACCTCACAAGACAGGCTCACCCAGTTTCACCTCTGCTAGTCTCTGCAGCTGAGCGACGGGCATTTCTCAAAGTCAAGACCAAGGCCCCACAGGGTTTCAAAATCCTAAATCCTGCTCAAAGTATGCTGTTGCCATCACAAGAGCTATAAATAAATCACCTCAAATCTCCTAAACCCCTCACCCCTCAGTATAATTTCAAATAAGCTTGGACAGAAAATATCAGCTACTCTGGGTTTGCATGTTTTGTTCTAATAGCATTGAATGCCCGGGGAACAAGATGAAGAGCTCTTGTAAAAAGAGAAGAGACAAGCAGCGATAAATTGTATTATGTACTAATACCCACCCTTATTGACAACACTTATCTGTAAAACTAAGGTCTGTGCAGACAAGGGGAGTTAAAAGCTCTGTTATCATCAGAAATGGCTCTGTCTGCAGTGAAGTTTACCCAGGCTCTGTCCTCCCCACGTCTGGCTTCTGGACTGGAGGGATTCATGGAGAGTTTCTGACTCCACTGAAGTCAACAGCAACATTAACTCCACTGGAACCAGGTTCCAGCCACAAAAGACACCCTGTTTTACCTGCACTACATGTTTACATACGAATAAAACAGCCAAGGTTTGTAAGAAAACTACTGACCTCATAAAGTGCACCTTTTCCTCCAGTGGAGGCTAGCGGTCGCGCACACAAGCACATTACCTATACTCCATCTGTTTCATAATACACGTTATCTCTACCAGTTAAGTCCTTCCTTTTTATCAGCTACAAATCTGCAAAGTCTTTGTACATCTCTACACCTCTGGGACCAAGGTTATGCAAAAGGAGAGGGTTTTGCAGCACAAGGAAAAGCAGCAGTTCAGACTTGAATTTTAAAACCCTTACCTGCAATGCTTATGCCTTCTAAATTAATCTCACAAACTCACCTCTGCATCAACAGTTTACACTTTCCGTCTGGTCTATTCGGTCCCTCCTTGTATCAGGCACTAAAAACCGATAGCTGAACGCGCTCCATCCCAGGCACTCATGAGCTTGAAGGTTTGACCTGAATTTTAAGTGCTGCTGGAGTAGAGCTTAAAAAAAAAAAAAAAAAAAAAAAAAAAAAAAAAAAAAAAATCAGTTAAGTGAGATCAACACATGCTATGGAAGAAAGTAACACTGTGATTTTTTGGGGGAAAGAAATAGAGCAGAAAAACCACAGAGGAAAACCAGGGAAATAGAAACAGCTCATGTGCCATACACAAGATATTGCTTTCAGCTGCTCAGTAACTCTGGGTTAAATACCTCGGTCACCACTACAGGTGTTACCAATAGATGCAGAAGTAAAATGCTGATTTTTAAAGAGAAATCAACACATTCTTCCGAAGATCAAGACATCTTTAAGTGCTTTTCAGCAAGAACATATTTAACTACCCCCAAAAATTATCTGAGGACTGTTGAGACAGTACGTAGCACACCCCTACTGCTGGGAGATAATTTAGCAATATCCTGAGTTCTTCCAGAATTTCTTTTCCAAGGGTGCCTTAAAAGTTTAAAGAAAAATCTGAGAGACTCCTATTACAAAACCACATTTTCAAGTTCCTGCTTGTAAATCAGCTGAATATGTTTTGGATTTGAGTGTGTTATCTTAACCCTTTTCCTCCGGACGAGGACCATTTTTATACTAAGCTTTTCCAGTACTCCCCTGCAAGGACTTCAACACACAGTTCTGTTTCTTTTCGGCAGCTCACAGCACCGCTGTCTCCCTAGTTGCTGTTCCCTCTTCAGATCAAGATATTGAATCTGCTTCCCTTTGGGTTGTACTTAATATTATAATGTACATGTGAGGTGTAAAACATTTCAAACAATTTCCTTTTGTTTTCCCACCCTCTATAAACCAGCAACAATGCAATAAAGTTAGAAAAATGCTGTTACAGGATGCCAGAGGAGTTCATAACTTCTAATATTACTCCTACATCTCCACTATTTACACATCCACACAGTGAGCGGAGGCTCGAGCCTGGAGCAGATCTCTGTGTGTGCAGATGCTGGGAGGCGATGACTGTGTTCCCACTTCTGACCATCGCTACGACACTTCGTCCCCTCCAGCACTGCCAGCGACTAAGAGAGTGACAGCGGCGTGGTCTGTACGTTCCTTGTACCACCCTGAGCTCTAAGCTCGAGCCCTCCTGGTGCTGCCCTATATCAACGCAGGTGGATACCACTCTCAGCGCAGAGCAGCCCTTTAAAATGCCCAGTTTAGCTTTCAACATTCCCAGAAAAGCAGAGAACCTCTGCACGTTAGCAGGTACTGGTAGAAGCTCCACTTAACCTTAACCATTAACATCGTCATTTCACAGCATCTTTCATTATCCCTCTTCTTCAAGGGTTTGTGGTACATCAGTTCATCAGCATACAAGATCAAAACTTCATTTACAAGACAAATACCCTAAACAAGAAATTAATTCAACAGACCAGTTGATTTCAAATGAGAAGGGTGATGTTAATTTCAGCGTTAAAAAAACCTCTCAATCCAGTAATTAAATTCTGTACCACGAGATACAGTCAAGCATATGCTCTGCCTACACAAGGACTGATTAAGTGACCCTGAGATGACATCATCCCCGCAGCAGAGGGTATCAAACTGTCCTACACACACAGGAGGCATTAATGAGCACAAGATATCACCTCCTGCTGCAGAAAAGGAGAACCTGCTCTTTTCTGCCCGGCTGAGCTCACCAGTCCTTCCACAGCAGTATGCAGGTTTCTCTTCCAGTTGTCAACAGCCTGTCCCTAAGGTTCTCACTTCCAGGATGAGGTTAAATAGGCTTCCCTGAGGCAGAGCGGGTTATGAGGAGCACTGGATGAAGCTTGGTGCTACCCTCCCCGTTGTTGTATTCACACAAACCCTCTCCCCCTTTATTGGCTTGGCGCTGAGCTGTGCTTACGGGTTTTGCATGGGGAACGTGGCAGGGCTCCAATTCTTGCTGGACATCAGACCACAGGCTCTGCCTTTGCAAATCTCTTTATCTAGATTGATGAATGCAAGCTTCAGAAAGAGTATTTCAGCAGCCTCGTGTAAGGGGCATTAGTCACTGCTGCCTCAGTGCCTAGAAAAAGCCATCAATTTTTGTAAAGCAGACAGTCGTAACCTTAGAAGAGATGCAGCCAGACTCACTGACCCTGAGCTTTTTTTTCTCTTTCTGAATCCATAGCTCCAATGAGACCAATGGGAGTTTGGATTTTAAAGGAACGCATGCCAGTTAGGAGACTCTAACAACCAGTCTAGAGCAAATCCCCCGTTCCCCCAGACAATCCATATCGACATCCACTGCTAATGGAGACAACGGCTGGGCTGCTGGGCTTCCCTGGATCATCTCAAAGATGCAGTGCAGCATCCAGTTGCCGTGATGACAGAGGACTGCACATCTGGATCTCCTGTGACATGGCTGGCAACCCATGAAAGCAGGAATATAACATCTTTAGTCTTTTTTCTCCCATAAATCCCCATCTAAGAAGCATTTAAACCATGACTGTCATCACTAACCCATCTAACTTTCTAAAACAAGAAGATATATAATAAATAAGGAGGACAGAAGAAAGAAACCAGTGAATTTTTACAATTTCAAAAGCATATAATTAAAATACAACAACCCCTTTTGGAAAAACACTAAATATACGTGCAGTTCTTTTGTATAATCAGTTGTTTGACAGCATTCTTAAACTAAGCATGATCGCTAAAAGCAACACTGAAATACATAGGACAGAAGTGGGTTTCATGACAATACCAGGGAAGAAAAACTAAAGATGTTGGTCAGAATCTTCAACAGGATTTTAAGAACACTCGTACTGCTTTGTAGCTTGGAAAAGAAAAATGGATTTTCCAGACACTGCTATAAAAGATGCCAAGAAACCAGTGTAAACCAAAGAAAGCACAAGCTATAACTAGATAATAAAGCATCCAAAATTTTCCATGTATGCCCATTTACGGGAGGAAGAAATTACCCTGTACTTAACTTTGCTCCCTCTGTCACAGGTCAAAAGAGAAGAAACATTTATAGAAAGCAGAATTGAGTATTAAAATCCGTGGGCACAGAGAATTAAAAACAGAGCTGAGTTGATGAGCAACCTGGGACCAGCATCCCAATTACTTGCTTGGTACTGAGCAATCGCCACGGTGCAGTAACCCCTGCGAGCCCAGGAGCGGAGCCTGATGCACTGTGAAGGCGAGGCACGAAAGGAGATCTCCTTTTGGATGGAAACCCCATTCTGACCACTGAGGTCAACTAGCAACAGGTGGCAGGGGACACGGTTATGTCAAAATATTTTGAGTCTATTTATTATTACAGGGCAAGACAGGTGCCTATCAGTGACCTTCCGCCGAGCGCAAAGGAACTACAATGATTTATACTTATATTACTTCAGATTGCACTGTGCAATAATCTTTTTTAAGCACATTTTGTAACTCATGCTGCAAGTTGTAGAGCCAGCTAAATGTACACTACCCGTCCGTATCAAAGAGAAACCCCGGAGAAGCAAGAAATTGCTACAAAAATGCAATAGGGGCAGGCGTTCAGCCAAAATGACCGGGGGGTTCTGGTCCATATAAACAAAAAGCGGAAGGATTATTAAGAAAATAATTTCACTTGTATTAATCGTGTACTGCTTGGTTAATTCTGGTGGGTTATTTAACCATGCTTTCCAAAACCGCGCTAACTCACTCCATCAGTTATGGCTTAATGCCATCTTGACATGTTTCCTTTCACTAGCCTGCTGATTCATTTAACATTTTATGCATCTTTGTTTTTTCTTTTCTTTGTTCTTTAATTTTTGAATTTTGGTAATTATATCACTCCCATAAGATCTGGTCAAGAGGTTGAATGTCAGTGCTAGGAGCTGCATTTATCCTTCCCAGCTGGCTCTGGAGCCGAGACCTGCAATGACAGACCCCGGCGCGTGGCCCAGCCAGGAGGCAGCAGGAGAAAGGCACTTTCCTCACCCCCTTTGAGGTGAGCATCTTCCTGTGTGTCAAAGGCATTGACCTTCCCCGGAAAACCAAAGGAACGGCCCCTCAGTGCCGAGTGAAGCTGAACGTAACGAAAGGAAGGTACATTTGGTGAACAGAGGGCAGCTGGTCAGCCTGGGAAGCAAAATGTGCCAAGTCCTCCCTCACAGAACGTATCTACCACGTTCTGGCAAAGCTTTATCTGCGTGTCCTCGTTTTCCTGCAATGGTATGTACCACCTAATGCGCATTTCCCCTGACCTGCCCTCCAAGGAGGGAAAACTCTAGAGGCCAGACAGGACTGGACACAGTCACCTGAACAGCTGTGACTCCGGAGGGATGCTGAAATGATGTTAAATGGGAAACCCAGACGTCCACCGGTTTAAAAACCCAGACGCCCACCTAGCTCATGTGCTTCCTGCAGGGATCGTTCTGGTGCGTCTGCCCCAGACCTGGGCACTGGTATCGATCCTAGCATCCCCCCGAAAGGGAGGCAAACCCATCCGGATTCATCGGCCCAGGGCAGGTCCCAAGGCCAGGTGCGGGCAGCGGATAAGCAGTTATCACCAGAACAACAGGCGCTGGGGGAGATATTTCCCCCAGGACTAGCAGGTTATCTCCGTGTGCAGAGCAAAGCTGAGCAAACCCTGCAAGTTCCTTCCAAACAAAAGAAAGGAGGGGGAGTAGATGCTATTATTGGTGTCCTATTGTCGTTGCAATAAAGAAGTCTACTTCTTCAGTTAATTTATTGCTGGTTCTCCATGAAACAACAAATACCTCAGACTGCTTCTGCGAAAACAGTCAGCGGGGAGCTGACTGGCATCATGTGAATGTTACACTTCCCCCAGATAATGCCACGGTTTGAAACCGCATGGCAGTTCTCAGGGAGATCACAAGGATTTGTTATACTCCTGTGAGGACTGTAGGACCACGAACCAGCAAATTATTACAGTAAACCATAAATATAACGTATTCATCCGTGACACACGATATCATTCCCCAAAATCATAGGAACATCAAGCTCGCTCGCGGAGCTCAACAGCTTGAAGGCCTCCGCTTTACAAATATAAAAGATAGTAAAAAAATATAATTAACTGATTATATTCAATAAAATTGAATAACTGGCTTATCTTTTCTTTGCTGAGTTTGTCATATAGATTGAAAGCTACAAAGAGAATAAGGTTGAAAAGAACTGGGGAAACTGCTGCTTACTTACTTTAGTATGGATCAAACATGGTGGTATGTTCCCAACCCAGGGTTTATTTTTTAACCAGGTTTTCCAACATCAGTATGACCTCAGGCATTGATGGAGTAAAGATCTCAGGACTGAAGAACCTCTTGTGTATTTTCATTAGCTCACTAATACTATCAATGTGAATCTGCCAGTCACCCGAGAGGTGGAGTTTCTGAATGTGCCCAGTTAACGCAGAAGTATAAATTCCATTTCAAAAGTTACTTCATTGCATACAGTCGGTATTTTTAAGGTATTTAGGCCCTGAGAGACGCAGACAGGCATATAATGGAATTTTCTAAGGTATCTACCGATTACATTATACACAAAACTGTATTCAAATAATTACCCTAATTGTAAGGGCAAAGCTGACTTGAGCTACTATTGTTCTATTCTCCAAATCTTGCTTTCAAAATGGTTCATAAACTACTCTTAATTTTGATGCTGGCCAAAAGCGTGGCACATCGTTCCACTTAATTTAATATTGACTTGACCATTGTTATCAGAGCAAGCGCAATAGCACATTTCAGGAAAAGCTGGAAAAACAAACGTGACATGCAAAAAAGAGCACGATGATGTGATGAAGTCACCAGACCTCACCAGTGATGAAGAGGAAGGCTCGGTAAGAGCCGCACAGGGTGGAAGAAGCTCCAAAAGGAACTCAGTTAATGAGAGCGTGCTTATTGATGATTCAGTGTGCAATAAACTTTCTCAGCCAGATCCGAGCAGCATTTGGGAGCACTGAAATGAGAGAAATGCCAGCGTTCAAAAGAGGGCCGAATCATCGCAGGCTGGACACCACAGAGTTTAAAACTAGGTGGCTGGATCCACTGCTTTGAGGTATTGCTCACGTGGAGCATTGTAGTCTGCTCCACTCTCAGCCACGCAGCACCCTCCCCTGCCTCTCCCACCCACCCCTGTGCTGCTGCAGCCACGCAAGACGGTGTTTTGCTCGCTGGAGGGGTTGTGTGGTGCTGGCTGGTGGAAAGGAGCTAACGGATTTTACAGCGTTTGCAGGTGTACATGGATAACCAGGTAGATGAGGCTCAGTTTTCAAACTGTCCCTCAGATTAACAAGTGTCGCTCGTGAAAATATGCAGTCACAAAACGCAGCTTTTGAACTCAGAGTAAATCAATAATTCAGCTGAAATGATAGCCCGATTAATAATTCACAAGTGCCTATAAAGATGTTTAAGATTATATTTATCAGTACATCAGACATGCAAACCACTCCAGTGGGTAACACTCACCTCTGACTCCCACCGTGGAAATACCCCACTGCCTCCAGGAACACGTGGTATAGAATTAAAATGTTAAGCATATTCTCTTCCCTGGGGACCTGATGCCTTTCATTATTCCAGTTTTATCTTCTTTATTAATCCTTTCCAGATCATTTCTCAAGCTAATAGCTCCCCAATTACATATAGCCTTAGTAACTACTAAGAGCAGTGAGCAGCTTAATACAGTAACCGTTCTGGACACATCCGTTTCCCATACATGAAGGACTTCAGTGGCACAGTTACCTGAGGTCTTTCATTTTTATACAGGTGATCTTAAACAAAAAGGAAAGAAAGAGGAGGAAAAATTTGCCTCTGACATATGATACCTGTCCAGCACAAATATTTGAAACCGTGGGCTTTCCCTGGCATTTATCTGTACCCTTTGAAGTTGTACCTAGACAAGAGGCACCAGAAATACACGCTCTCTATTTTCATCTCAGGTGAAATATGAATATAACACACAAAGCTACCTTTGGCTGTGTTATTTAGCAACATGGTCAAACAGGAGCTGTTAAATGAAGTGTTTTACCGAGCAACACCAATGCGTGATGACTAAGTAAGAGGCTAAATGATTTTTGTCATGTCATACAAGTATAACAAAGGGCAATGTTTATTATCCTACCAGCCAAATCTTCATCAGCCCCCCCCTAACTAAATCTACATATTAGATGCTCCAAAACATGAGCCTGAACTGGTATGGGCACACATGCATGGGAAATGGACCATACAGAGCCCTTTTTTTACCAATGCACGTTCAGGATAAGACAGAAACATTCATACATTTGCCGTCACTTTTACGACTTGTGCAGGTGACTGAGCAAAATCCATATACCAAAATCCATATACAGATCCTTCACCTAAAAGGCAATTTGTACATGCCTGCTCTAAGTACCTTTACAGTTGCACCATGCGCCCATGATTAAGGGCTTCGATCTTCCACATATTGGAGCTTGTGTTTTAGTTAAACAGCTGCGTCACCTCATTAGTTCAATGGGAACTATTTGCATCTAAGTGCATGTAAATGGGTGCATGCAGAGATATTGAAGCATAAGATTTAGCAATGCTGATGTGTTTGCGTTTTTGCAGCCATATTTTTAGGAGGAAAAAGTTTTTACGGTGGCCTTCAATCCTGGCTCACAGAACCTCATCTCGGCAGAAAGGAGGAGGAATGGATCCCAACCAAGGTGAAAAGCACTGCCAATGCTGTTGGTTCTGGTGGCCATCTGCTCCCCCGCACAGAGGCTGCGGGATGTCAGGGAGATCCCAGATGAACAGCCACTGCATAAACAGCAAATCCACTGCTCCTCGGAGATAGACACTGATGTTTCTGAGACGCACCAGACTTGGCACTGATCTGATCCGAGATGCCGATCGGCTGAATGAGACACCCAGAGCTCAGGCGTGTCCATTCACAACGGCGGGTATCTCAGTTCTGTTTTATACGACCTTGTGACTAAAAACAGAGATCCGATACGAAGCATTGTAGGTTTCTTGCTTTAGACCTACTAGTGTTAACAGGCTGTAAATAGGATAAATCAGAATTCATAGAAAGATATCTGGAAACCTACTTAAAAATCTGAACCATATTTGTTTTATTTCACTTTACCGTATACACCAACAAATAAACAAAGATTGCACAGAATGTGTGTAATCTGCAGTAGTACCTAAATCAGTCTTCTTCATTTGCATGCTTTACTTTAAACTTCTGAGGTGCATTTTTATGCAGAGAAACATAAACGTTACTTTCACTCTCCTTAAGCCCATTTTTATACTTTTCTGTGATAAATTATTCTTTTAATTTGGATTCTGGAAAAGAGACTGAAAAGCTATTTTCTACAGGCAGAAACATCATTGTCAAAGTAAAATGAAATCATCCAGTTCCACAAATCTAGAGTTTTTTGTAAGTATAAACGTCTAAAGAAATTTTAGTGGAGCTGTTGTTCTGAGCCAGTGCCTCAGGTAGTGATGGTAACAAGACTAACAATGACAGAACCAAGCAGAGATAATTTAGCACGCGTATCTTTTTATTATTGCTATTTGAAATATCCCTAGTCTCTATAGCAGCACCGCTGCAGACAAATATTTCCCTTCTTTCATTTCCTCCTGTAGGTAAATTTACATTTTTCTCTTTAGATAGCAACTATCATCCTAGGCACTAACTGTCATATGTGGGCCAAATTCATCCTGGAGTGAATCCCTCATCTTACAAAAGGTTTAGTCAGGAAAGTATTGGATTAAGTGAAATTAAAGCGAAAGTAATTCCGTTGTCATTATTCTGCTTAATCAGAAAGTGTTACAGGCATAAGAAACACAAAATTTATGGGCCAGTAAGACCAGACTCTAACCCCAGATATTCTGAACTTGGGAAGAACGTGGGTCAACATTCATTCCTCCAGGTGTGCTTTGTAATTTACTTCTCTTAGACCTAAGCTGGAAGATAACATTTTGCAGAATTTGGGCCTTACGATGTTGTATAGCACAGCTGTCGCTCCTCCTGCCCCCACAAATCCCACCTGTCCGGAGCAGGTACTGTGATTGCGGTCGATGACTGGCATCGGCATGACGCTTCTGCTCATTACTTATCAACAGAGACACAGAAGTTCAGGAGAGGATCCAAGATCCAAGGAATCTTGTCTCTTGAAAAACACCTCTGCCCGTGGAAAGTACTCAGTATAGGGGGTCATGTACTGCTAAGGATGGCGGAAATTGTGCATTGCTCACTCCTCTCCTTAGACGGCAGGATAGGAGAGATGCCACAAAATGCCTAGCCATCGATTCGCTAAACACTGCTCCAGATGCTACGTGGTGTCTCATGTCTCCTCCTTGCTCAACATATTATGCCTTTGGCATCCTGCCACCTTTGTCATAACTGATTATCATTTCGGTTTGATGAAAAACTTTGGACAGACTGTTCTGAGTCACGGCAGGGAGCAACTGTGTTCATTCTAGAGGGCTAATTTCTACTCGCCAAACTTTAGGCATACAGGACAGTGAAAAAGGACTCAAAATGATAGATACAAACAAATTACTTGTGCTGGAAACTTCAAATGTGCTATGGCTCAAGACTCAGTCTTGATTTCTTTGGTTTATTATGTAAATAATGTAAACACTAAGAGAATTCTATATTCAAGAGGGGTGCAGGTAACTCTGGGACTGATGTGATGAGTCTCTCTCAAACATTATTTACGGGAGAGGATTTTTCAGATGGTATTAGGAAAGGGTTGAAAATGCTATAAACTGAGCACATGGCAGCACACTAGTAAGTTAGGCAAAAGGAAAGCAGTAAGAAGTCTAACATATGAGCACGCACAGGGAATACAACAGATCTTCCTCTAGAATATCATCAGGAGCTGGCACTATCCAGACAGCATGGTGAAAAAAAATGGAAAGGTTTTCCTGCCCAAAGTAGCAAGAATTAGCATCCATGGTAGAAGTGATGCTAAAACCCTGCAGCAAAGCCTGGGGGCAACAGAGCAGGTGGGTGTGGGCTATGGGATGAACAAGGAAGGAATTCTCCTTTTACGGAGAGGACTGGAGAGGTCCCAGCCTCTCATAGTGCATTAGGGCTGCAACTCTGCGTAGAGTTAAAACCATCACATCAGCTTTTAAGGAATAACTCCTGCTCTCAGCTGGAGACACAGGCATTTTCCGGGAATTAGGAAAGCTATTGATATGCTCAGAATGAACTCATACTCTGACTGCAGCAAATAATCATCCCTGCCTACAACACAGCATCAGATGGGGAAGTTTTTTAGGGAAGTTTTTAACAAGTCATTATGTGATGTCTTTCAGAGAACAGATAATTAGATGTGTCTCCAGGTCACTAAGTAAGTAGTGTTACTTCCATCTAGAAAGCAAAAGACCAACTGTAATTTCTGTAATTAAAAATAAAATTGGTATATACTCAACCTCCTTCTAACAGAGCACAAGCCCATAACAACAAGCATTCATCAACGGTACCATTACAATGCTGAAATTTGATCTACAAACCAAACCCCTGGGCATTGTATCAGCATCTCAATCCAGATAAGTTTAGCTGATCCCTGGAAGAAGAACAATCACGTTCCACAGAGCTCCCAGGAGAGACGGCGCTATCCATCGAACCACTCAACAAGTTGTCAGTAATGGCTTCACTGAGCTGGCAGCGGAGCAGCCAGAACCCTATTCTGTCCCCAGGGCAGCAGCACATTTTGCAGGAGGAGATGGAGATTTCTACTCGTTGAACAAAGGGAAAGTCTCAGGATGACATGGCATTCTGCTCCAGTCACCATTTGAAAACTGATGTTTTATTAATTAAACAAATCCCCCACTAGCCAGAGGCAGTCTCCACTGAGCCATTCTGAAGCATACCAAGCTCCACAGCTGCAAGGTTGACTTGCTCCTTTTGGCCTCTTAGTACAGCTCTACTCCAGAAAGCGTTACAGCACAAATATTACAACCTTAATGCTACCTTTAAGCCCTTGTCTTCATATAAACATGGCTAGTGGGATTTATACCAGACCCTGGAAGAGAATTGGACCCAAGCAGTCCATCAGCTGGTGGTGTTCAGAAAGCCACGGGCATCCTGTAACTTTCTTCTTGTGTGTGTTTTGGCAGATGAGTCTAACCAAATGCCAAAGATGAGAGAAAACAAACCTAAACTTCCCTTTGCTGGAGATAATCCGCTTCGAGGTCTCACCTCCACTGTATTTCAAAAGAAGGCAGCTCCAGGAACCAACTCTTCACATGCTGCTTGTCTTGTTATAACTATGTTAGCCTGTGAAATCCTTACAGAAATACCCGTACAACCTTTATGGGAACGTAATTAATCTGCTGAGGAAATGTTTACACTGATCTAATTCATTCCTTTTCCTTCCTAGTTATGTCTTTACTGGTGTAAAGAGAGATTGGACAACGCTAACATGACTAGTCCAGTTTTCTAAGGTGGCTTTGACTGCAAAGCCATGAACCAGGAGGAATGAGATCGCAAAGTAAATGCAAACAGAATCCAGTACAAAACACCCGTAAGTATATCCATAAAAATAACTGACTGAATTAATTATTAAAGTAATTTCATACCCTCAACACTACAAATTGCAAAACTACCTCAGTGACTCCCAAATACCCCCAGCAAAGCACTTTTGAAGATCCCACACTACAATTACATTCTGTTTTACATCTCCTGGACGTTAAACACTTTCCATGAGAGGACAGTTAAGTCACTTACCGAAATAGAGTAGATGGTATCACTCCACCACACACTGTGTTTAGGCTCGAGTGCCCATTTTCCAATTAAGTCGATGCATTGTAGTTTTATCTAGCCGTCTGACAGAAAGAGTAACTGCCAAGAACTCATTAATATCTTTTTATCAATGTACTGACTGCTGAGCTAAGATTTGATTAGCAACACAATCAGACATCAGAATTGTGACAGCATTGCAGAGATTATATAAAGACTGAAAAGTGTGGTGATTTTTCTGATATTTGTAAAAAATAAAACAAGCCTTTACCTTCTGCAGTCCCAGAATGCCTGCAGGTACAGGGGAGTAGAGAGACCTTAAACTATTTGTTCCTACAGAGGAACTATCCATTTGTGAGTTATTTCAACAGATTTGTCAAGACAGTGCTGTTTTTACTATTTTATGAGGGAAATAACAAATACTAACATTGTTCTTCAATTCCCAACATCCCCGAGAACCAACAGACAACTCAGTTGTTCGGTGCACACACACCCCAAACCCCCTTCTTTGCCAGATTAAACACTGAAATGGCATAAAGGACAGATTTATTTGGGCCCTGCCACTGCTGGAAAATTACTTTTCTTTATTTGTATTGCGGCAGCCTCTAGGAGCCACAGCAGTGGATCCGATCCTCACTGTATAAGGACAAACAGAATTGGGAGTGTTAATTAAACCACAAGATGCTTAAAACCTAAGCCAAAATACACACCAAATAAGAAAGAACTATGATAATCTGTGAACTTCCATTCCGTCCACGCTGTGCCAAAAGACGTCAGCAAAAGCTATGAATGCTACAATACTTAAAGAGCAAGAGAGACAAAAAAGCCTCAGAGTCTGCCTGAGATCTTGCTCAAGACATATCTGTGACCCCGCACCAGTTTTCATTGAAACTAAGGGAATTTTTACATGGATTTCAATGGGAAAAACAAGCAAAAACTTGCCGTGACCAAACTCCAAAAGTATGCAGCCGACATCCGCTGCCTAGAAGGGTTCCTAGCGGGAAGCTAGAGCCATGCACAATTATAACCAAACAGGAAATGTCAAGAAATAGTATTTATTTTTAGATAAAACCATGAGTTTCAGAATTTCAGTAAATGTGAATGACTAACGCACGGTAAACCGCCAATGAAGAACCTGATTTTATTCTTATGATTTCTGCAGGAATTATTTTTAGAGCAACGTTTCATAAACTTAATAAGAAGGAAAAGGATCTTATTAGCCAGAAAGCTGGTCTACATTTTGTGGCAATTTTGCTCTAAGTGAGACATACAGCTGAACAATAACTAGGTAGAATAACTACATTACACACGTCTTGCTTCTTGCATATGAGGTTCCATTTTTGAACTATAAGAATTACACATTGTTTTAACTTTGAATTTATCTACCTGTTACCATTGATTATTTCACAAGCTAAGAAAACCAAACTTCGCCTTGAGATAGCTTGTCTGCGCTCTACGGTATTTTATTTTTTTAACTGTTAGTAATTTCAGCAGCTATTGAATCTTAATGAGATTAAATTAATAACCTGAATTTAGCAAAAGAGATGTTAAAGTTCACCATACAGCCATGAAACTATATGGGAGATTTATTTATTAATTTAGAAGGAGAACAGTGTTACGGTGTTTTTTATTTAAAAAAAACCCAAAACAGTAACCCACAGGGAAGTTTTTGACGCAGATTCAAAGGTATTTATTTTACGGTTACTTACAGGTGAAATTTAACTAGTTCCTTTATTAGTAAAATGTAATCAGTCCCATAAAAAGGGACTACAGAGGGGTTACTTACTTACTACATGCAGTTGGGGATCTAGATACAAGGTTAAATACTTTTTAAAATATTTTAGATGAACGCCAACTACCCTTCTCTAACCAGATATCCCTTTGAAGGGATAAACAAATACATTGCGGTGATTAATAACCACTCCTTACCATGGGGTGTTTTCACTAACGGGTTTCCAAAGATTTGTCACAGCAGATCTGTGCAAGCTACAAGCGCAAGGCTCTGCCTGCAGCTCCTCACTCCTTGTGTGCGGCAGCACCCGTGCAGGCGAGGGAAGACCCCCGGGACCGCAGGGTCCCAGTCCTCTCATGGAAACACAGTCCTTTGCAAGCTAGGCTTTTATTGCAATATCGAACGTCTGTCTTTAACTTCAGCAACAATGAAAATCAAAAAGAATAATGTGAAAGTAGAAGGGCCAGACGGCCGGTGTGTGATTTTCCTATTCAAATAACACCCGTGTCGTTAGGACCCAAAAGCCATCATGCCAGCTGACAGTGCTTATAAGAAACATTGTAAAATCCGCAGATCAGTGACATTTGTACCAATTATAAGGTTCCGTGCACCAGCCAGGTGGTCCGAGCCCTCGATGACCGAGTTCACACCGAGGGACAGTATTCTGAGCTTGAACACGTTACAGGGTCACATACGCGGAATTTCACAGCGCTGCACCTTTTCCACGATTAAAGGACAGAGGAGGTCAGAAAGAAACTCTCCTCTCAAAGAATCCGCAGCGATGCCAACGGGTGCACTGTCATGTGAGGGTTCCCTGACATTGAGACACAGCGGTGGCAGGCAGGGTTTGTGGCAGCCGTGCAGCAAGCAGGCAGAGCTCACCCGATTCCCACCCGCTCCGGAGAGCATTCTCCGAGGGATGCAAAATCACCCCATGAGGCTCCTCAGGAAAAATGGCTCACAGGGAACAAAAATATCAGAGTCTGGCTCTGCGCTTAAGGGACTGCTTTAAATTTTCATTAGAGATGTGGAATTGCACCGCGCCACAGGAAGCAGAACAGCAGCGGATGGTCAAAAGCACCACCCATAAAGCCAAACTGCAGCTCCCCACCCAGACTCATTGTTTACCACGGTCGAGCATTTGTCTGTTTTGTTGTTCTTACAGGGCTTCAAGCACCGATAAAGTCTTTTAATCGAAAGCGCACAGCACAACGTCAGCCGTGTAATCAAACATTCATTCACGAGCCGATGTATTTAACATCCAAAGAAACAGCGAGATGCTGTTCCTGACCAACAAAGCCGATGGCAAGAATCTTGTTTTCACGACTGCATGCAACAAATAAGCACAGTGAATGACTGCGTATGAGCATGTTTCATCTGAGCACAAAGTCACCCTCGTGCATGCAGAGACGGTGAATTCCTACAGAAATGGCCAGTCAGGTGCTTTCGCTATTATTTGGGACTATAATTATAGTAACAGCTCTGCTACACACAGAATTATCTACAAGTCCCACTGAGCCTGGGAGCTCATTCAGGGCTTATTTTACAGTTTATTCTCCAGATGGCTCCCTTTCTAAAGGGAAGGTTTCCAGCGGCGAACATGTGCATTTTTTTGCTATTGAAAACGTTCTGCCGTCGCAGACACAAGAGTCAAAACTGCTGAGGGAAAATAAGCACTGGCTGTACAGTAATTTCAGCAGAGCTCAGATCTCTTTTGCGTAGCTACTAGTGTCCTCTCCAGTGGCTCCTTGCGCAATTGCAGGTGCAGTCGCAGCGCTGGGCGAGCAAATCAAGTGCGTACCTATTGCATCGCACCCGTACGTGCAGACCAAGGTCGCCCCGGGGGGCCCGGAAGATACACCCATTCGTACCAGCTACCTGCTCACTTAAACAACACAAATTCCCCAGGTTCTAATTTACTCTTTGCTTGGTCCAACCTGAAAGCATAGGGTTCGTCCGGATGAGAAATGTAAGGATTAGGCCTTTATTAAGTATTGTGCTTATTTGCAGATACTGAAATGTCAATCATTTCAATTGCACTCTGTACCCACACCTTTTGGTAACAGCAGTTATGATGGTTTTTACCTAACAAATTTTTTCTTTCATATTGTCAAAATCGTTTGAAAAACTGCAATGCAAAATATGTTATTGTACGAATCGAAAGTATTATGACTAAGATAATTATTTCATATTCACTGAATGTATCACGAGTATTAAAAATTGACTGAGCTAGAAAAAGAAATGTAATGGAAGCTTATCTCATCTTCTTAACTATAGCTTTGAACAGAAGTGAATGCCTGAAAACTGTGTGCCTCGTCACCTCTGGTGATATTTCGACCATTTGAGGAATCTATTGTCGGGGAACAACTGGTAAATTTAGTTTGGCATTAAGGACTCTCTCCCCCTCGAGGTGTTTCATACCTCAGGTGCTGTTTTGCAAGCCAGGCCATTTGGCCTCTCTGTTTCTTTTTCCTGTCCATGACAGACAGAAGTTCAAAAGGGCTGACAGTGAGAAGTCGTGAATTTGAAAGACTCACATTCAAATGGAAACGGACTAAAAGAAAGGAACGGGTGTCCCCAGATGTCTCCAGTTTCATTGCAGAGGGCTGGGATTTCACCAGTAAACCTGAGAAACTAGCCCTAGGGAAACAAAGGGTAGGAATATGGATGTTTAGCCATGAGTTCATCCAATGGAGAGGAAAACTGACAGCATCAAGAGACACTATTTTTTGGAGAAGACACCATCTTCTGTCCTGGCCATTCTTGTGCCCTCTTGGCAGCCTACTCTCAGCCCAAAAATCTTCCTGGGTGAAGGAAGATGGAGGCAGGGAGCGTGCCCCGCTGTTACAGAGGTGGTACACGTGTTCGCTCACACTGAGCCTTGCTGTAAGGAGTGAACTGCAATCAGATGGGGGGGTGATGGAAAGCCGTGGCTGTGGGCTCCTGTGGGAGTGAGGGGGGCTGGACGGCACGAGCGCGTTCCAGCGAAGGGGAACGAGAGCTCGCCTGCGGTGAGCCCTGCACTCCTCCCCAGAGCAAGCAAAGCACGGACGTGGTCAGCTGGGACCCGCACTTACCTGCCTGGTGTCCACACCAGCGAGGTCCACAAAGCTCCGACACAATTAACTGGGAGTTGCCTGGTAGAATTCCTATTTGTACCAGTTAGGCTCAAAGACACGTTCCCAGACCCACATGTAAACCGTACGAATACACCCACATTTTTTTCAGTGCCTGAACACAGGAGACGAATGATGATTTTCTTTTGACTAATCTGAGGCAGATGCGGTAATGAAGTATTTAGGAGCATTATCCATTCTTACTCATAAAGCTGAACAACACTGATGCTTAAGCACATGCTTGGGAAGGCATTTCTCAGATCTCTGCAAGGCTCTTTCAGTTCAGCAATCTGAAAAAAAAGTGGTATGTTTTTGGAAGTCTGCCAGAGCCATGATAAATAATACACTGTCCCTGACAGTTTCAATACAGCGGTTCCCTGAAACTCATTTCAGCCGAAGAGCCTTCCTGTCCTGTAAACACTTTTGCTGTTCTTGTTGGTACATGACATAAATTAATTATTTAAACCCAGCTGAAGCACTGCATTTTACCAAACTTTTTGGAATATAAATACTTTTAAACCCAGCTCTCTGATTATGTGCCGCAAAGCTGCAGTTGCGTGCCTAAGCTGAAAGGGAATTCAAAGTGGCAAGAGTCACCTGCATGCAGAAATTCTCCTGTTTACCCTTTGCTAGTGTGTTAACCACAAAGATTAAGCAGGAGTTATGCAAAATATGCAAAATGTATGCATGCAGAGGTTCCTCTCCTCACTCATGCATCTACGGGATTTTCGAAGGTTGGATGCAACCTGAACTGGAGTAGGGGGCTGCACTGCCAAGCCCTGAGACGTATCAGTAAGTTTAGGAACGTAGGCTGCACAGGCCGAACTAAACCTCTGTGAGGCTGCTCAAGTACATCCTTACCTCTCTTCTTGCTTAAATTGAAAGGAGTTTTCTGCACAACTGTGCTCCTGACTTCTTTCTGTTTTCCAGTTTTAGATCCTGTTCATTTCCTGATTACTCTGTAGAGTAAGAGTTTATGCTGATTCTGTTTTTATGTCCACCAAAGTATCCTACTCTGAAACCTTCCATTTTTCAGCACAGTAGACCACAGGTATCAGTACATACTCCCCAGCCAAAGGAGTATTCAGAACATTTATCAGCGTATCTGCAGTGGGGATATGGAGGAGGCTGGCAGCCCGAGGTACTGGAGTAAAATTTCAAGTGTTTGTAAATTAATTTTAGTCACATCGGCCACCTTGCAAACATAAACATAACATCTACAGAGCTGCAGATGGAGGAGGTATGTGTTACTCTTCACTCCTTCAATGCCACAACTAACACGATACAGACGTGCAGAAGCTCGTGCAGGAGCTCTCCCGAACCATTTCCAGCAGGAACAAACAGAAGCAGAAGAGTAGAATAGCCTGGTTCTGCCCATGCACGAGCACAAACACAAAACTCACAGAAAACTGTACAAGGAATAAAGCTTTTCTCCAAACACAAATGTATGAGAATTTGTTTAATGATTAAAGATGAGAGTAAGATGTCTAAATTTAATCCTCTGTCTGTCCAGACCCTCTGCGATCTCATGCAGGTCATTCCAGGAGGGACCCCAGAATGACCGAGTTGCCTTTCACAGTGAATCGAGCCCTGCGTGACCCTTTGAGACAGGCACAGTTTATTCACGTACCTTAGGGTGGGTAACCACGTTTGGTCAAATGCATTTCGACTGGCAATAAAGGGAGCGTAAGGTGATTAAACTGACACATTCACCTCAAGCAAGGCAGGTGAGGAAATCTTTTAGCATTCCTTGGCAAAAGGCACCAAAACCAAACACACCGCTGCAGTGGAGAGAGGGGCTTACCTGCTACATGTGCTCGAGGGGAGCTGCACTGAGAGCTTTGAGACACGCTTGGAACTGCGATTCTGAGGCTTTTAGCCAATTTCTTCTGGCAGAGCCCTTCACTGGGGAACTGCGGTAGAGGTGAGCAATGCTGCAGTGCAAGTGCGCATCTGTGTGACTGGGAGGGACACGTCCCAAACCAGGGCATCGAGAAACCGTGTGGATCATGTTTTGTAGGCACGCTGAAGGCTTATTCCAGTGGAAGGAGGGAGTGCAGGATGTGAGGAGCATGGAAATACAGGAAAGTGGATTGTTGAGTCTAGTACCCTGCTATTGCAGCCCTGTAATACACTTTTGGATCTAAGCACCTCTGTGAATTCCAGCAAAAGACAAATCACTGTTTTAACTGGGTTATTTGTAATAAATCTCAGGGACTTGTTTTGAAGCTTTATCCACGGGAAGGTGCGCTACAGAAGCACTGCATTAAGAGTAATGGAGCTATTCATGAGAAAAGACATGAGAAGAGCAAGCAACAAAAATGCCTGCATAGGCCATAAATCAGCAAAGAAATGTATCACCGTGCAGTGACAAGAGAATTGGGTCCACCTGCAGCCAGCACGCAATCTGCTTCCGCCGAGGGGACAGACCTCCCCGCACAGCGGGCACCTTGAACTCCTCAGGGGAAGCTGACAATGGCAGCAGTGTTTCACACGGCAATTGCCATCAAAACGCAGAATCGTTCAGGCTGGAAGAAGCTTCAGGAGGTCTCTAGTCCAGCCTCCTGCACAAGGCAGGGTTAGCTATGAGAGCAGACTTGGCTGGTCAGGGCTTAATGCCATTGGCTTTTGAAAACTGCCATGGGTGGAAACAGCACAAGTCTCCGGGCTGCTCCGCTGCTGGATTGTCCTCATGGGAAAGACGTTTTTCCTTAGTATCTTGTTTCATTTTATGTCTGTTATCTCCTGTCCTCCTGCCATGCGCCACTGTGAAGGGCCTGGTTCTGTCCTTCTGATAACTTTCTTGTTGATATTGGAAGCTATTAGGTCTCCCCGAAGCCTGCTCTTCTCCAGGCTGGGCAAGCCCAATTCCCCCAGTCTCTCAGCAGAGCATGTACTCCATCCACTGGCCCTCGTGGTGGCCCTCTGTTGAACACACTCCAGCTTGTGGACGCTTTTGCTGTCCTGAATGCCCAAAACTGGAGGCAGTATTCTAGAAGTCATCTAATGAGTGCCAGGGAAAGGCAAGTAATCACATCTCTTGATCTGCTGGCTAAGCTCCTGTTGCTACATCCCAGGATGCTGTCGTCCTTCTGCTACCAAGGCACATTGCTAGCTCGTGTTCAGCTGGTGGTCTACCAAGACCCCCAAGTCCTTTTCAGGAGAGCTGCTGAATGCTACCACGACCAGCATCCCATCAAACAATAGCTATTGTCCGAAACCAGACGAACCGCTGCGTAGAGTGAACCAAGACATCCCACGAGTGCCCACAGCTTGAGAATTTCAGAGCAAGCCATAATCGTTACCTTAATCTTTAGCCACTTAAAGCCCTTCTTCCCCAGTAGGACTGTCACACTGAAAGGGCTGATGGAGCTGAAGACTGACAAATGCTTGCTGCTTCCTTTCCTGTGGATGGTGCTAACGACTAAGTGGTTGCACTCTCTCTTACTCCTCTTAACAGTCTGCACCCAACACCAAAATCATAAGTATAGGTACCACTTTCTTCTTATAATAGCAGAAATCAAGGTACAAATGGATCTGGGTATAAACAGAAATAAAGGGACAGATTTCCTTCTTCTTGAAGGAATTCCCATGTTCAGTGCGAGAAAACCACTGACACGCTGCAGATGGTATCATGGGTTTTGGCATGTTCTTTTTTTGAGACCTTTTTGAACCTCTGTGCAACAGTAGTCTGTGCTATCCACTTTCAGCCTAACATCTTGCATATACTTTACATAGCATCCTTAAAAGACAAAAGCACTAAATTTTCTAAGACCAGGTGAATAATTTGCCATCCATAATTTATCCAAAGAGTTTTGCTTCTATCTCTGCTTACAGAGTTTTTCTTAAACAGATGGTATGTTCGTAACATATTCATTAGTTGAAATTTTCTGATGAATAAGTTCTGTGAATAATCCTTGGTCTGTAGCTTGGTTTTGAAAATTCTCACCTTTCAGCCATGTAGACATTTAAGTTCTGTTTTATAAGACATGAATTTAGCCTCTTGCTTTGTTTGGAAAGCGAGAGGTGCAAGGTGCTGTGAAGTTGAAATACCTTGTTTTGCTGGCAGCACTGCTCCTGACTGCAGAACGATGCTGAAATCATCTGTAAAAGCCAGAGGAATGGTAGAACAGGATTTCAATGTCAACAATCAAAGGAACAGAAGGAAAAGGAGCCACAGGCTGCAAAAGTAATGAAAGTGGGATTAAAATTTTTCTCTGCAGCAATGCTAATTCCTCAAGGAGCAGAAAGTAGTAGATTTACTCTAGGAATCCTCAGCCAGTTAGCCATGCGGTCAGCTTATCACTAGAGAAAAACCACTAGTGCACTACTTGTTATCTTCCAGGGCATGTATCACTCCTGGTTTTTCACGTGAATTCTGTGCTCATGAAGGATGACATCAAAACATGCCTGAACAGTAAAGACCTCCATTTGCCAGAACAGATTTAATATTGGCTGCAGCCAGTGATCTCACACTTGACTATTATTTCTCGTACCAATGTCAATGAAGTCCTTGACCTCACCTGAATCTGCCAACCAAGTGTCCAAATGAGGTGGTGGTTTCTGCAGTGAGCACCAAGCAAGTTGCAGGATATTTATATTCACACTGACCAGTGAGTAGTAACAATTTTCAGTCATTATTGCTCAAAACTGGATTTGAAAACTGCTTTGTTTGCAATGGATAGTTCCACTCTCCGTCTGGCTCTGTGAGCTGCTCTTGGTCTCCAGATGTTAATGAGATACTGATCCAAATAGCATAATCTGGTGCGATTTATTCCATTGTAAAAACACTGCATTAACCATATGGGGTGGTAATGAGTTCTCCTTGTGTGCCATGCTGCTGTGCCTCTTCCTGAAAGGATAGGTCTGCCGTGTTGGACAACCAGAAATCACAGAAAAATGGGCTGGTAAATGTCTCAGAAAATCACCGAAACTCTACCCTGCAGCAGGGTCGCGCATGCTACAGCCAGTCCTGACAGCTGTTTATCTACCCTTTTCTTTAAATCTTCACTGAACAGATTTACAACCTCCCTAGATTCCAGCTACTCATACAGTAATAGTTTTGTCTGGTTTGTTTGGGTTTTTCCTGATATCTAAAGTAATCTCCCTAATTGCACTTTAGTAAATTGGTTTTTATCCTACCCTTGGTGGTCACAGAACAACTGTTTACTGTCATCCTTATAAATGTGTTTGTACATTTGCAGACAGTTGCCATGTCCTTACATTGTGTTTTCTTTTCCAGATCAAAAAATCAAGTTTCATCTTTCCTTGTAGCTTACGTTTCCTAAGCCTCTTACAGCTTCGGTTGCTATTCTCCTGTCTTGTTTGCCTACATCTTTCTTTAAGAGTAAGTGTAATGCTTGAAACTGGATAGAGTGCTTCAGCCAAGCCTGCCTAGTGCTAAATGGAACAGAAATAACGCCCTCCGATGTCTTACATATGATCCTCCTGTTACTAGAGCTCAGAGCAGCACTGCACAGTCTACAATTCACTATAGTCCCAAGATTCTCTTCTGCAGTATTTTTACCTAACTAATAGTCCTCATTTGACATGTGATATTCCTTCCTATGCGGCATAGTACATAATTTTTCTTCTAGAATTTTGTCGTGTTGAGTTGAGACTGGGTCTGCAGTATGTCAGGGTCATTTTAAATCTAGCCTTGCACT
Organism: Sula dactylatra; assembly: GCA_013389905.1. Taxonomy (NCBI): domain Eukaryota; kingdom Metazoa; phylum Chordata; class Aves; order Suliformes; family Sulidae; genus Sula; species Sula dactylatra. Next base: position 52,582 of record WEKW01032579.1, on the reverse strand, counting down.
CCCTGGTTGGAATCACTGCAAATGTTATAAAAGTGCCCTTCATTCCATCACCCAAGTTATTACAGAAGACACGGACCAAAACCGTTCCCAGATAATTCCCTGGGAGACCCTACTTGATGTGCCCTTCCTCTTTGACAGCAATTATCAACAAAGGCTTTTAAAATACAGGATTTCATTAACGAGATTATTACAGACCATTATACAAAAGCCAAACCTCTTTATACATGGCACTGTGGTCGGTAAAACCGGTCACCTCCCTTCTGCAGATAAAGGCTGAGCGCCATGCTAAGGAACCTTTACAAAGTCAAACAAAAATCATATGCAATATCAGGGAAAAAGAAACCCAAGTTGCCCACAGGCACAGTCGCTGACAGCCCTCTACCCAACTGCTGTTTAACAACTACAGTTGAAGAATATAAGCGTGACTATTTCTGTATGCCCACACAACTCTGAACCACAGTCCAATTTAGTTTAGAAAAAAAAAAAAGAGGTATTTTGCTAAAATTACCATAGGATAGGTTTTTCATTTCTGTTACCATAGCAACAAAGGACCTCACTCGCAACGAGACCCCCCCCCCCACTGCTCCGGGCGAAGTGCACAACGCCGGTCCTAAGAGACAGCCCCTGTCCCACTGAGCTTAGAGGTGACTGTTCCCATCCTGCATCCAGGTGCAGGAGTTCATCCGCAGGAAATTCCCTCTAAGACCAGTGTCTGAGCAGGTAAGAAAAATCAGAGGCCAAAAGTATCATTATCTGTACCCGCCGGGGGACAACAGCACACGGGATGGGAGCGGTTTGCACCTAAGAGTCTGTGACAGAGCTTGAGATGCTGGTTTCTCCTTAACCCTGGCACCAGGATTTAATTCACTGCTTTAAGACGGAGATTAAATCCACACAGAGGAGCTTCCACCCGGATGTCAAACAAATGTCATTAAAGAGTAGAGATATGGAATGCCCTCCGAATCTCTGACAATCAGATCCCCAATCTCCGACAATCAATAACACCGGGGTGTTAATTGTCACTGCACTTCGCAAGGGTGCCACGGGAATAAGGCACGGTTGTAGCTCTCCCGGAGTCATCGCTAGGGACTGGGGCGGGGGGATGTTATGATTTATGCTCTAACGGACACCTGTAAGCCCCTTCGCCGACCAATAAATAAATGTATGAAAATCGCCACGGAAGGGGAGAAGCCCCAGAAGTCCCGCTGGCGACGCCAGCAGCCCGGGGTGCCACCCGCCGTTCCGGCCCCCCCCGGGGGGCGGCGG